>PISX010001096.1:0-213911 GCA_004024625.1 Mellivora capensis | reverse complement strand
TTTTCACCACATCTGTATCTTTGGGGTAAATACCCAGTAGCGCAATTGCAGGGTCATAGGGAAGCTCTATTTTTAACTTCTTGAGGAATCTCCACACTGTTCTCCAGAGTGGCTGCACCAACTTGCATTCCCACCAACAGTGTAAGAGGGTTCCCCTTTCTCCACATCCTCTCCAACACACGTTGTTTCCTGTCTTGCCAATTTTGGCCATTCTAACTGGTGTGAGGTGGTATCTCAATGTGGTTTTAATTTGAATCTCCCTGATGGCTAGTGATGATGAACATTTTTTCATGTGTCTGATAACCATTTGTATGTCTTCATTGGAGACGTGTCTGTTCATATCTTCTGCCCATTTTTTTTTATATGATTATCTGTTTTGTGTGTGCTGAGTTTGAGAAGTTCTTTATAGATCCTGGATATCAACCTTTTGTCTGTACTGTCATTTGCAAATATCTTCTCCCATTCCATGGGTTGCTTCTTTGTTTTGTTGACTGTTTCCTTTGCTGTGCAGAAGCTTTTGATCTTGATGAAGTTCCAAAAGTTCATTTTTGCTTTTGTTTCCTTTGCCTTTGGAGACATATCTTGAAAGAAGTTGCTGTGGCTGATATCAAAGAGGTTACTGCCTATGTTCTCCTCTAGGATTCTGATGGATTCCTGTCTCACGTTGAGGTCCTTTATCCATTTCAAGTTTATCTTTGTGCACGGTGTAAGAGAATGGTCGAGTTTCATTCTTCTACATATGGCTGTCCAATTTTCCCAGCACCATTTATTGAAGAGATTGTCTTTTTTCCACTGTATATTTTTTCCTGCTTTGTCGAAGATTATTTGACCATAGAGTTGAGGGTCCATATCTGGGCTCCCTACTCTGTTCCATTGGTCTATGTGTCTGTTTTGATGCCAGTACCATGCTGTCTTGGTGATCACAGCTTTGTAGTAAAGCTTGAAATCAGGTAACGTGATGCCACCAGTTTTATTTTTGTTTTTCAACATTTCCTTAGCGATTCAGCGTCTCTCTCATTCCATACAAATTTTAGGATTATTTGCTCCAGCTCTTTGAAAAGTATCGGTGGAATTTTGATGGGAATGGCATTAAAAGTATAGATTGCTCTAGGTAGTATAGACATTTTAACAATGTTTATTCTTCCAATCCAAGAACATGGAATGGTCTTCCATCTTTTTATGTCTTTTTCAATTTCTTTCATGAGTGTTCTGTAGTTCCTCGAGTACAGATCCTTGACCTCTTTGGTTAGGCTTATTCCCAGGTATCTTATGGTTCTTGGTGCTAAAGTAAATGGAATCGATTCTCTAATTTCCCTTTCTGTATTTTCATTGTTAGTGTATAAGAAAGCCCCAATGTTATTTCTTAAACAAGAATTAAAGGTCCTACTCCTTTGAGAAATACATGATGCACACTTCTGATATTTCTTAATATTAATATTAATACTCAATACATTTTTTACATATTTTTAAAGACTTTTTAAAGTAATCTCTACACCCAATGTGGGGCTTGAACTCACAACCCAAGATGAAGAGTCACATGATCTGAGCCAACTGAGCCAGCCAGAGTTCCCTATACACAGCCTATTAGATAATTAATATCAGCAAATAATAAATATAATACAATATGTCATATTATTATTTTTGTTAGTAGATGTAATATATATATATATATATATATATATATATATTTTTTTTTTTTTTTTTTTTTGTCAAACGGGGATAAACAATGACTCTTTTTATTGGATACCTGAAGTTACAAGAACTGTATACCTTATTGATTTTTGCATTTATATTAGTAAATACAGAATAAGCCCTTACAACAAATGTACTAAATGATTAAAGTTGAATAATATATATTCTTTGAAAGGTAGCATATTGCATAGAATCATTTATTAAGAATATGCCTTCTGCAATTATCTCCCTTTTAGTAGCCTAAGGATTTGTAAATCTTACTGACATAAAACTTAAAAAAGAGTAAAACCATACTGAAGCACTGTTAATCATATTACCAATCTTAAGCTCCTAAGAACTTAGGAAAAACTGAAAATAATATAATCTCGTCCATAGCATATATATCTATCTATCCATCTGCATATATAAGGAAATAAGACTCCTTGAAGATATGCCAGATTGTAAGGGGCACTTAAAAAGTAAGACAAATCTGGAATATCTTGAAGTACTAGAAAGTAAAGAAATATGACAGTATGTGAAAGGGACACAGGAACCAAACTAACAGAACTCCCAATGACCAACAGTGGAGCAATTGCAGCAAAAGATGTATAGCATAACAGTAAATTAAAACCCAAAGTATCTAATTTAATAAACATATATTAGTCCACACTGATATAAATAAATTATTGAATAAATATATAGATAGGGAGAAGAGACAATTAATTTAATAGAAAAATTCCAATTAGTATATCTAATACTCATGTCCAATAGGAGATTCAAGTTAACCCTTCCCCCCAGGTGTGCTAGCTGGAGCAATATACCTGTGTCTGTTCCTTAGTTGATAATTTAAGATGTTAAAAATGGGGAAACCTGAATAAAGGCTTATAGGATGTCTTTTTACCATCTTTGCAACTTTCCTGAAAGTTTAATATTATTCATAGTTTTAAAAATTAGTAAAAAATCTAATAACACCTGTGATAAAATGTGAAGATAAACATAGAGAAATATTTTAAAATGTGGATATATTGATACAAGAGTATGTTTACACACATATATATTTATATACACATACACACACACACATATATATATATATATATTTATATATATATACACACATATATATATATACCAGAGAGAGAAAGAGAGAGAGAGATAATGGATATTTATATCTGCATATATGTATGTATGCATGAATGTGTGTTTTTATGTTTGTGTATGCAGAGATTAAGAGAAGTGAGTCAATAAGACTTTTTTAAATCAAGAGAAACGTGAAATAATTTAGTTCTGGTAATAAATAAATAAAGATTTGGGGCGCCTGGGTGGCTCAGTGGGTTAAAGCCTCTGCCTTCAGCTCAGGTCATGATCTCAGGATCCTGGGATCAAGCCCCACATCAGGTTCTCTGCTCAGTGGGGAGCCTGCTTCCTCCTCTCTCTCTCTCTCTGCCTGCCTCTCTGCTTACTTGTGATCTCTGTCAAATAAATAAATAAAATCTTTAAAAAAAAAAAGAAAAAAAAAAGAAAAAGAAATAAATAAAGATTTTTTTTTTTAAGTAAAGTTACAACATATGGATAGGTCCTGTCTTTTTATCCAATCTGCAATCCTATGCTGTTTTATTGGGAGCATTTAGACCATTCATGTCGAGAGTGATTATTGAAAGATACATAATGTAATAAACAAACAAATAAATAAATGAGTGTGAATTTGCCATTAATTATATAAAAAAGAACAAATCTCACTTATAATGAGTGAAGTGCTAATTAACACACTAATGTAACCTTAACAAAAATTGGTTGTAATCTAACCCATTAAAAAAAATCACATATAAGAGATGTAAATGGTAATTAGAAGTGTTAAGAACCAGTTCCCCTATGGAGGGACTTTTGGGGTATATCAAGTGGGAAAAGGTTACAATCATAAGGGGATGGTTTGGATTATGTGATGAATACTGAATCCATTAGGAAACATCATGCTTACTGAAGACCCATTTTATTATTGCAGACATAGTGTTTTCCTCACTACAACTATTTAAGACCATTGCTGAAAAGACAAAACCGCATGATAGGTGAATAATCCAAATATCATTAACATTAAAATGATGCTGCTGGGGCACTTGAGCTGCACAGTGGGTTAGGATTCTGGCTCTTGGTTTTGGCTCAGGTTATGATCTCAGGGTTCAGAGATCAAGCCCCACACGAGGCTTCTCACTCAGTGTGAGTTGTCTGCTTAAGACTTTATCTCCCTCTTCCTTTGCCCCCCTCCCCCCTCCTTCTCTCTAAAATAAATAAATAAATCTTTAAAAAGTAAATAAATGATGCTATTAAAAAAATAAGGAAAGGAAAGTGTTTACATATTCTGAAATTCATTGGTAATGTATGAAAATTCTTATTTTCTTGCATGATAGCTACCAGTAGACATTGCTAATCTTTTGAAATTTATGTATTATTTTTAATAGTTTATTGCTTTAGAATAATGCTTTTATATAATCTTAACTATAAAATAGTTGTAAACATAGGAAAAGTATTAATACAGAACCATTTATAAACTACAAAAAATGACTTTAAAAAATGAACTAAAACACCGGAATAAAGTAAAACATGGGTAGTAGTTCTTTAGATATAAAATAAGATATAAAGGGGGTTATGGGTGGCTCACTCAGTTAAGCGTCTGCCTGGGTCTCAGGTCATGATCCCAGAGTCTTGGCATCTAGCCCCATCGGCTCCCTGCCCAGTGGCAAGTCTGCTTCTCCTTCTTCCTGGGCTGCTCCTGGCCCACCCCCATACTCTCTCTTGCCAGGTCTCACTCTCTCTCAAATAAAAAAAATTGAATCTTAAAAAAAAAAGGCTAGAAACATACATACATCCCTAGAATATTTTATTTTTAGTCTTTACTTATATTGAACATTTACTCAGATTATTAATTATTCTCTCATATTGTGATCTTTATTGGTAGCATAGTTTTCCACTTTATACAATGGTATAATTTTACCATTCTTACATAGTAAGATTTATTATAATATTTTTGTTATTATGACTACAGTAGCAATTAATGCACTTCTTTTACCTAATAACAGTTTCTAAATAACCACAATGAGTAACAATTGTAATGACACATAAGAATATTATAAGAGATACTGTAATAATAATATACTACATTATTCTTTTTCAAATAAGTATATGGCTATTTTAAAGGTTTCTAGCATAAATGATTAGGTTAATTTTGAAAGTTAGCTATAATTTACATTTATTAATACTGAATATTAATTTTAAGTATTAAAATTCTGTGAATTACCTTTTCCACAAAGTTACATTTCCTTTTTTTTTCTCTCCTCTTCTTATCCTCCCCTCTCCCTACTCATTCTTCCATATATATGTGTGCATATATGTGTGTATATAAATATATATGTATGTACATATGTATATGCATATAAACATATATGTATATATGAACATATAAATACATATTTTATATATGTAATCCCCAATCATAGATTCTGTGTTTGAAAATTTGCCTGTTTCCTAAAATGTCTTTATAATTTCAAAATCAGCACTCACAGAACATTTGTAGTCATTCATTATTGAAAAATTTGAGTTGTCCCACTTGTACATTCCAGCTGAAGCTACACACTCTACTTTCTTATTTCAGTTCTCCCATTGTAAGCTAGTATATTTTTCCAGTTTACTTAGTGCAAAGCTTTTGGCATTTTATGCTTTTTGGTGTTTAAAATGGTTCCCAAGCATAGTGTAAAGTGCTGTCTAGTGTTGGCCAACTCAAGAAGGTTATGATACCTTGGAGAAAGTACCTTTGTTACATAAACTTCGTTTAGTCATGAGTTGGGTTGTTGGTCATTAATCCAATGTTAACGAATCAACAATATGTATTAAGGCATCTTTAAAAAGAAACACACATAAATAGTTATGAATTGTTACCAGAGGCTTGAAAAAAGCTAATTCTACAAACAGTGGTTCAGTATATATTCGTATACATACATATGTGGTGTGCATGTATGTGTGTATATAGTAGTCACTGTGTAATCCATCATTTTTAACAGTTGTTTCTTGATTTTCTTGTTTTTTTTAAATTTTTTATAGGTTATTCTTTGATGACTAGAAAAACTTTCTGATTTTTTAAAAATTTGCTTTACATATAGGAAATTTCTCTCTGTCTCATGAGCTAATACATATATGTCCATATTTTTATAGTTGAATGATTTATTACATTCAACTCTTAAATACATCTGGATTTTATTTTTTCATGTAAGGTGCATTACACTGTCATTGAAGAAACCTGCTCTGTAATTAAAATGTTTCCTTTGTTTCATATGCCAAAGGCAAATGGAACTAATACCCATGGGTCCTGTCACATATATTACTCCTTTTGAAGATATGTTTCTGTTAATTAAATAAAGACACTATGATTGGTAAAAGATGGCTACCAAGCTCTCTCTTTCCAGAAGAGTTCAGTTGGTAACTAACTTAACTTTAAAACAACCAGGTAAAATATTTTAGTTTTAGTTTATTGTTTGCATGGACATATTTTGATTGTTTTTATTTTGCTTGGAACATTTTATTGTTACTTAGCTGTATGGAAAATTCTGAGGCCTTCCTTTGCATTTTAATGATGAGACTAAGCCTTCAGCCATTAAGGGAAAGCTTTTTGCCTGGGTGGTCCTGGGAATGTGACACTGGTGTGATGCCTCAGACATTAAAGTGTCCTGGCAGGTAAGGCAGGAATTCACATTGACCACATTCTTTGAGTCTGCCTACAGAGCATGGACAAGAATCATTCCCTCTCATCTGCCTAGTGCATGGATCAACCTATCAAAATTCTGAGTTTGTTGTTAGAAATAAACAAGTTAATCCACTTAATCCTTGTTTCTTCCTTCCCAATGAGTCCCTCCTTTGGAACACCAAAGGCAAGATGAAAAAGTACTTGAAAGAAGTCTTTAAGACATGCTGCCTAAGATCAAAAGCCAAAGGAACACTGTAGTCTCCTTTTTTAAATGTATATGTCAACTTGCACTTGGCAATTACTATAAACACCTCTGTGTGCTAAGAAACCAGTCTTCGAAAAAAAAAAAAAAAAAAAAAAAAAGAAAGAAAGAAAGAAAGAAACCAGTCTTCGGAGAACACCATGAGCATCAGTGTATATACTTTGCAGGGCATGAAAGTTCTCCTGCAATGAACAATATTGTTACTGTCTATCTAGAAATCTTCCACACAGTAAAACATTTTTACTTCAGTATGTTTTAAGCTTGTCACTATAATGCAGGAATTCTCCTTTTAATGTTCTTAATCTTTTCTCTTCATAGAAAAGGGGGAAAATGTGTTTATCTCAAGTTTTTAAACTACCCAAGACAACAAATCCTAAGCAGGGAATAAAGACTCTGGATATACAGAATATAATGTTAGTATTTCTCAGAGAAAAAGGTCACTATATGATTAAAATAAGGTATCAAAACAAGATAACTACTAGAATGTCAGTAAGAAACTTTCTGCTGTCTTTGAAGACTCTCAGGCTGGCTTACTATAACTGGGAGAGAAACATATTTGAGTTTTGGTCTATTTCTGCATTTTTTTCAGCCCGGGCTTATCTCCAACAGCTTTCTTGCTGACTTACATTGATGTAAGCTCTGACTCCTTCAGACTACCAGTCTACTATTACTGAACACCACATCCTTCATGTTGTTCCACTACACACAAAAAATCTATAACAGATGCCAATTATCTAGGGCATTAATTCTAAAATCTTCTGACTGCATGTCACCGTGCATCACAATACAGACCCCCTTACCTGACCGTTCTAATTTTCCACAACATCAAAACTGTGTCCTCTCGTTTAGTCTCCTATTCCATCCATTCCCTGTACTCATTTATTTGTCCTGATCTCTGGTAATCTGATTTTCCATCTTTAGTTGGTGTGCCACTTAATTTCTCTGCCCCTTTTTACTATCAAAACTGGGGCGCCCAGGGACGCCTGGGTGGCTCAGTTAGTTAAGCAGCTGCTTTTGGCTCAGGTCATGATCCCAGCGTCCTGGGATCAAGTCCCACATAGGGCTCCTTGCTCAGCAGGGAGTCTGCTTCTCCCTCTGCCTCTTCCTGCCACTCTATCTACATGTGCTCACTCTGTCTGACAAATAAATAAATAAAATCTTTAAAAAAAAAAACAACTGGGGCGCCTGGGTGGCTCAGTGCGTTGGGCCTCTGCCTTCTGCTCGGGTCATGATCTCAGGGTCATGGGATTGAGCCCCGCATTGGGCTCTCTGCTCAGCAGGGGGCCTGCTTCCCCCTCTCTTTCTGTCTACCTTGTGATCTCTCTCTCTCTCTCTGTCAAATAAATAAATAAAATCTTTATCATCAAACACTAATCACTAATCGCTTTACAATTTGGTAGTGACATTATTTGTTATTGTTATGGGAATTAGGTGTGCTTCTCCAAATGAATTAAGTGTTCTGAAGGTGTGAATTACATACCGTAATTTCTCATTTCTAAAACACATTGACATCTTACATTTAGGAAAATAGAGATGAGGGTACATGTTAATTGATGATGGTAAGAATTGACAAATAAAATTAATGTTTATTATAAAACAATCATCAGTAACAAAAAATATTTCTGGAAACAACATTTCAAAAATCAGTTTTGATATTTTAAAATGTGCTCATCAAGGGGCGCCTGGGTGGCTCAGTGGATTAAAGCCTCTGCCTTCAGCTCAGGACATGATTCCAAGGGTCCTGGGATCGAGCCCTGCATCAGGCTCTCTGCTCCACAGTGAGCCTGCTTCCCCCTCTCTCTCTGCCTGCTTCTCTGCCTACTTGTGATCTCTGTCTGTCAAATAAATAAATAAAATCTTTAAAAAAATAAAATAAAATAAAATTTGCTCATCAAGTGTACTTTGGACAGAGTTAGGGCAAGATGGAAAGAGTTACTAAGGATGATGATACAAGTGAGATGATCCAGAAGAGGATTTATTTAGTTTTCCCCCAACTCCTTGTGTTGTTGTTTTTCACTAATAAAAATGCATAGATATTTAGTAAGTAAATGAGATTACTTCAACCAAAAGAATGTCATATAGAAATTGTGCCTTTGGCTGGTTGCAGTAGCAGTCAGAGGAGTACACAGTGGGCTGGGAGGATGCAAGGGAGATGTGTCCAAGTGTCTATCTTCTATCCCACTTGAATCTATTTTTGCCTTCCATTAAGTCTAGTCTTTCACAGAGCCTTAAAGGTGAGGACTGGTCATATTCACCACACAAGAATTAATATATGGAAGGGTTAATGGAAGAAGCCCTTACCCCAGCTATAAATTGGCTTGAAGTCATAGTTGATATTCATCCTCTCACTCCTCCATCATTAACCACATACCCACTGGGATCATCCCATACTTGCATCATTGAACATTACAAGTCCTTAGATGCTTTGCTCTTATCAGGTTGTGATTATTACAATTGACAATTATAACTGGGCATTGAAGCAATAATTGATACACAGTGGATCTCATGAGTTCCAGATTAACCTAGGGATCATTACTCACATCTGTTTTCCTGCCATTGTGCTGACATGAGGAGACCAAAATGATCACCGAGGGATTTTTAGCTGCAAGGTTAGTAGAACCCTGCCTGTGTTATTTCTTGGGAATATTTCCTCTTCAGGAGCTGTGATCTCAAAATAAGCTGATGGTCACAAGGTTCAACAATACAAATCTTGAAAATGAAACTCTGAAAGTGCTGGTCAGAACGCCCAATTCTACTTCAAACTCTTGGTTTGGGTACCTGTGTATTCTAGCAGTTGAGGACACAGCATCATCCATTAGACCTGGTTCATTATAGACACTGGTTTAATATAAGCACTGCACCCCAGAGAACAATGCCCAGGGTTTTGCTGGAACCAGATCATACTAGGTTAGGAAAGGTCATCTCATACATCTCTCAACCGCACCAAACTTTGCCCAACTGATAACTTTCAGTGATACAGGATTGGTGGCTTAAAATCAGCCATGCTGGAAGAGTTAACACTACAAAAATTTGGCAAGTGTACAAATTAAGGTTTTATCTATCTATCATCTATCTATCTATCTATCTATCTATTTCTCTATCTGTTGGAAAGCCAGTTGCTAAACCTTTTGTTTTGTTGTGTTGTGTTTTTCTCAATTGTTAGTCTTACCAGCATACCACTGGTATGGCCCCAATTACATAAGGAATTGTGGAGCTAGCAATTTATCTGATCCTCATTTCATCATTCTACCAGGCTTGCAGCTTCTGGATGATACAGTATATGCCGGGCAGTGGATCCCATGGCAAAGTACATTTTTCCATGTCTCCTTAGCTATGAAGAAGGTCACATGGTCTGGGTAAATGATGTGCAGAATCCAATATTAGAAAATCAGGAAATTTATAAGTGACACTGATCATATCCAGGGAAGTATCAGTTCTGGAAGGACAAATCACTGTCTCCTTTTGGAAAGAAAATATGCGGTGCAATCAACCTGCTCTTAAGTGGCTAGTTGGATTATTTCTGTAGTGCTGCCTTATCAAGACACAGCTTTGGATTCTGCTGCTGGCAGCTTGGTTGGGAATTCAGCAGTGGTGGTAGCTTGGCAAGAATTAATGAGGGGGAACCAATTGATTCGGCTGATGCCTACCCATCCTTTCCATCTTAGCCATTTCATTTCTGGCCCCAGTAGCTAGATTTTGTGATCCCAAGGAGAGTGGTTGGTTGGTTTCCCCTGGAGTAGTTCTGCCTAACTGGCTTTTTTTTTTTTTTTTAACATAAAATGTATTATTAGCTCCAGGGGTACAGGTCTGTGAATCGTCAGGTTTACATACTTCGCTGTGCTTTGAAGGTTATTACTATGAAACTCTAAGATCAGTGAATGCTTAACTCACTTCCATATATTCATCCACATCCCTCTGCCTCAAAGCTTCTTTACCTCTGATCTTTCAATCCTGTTCCTTCCAGAGCCCTAGGCCAAGTCAAGCTTTATTCTATTGCTTAGGATTCTGTGTACATGCATGCCTTTAGGCTACCTCTATCTTTCTCTAAAGTGCATACAACTAAGTTCTTTGCTTAGAATTTAGCTAAATGTAAAGATCCCCTTTCATCTTTGTCCTTAAGACAAAGGCCCCAGGAATGAAGAGTGATGGAATATTCAAATAGCAGCAAAGAAGCCAGTGTGGTGAGAACTAAGGGGAAGGAGGAAGAGAAGTGGAAACATAAAAAGGTGACAGGCCCTCAAATTATAAACAGTCTAAAATATTATGAGTATTTTTTCAAATGTTAAATATTATGAATGCCATTTCAATGATTTTTTTATAATACTTTTTAACCCTCCTTTTATCCCTTATTTGTTTAGAATTTTCTCTCCTTCCTCCTTCCCTCCTTTTTCCTACCCCCATCTTTCTTTCTTTTCCCTTTTTTTTTTGAAATGTTTTTGTAATACCTGACATTGAAACCCAGGGTATGAATAACAGAGACTTCCTGAATGGACCACCATACTTGCTGCTTTAAGAGTTACAAGGAACATTGGGTCATACTGTTGAAATCAACTAGACCAATTTAAGTATCACAAGCATCTTATAGCCAGGACAAAATGTAGAGTTAGCTTTGGCATCACCTTCTCCATCTTTTCATCTGCAAAAATCTCAAATAGATGGATAGTCAACTTCTATGTGTAATTTAACAACAGAAATCCTATTGCTTTATTGAAATATTATTGTCATTGTTTATTGAAATACTATTGCATTTTAGAATGGCTTTGGTTGCTCTAAACTTTTTGTTTTGACTTAAAATCTATATTCCTGAAAATTTTATCTATTGGTGGTATTCATGTTCCCTGGGTTGGGGGAAAAAAGACCTGATTCCAAGTCAGGTAGTCCTTCATATATTTCCTTACCTTTCTCCTTCAGTATGAATTATGAAACACACTACCACTTATATATCATCTTGTTTTTAACTTATTTTACAGTCCCCATGGAGACTGGTGACAAGAATGTATGCAGAAGTTGAAATAGATCCAACACATTTCCCCATCCACCCAAACCTGCTTTTTTGAAGGAAGCCATGACTCTGAATCTTAATATTCCATGAATTATATCTTAATACCTTTAGATGTATTGTTATCTGCCAAACTAAAGAGTCAAAATGATATGTAGGAAAGCTTTTCCAACCATGCTAGTTAACTTAATTCCTCCTAGAAAGAACAAGTTCATGGTATCTTAGAACAAAGGAGACCTTCAATGATCACTTAAAGCATGTTTAGAGACTATTGTTATGAATATGGCTTTAAAGCATATCAGTGGTCCAATGGACCAAAACAGTTGGCCCCATCTGATCATATAGTTAGGGTAAGTCCATTGGAATGTTCAGCTTTCTTTATTAATAAAATAGTCAATTTATATGTTCATTAAATTTTTCTAGCCTTGTGCCTACCAAGTTCTGGTTTTTCAGACTCAACTTTTAAGGAAGAAGATGAAAGAGACAAACACTTATTTTTAAACCACCAGAAATTTAAGAACATTCAACATTAAGAACATTCAAAGTATATCCATCTATTGTGTATCAGGCACTGTATTATGCACTTGAGGTAGGTGATGAACAAGATCCAAAGGCCCTCTGTTAACAGATGTCTAATGAACAGTAGATTATATTCATCTGGAGTTTTGCTCAGAGGTCAGAACTAAAATTAAAAATGTGAGAGTCTTTGAAGCTGACAAATGCTTCTTACTTTTCAGAACGTTTTCAAACTGTGTTCTGGAAACTCTAGCTCTTTGAGACCTTTCTATGCATTTGATCTTAAATCACTGAAAAATGTTGCAGAAAAGCAACTAGTTGACCATGTTAACACAACATTTGCTAATTATTTACTGTGAGTCCTCATCTCACTGAAAACCTGACAATATCTTACAGAACTGGTTTTACAGAAAAGAGGATGAGAAGACTGAATTATAGCACATGTCATTATTCAAACAACTTCCCTGAAATGTCAGTAATACCAACAATCTCATGAATGGTCATATCTTTTACTATTAAAGCATGGAATAGAAGGCAAATATAACCATAATAAAAGTGTGATCACTAGATTTTATAAAAGTTTTCTCTCTTTGTTGAAGGGCTTGGCATTTTATCTACACGAAATGCTAAAGGCACCTGCATATTCTTTAAGACTGTTCTAGCAAAAACTAGAAGGGCAATACGTGTTGGCATTGAATTTTAAACCTCTTAATTCTCTGGATATTTTCCTATGCATCATATCAGTGGCCATAGGAAAGCTAAAATAGAAATCAATGTGGTCTATGCAGATACAAAAAGCACATGGATGTGTGTTCATTTGCATGATGAATTTACTTTATTTTTCCTGCTTTCTCTGACCCCTGAGACACAACATGCACCAATTTTTGACCTGTCAAATGAATCCTTTGTGGCCATCACCTTGTTTATAAAAACCTAGAGGTTTTAAGAAAACACTGTCAAATGATTATTTAAAAAAAAAAAAAAATGCATTCAGTTATTCTGACCTTGCCAGGCTTGTGAGCTCAATGGTTAGAGAAGAAAAGAAGCAGAGGCTGGGACTGCCAAGCAATGCTTGCCGTGAGCAAGAGCCTTTTTCTGGATCACTAACAACACAGACCATGCTTAGTTAGGCATGTGGGCTTTTTATGGCTGCTGTTATTTCTCTGGCTTTTATAAAAATATGTTTTACAGGTAAATCAAAGCTTATAAAATGAGAAAGAAGGGATGAGGAGGAGGTGGTGTGGAGTATTTCAGCAGTATTCAAATAAAAATAAGGAAAACAAATGAGAGACTGATATCTTTTACTTAGAAACCAAGAAATGGGGGTGAGTGAAATCAATGCTACTGAACAACTGTACCTGCTGGTAATAATTAGGTCAGACTGCTGAGAAAATTAAATGCTGTGTATTTTAAAATTTATATTTCTTAATTTTTTATGCAAGTGGGCACTAAGCACGTGCCTCCATCCAGCATATGGCTGCCACGTGCCTGGTTTTTGCACAGGAATGTTGCACCTTTGGACTCACAGGGGAGCTGGATTTTATGGTGATTTTTGGGCTCTGGTTCATCCCGCCTGCTGGTTCTAGGTAAGCGCTTATTGGCGTCAAACCGATTTGACCACCTGCAGCTTGTGAGGCTGGGATAAGAGAATGAATTCAGGACATTCTTTCCCATATAAAGTCAACTGATTAAGAAACTTTCATTATATCAGCAAATTCGACTTATAGCAACACCTTAATTGGTCTTTGATTGAATAACTGTGGGAATGTATCCTAACCTAGTTGACACATCAAGAAAGCCATCACAACTTCCCAAATAAAAAACTTTTCACCCATTTTCAGTCCTAAGATTAGCACTGGAAGAACCCAACTTAACACAAGGCCCTTGAAGACTTAACGAAAATGTGCTCTTGTCATATTTTTCTCCCACTACATTTATCCTCATACTTTTTGATCATGCACAAATATTTCCCACTTACCAAAAAAATCACTATCACTGTTTTCCAGGGTTTTTCCCAAATTTTTGAGCGTTCTGCCCTTAGCACAAATTCCACTTTCTAAAATTCTAGCTCTCATCTTGCAAATGACAACAGTGATAGTCATTTGGATGCATGCAAATTATTTCCACACTCTCCAGCTTCTGGGCACACTATACAATACTTCCACCCTCATCCCTTACACATTTTATATTTTGTCATGGTCTCATGAATTGACTTGGCCAGAGAAATTTGAGCAGAATTGCTATGTGTCCTTCTGGATAGAAGCTTAAGAGTGATTACATTGAGTGATTCCCATGTTTCTCTTTCTTTTCTTCTGTCTTATTGCTTATGAGAGCACCAGTGCAGCTTAAGTGTTGCAATGAGTACAACCTAATCCAAACTGAACATGTACCATGAATTAGGAATGTGAGTGTGTGTGTGTGTTAAGCTACTGAGACTTTGGAATGGTTTGGTAGCCTAGCCTAACCTATCTTAACTTTTGTACCTTCTGATTCTCTGATCCAGCCAGTGCAAATTAAGCTCTCTTTGCCTTTGTTCAGTATCACCGCATTTTTGTTATGAGTAAAATATTTATTATAGGCTATTTTAAAAAGTTCTATACATGTACCTATGAAATTATAGTTTATGGAAAATAAAGAAGTGTTTTACTCAATTTTTCTTTGTAACCCCAGTATCCAACAATGTCTTGAATATAATAGTAAATTATGATTAAAATTCATTAACTGGACAGTCCAAAATTTCTAGTACTTCATTGGGATTTCTACCTCACCCTATATGAAATAAAAAATTCACTCATATGAATTTTTCTGTTGTCAAAAAATGCTGACAGCATCACAGAATTGATTGAAGGGTTGGACATTTTAAGTAAATTTCCCATTAGACTAATAGAAAATTATGACAATATTTAATCATAACCTACTGGTAGCCTGGGTACTACTGGATTATCCATAACAAAATGAAAAGATAAAATGAATTCCAGAAAATCAGAAATGTAACATTTCATAGTGTAAATTGTATTCTGTCCTTTGCCTTCCTAAGTAACATAAGTGCATAATGATCTCTCTTGTTCCAGAGAAGCACCCTAACATCTTTATTATATTTGCCTTTATCTGGCATTTGATCTGTTCAGACCAACAATGTCTCTGTTTAATACTTCAGTTAAGCATATCCAATTAACTTTATACTGACCTTCTTAAACAAGGCATTTCAACTAATTTCAAACCTGAGAGTATTATACGAGATGACTTTTTTTTCCTATTTGCCTATGGTTTGGGAAAGTTTAAAAAGTAGAGAAAGCTTGCACAGGAAGAAATGTCAAGGATAAATTTTTAATATGTGTTCATTATTACCATGACTGCCCCGCTGAAGGTACAACAGAAGTAATTTTTGCTTAAAATTTATTAAAAAAACAATCTATCAATATGTCATTATTGATCAACTGTTTGTAAGTAACATTATATGCAGTTATGCCTAGTGCTTATACATTACCTGTCATGGGCTGAATTGTGTTCCTCCCAAAAAAAGATATGTGGAAGCTCTAACCCCCAGTATGTCAGGATGTGACCTTATTAGGAAATGGGGTCATTGCAGATGAAATTAGTTAATGAAGTCATACTGGAATACTGTGGGCCCCTTTCCGATATGGTTTACATCCTTCTAAGTAGACTGCCATGTAAAGACAGGGGACATGAGGCAGAATGACACATGATAACAAAGGCAAAGATTGAAGCCATGTAGCTGTAAACCAAGAAATACCAAACACTGTCAGTAAACCTCCAGAAATTGGGAAGAGGCAAGGAGTAACTCCCCACAGGTTTCCAATGGAACATGGCCTTGCAACACTATGATTTCAGACTGAGAGCCTCCAGAAATATGATATGATTAATCTCTGTTTTAAGCTACCCAGTTTATGGTACCTTGATAAAGCAGCCCTAGGGATGTGATACACTCCCTAACCATCTAAAGGACCCACAGTGGGATGGCAGGAGTGAGAACCAGGCAGGAGAGGAAAGCAAGATATAGATATGACAGCTACCGGCACATGGCAGTATGGAATGCATTAGTCTGACCCTCAAATCTATGGTCAACTAATCTTTGACAAAATGTCCAATGGAAAGAATGTCCAATGGAAAAAAGACAGTCTCTTCCACAAATGGTGTTGGGAAAATCGGACAGCCACATGCAGAAAACTGAAACTGGACCATTTCCGTACATCTTATACAAAAATAGACTCAAAATAGATGAACGACCTAAATGTGAGATGGGAATCCATCAAAATCCTTGAGGAGAACACACACAACAACCTCTTTGGCCCCAGCCACAGCAACTCCTTGCTAGATGAGTCTTCAAAGGCAAAAGAAACAAAGGCAGAAATGAACTATCTATCAGGACTTCATCAAGATAAGAAGCTTTTGCACAGCAAAGGAAACAGTCAACAAAACCAAAAAACAACTGACAGAATGGAAGAAGCTATTTGCAAATGACATATCAGGTAAAGGGCTTGTACCCAAAATCTATAAAGAACTTACCAAATTCAACACCCAAAGAAGAAATAATCCAATCGAGAAATGGACAGAAGACATGCACAGACATTTCTGCAAAGAAGACATCCAAATGACGAACAGACACATGAAAAAGTGCTCCACATAACTCGGCATCAGGGAAATACAAATCAAAACCACAATGAGATACCACCTCACACCAGTCAGAATGGCTAAAATTAAAAGGTCAGGAAATGGCAGATGTTGGTAAGGATGAGGAGAAAGGGGAACCCTCCTACGCTGTTGGTGGGAATGCAAGCTGGTACAGCCACTCTGGAAAATAGTATGGAGGTTCCTTAAAAAATAAAAAAAATAGAGCTACCATATGACCCAACAATCTCACTACTGGATATTTACCACAAAGATACAAATGTAGTGATCTGAAGAGGCACCTACACCCCAATGTTTGTAGCAGCAATGTCCATAATAGCCAAAGTATAGAAAGAACCCAGAAGCCCATTGACATATGAATGGATAAAGAAAATGCGGTATATATACACAATGATATATTACACAGCCATCCATCAAAAAATTAAATCTTGCCATTTACAACGACTTGGATGGAACTAGAGAGTATTGTGCTAAGTGAAATAAGTCAATCAGAGAAAGATAATTATCATATGATCTCACTCATATGTGAAATTTAAGAAATAAGGCAGAAGATCATAGGGAAAGAGTGATAAAAACGAAACAAGATGAAACCAGAAAGGGAGATAAACCATAGGAAACTCCTGATCTTATGAAACAAACTGAGGGTTGTGGGAGAGGAGGAGGGTGCGGGATGGGATAATTGGGTGCGGGACTTTGGGGGGTATATGTTGTAATGAGCACTGGGTATTATATAAGACTGATGAATCACAGACCTGTACCCCTGAAACAAATAATGCATTATATGTTAATTAATTAATTTTAATTAAAAAATAAAACTCCCATTCCTTGCCAAAAAATTTAAGAAATTTAAAAAAAAAATAGTTAAAGCTTTCAGAGTACAGGTTAAAAAAAAAAAGGAAATGTGTTAGTCCAGAATAGCAGTTGTGATGTTTCTGCCTGGTAAAGTATTCAAAAAGTTCAGATTCAGAGCACTCTGTAAGAAAAGGAAAGCATGGCTAAAAAGATCATGTGACAAGGAGAAGGAAGCCCTTAATCTTGAGGGATAAGCCTGCCTCTCAGTAGTTACTCACATTCTCCCTATGGTTTGCCTTCTCCATGCACAGAATTCTCAGATAATATTCCTATTCCTCAAAGCAAATGCAACATTCATTAGGCAATGTAAATATGCAAGCCAGGACACAGAAGTACAGGTTCTTTTGTATTTTTACAAATAGCTAATTCCTTTTTTGCTTTTGTTTTTGTTTTTGTTTTGTTTTTGTTTTTATTTCCTGGCTTTTAGGAAAATTGCAAACACATACATTCTAAACATAGTCTAAATTAGAAAACCTGATCTCTACTCTCACATTCAGATTCAGCCATTTCTCATCAGCTCAATACATTAATTTCCAGAAAACATTTCCTAAAATGTTCTTAATTGGAAGCACAGCCTTAAGAATAACATGAAACTGAGAAGAAAAAGATTTGGATAAAGTACAAGCCTAAAACATAAGACCAGATGAGCTATGAACAGTTTACTTTAAACAAGTGTATTATTAAAGGAAATTGCTTAATATTCAAACTCGTTAAGTCAAGTTCAATAATTATTTTTTCTCTTTAACTCTTTTCGGAATCAAGGCAAACCACACTGAGCTGTTTCATCAGACTGTGTTTGATTTGTAAATACAGGGTAAAATAATAAAAACAATTGAAACATCCTATTAAAAATCAGACTAATTGGCAAAATGCCCTTTTAGCTCTTTCAACAGATTTAAAAATCCCAGCCAAGCATCTGAATTTATGGTGGTTTTATCTTTCATCACTGTTGTCAGGTGACCTTGATCTGTTCGCTCAGAATTTAGTTCTCTGCAGACTTCCAAAGTGTAAATCAGCCCTTGAACTTGGTCATGAAAGGACATTTGACACAGAGAGACTAAAATATGTCTCTTTTGTGGAAATGTTTACCCTGAGTTGATACCGAATTCTTCTTCTTCCAATTACTCACACATTAATTTCAACTTTGTTTTTCTAGTCTCCTGCTCGCCTCCCTTGACTGACAGGTATATTAGCTAAGTTTGTCAGGCCAGTTGCCTGGCCCCCAGAGAAAACCCGGGAAGGGCTGACCTCATGCTCACAGCAGGGATGGCCAGCTCAGACTTCTCTATCAGTCAGCGCCTGCGAAGACCAGGCGGCAGGGTCTCCGCGGCCTTCCGGAGTGAGCTCGTTGATAAAGTTGATCCCATCAGGAAGGAGAATATTGGGCAGAATCCAGTTGTATGGCTTATGTTGAGAGTGAACTTTTTGACATTTCAAATCTGCCATATCAAATTAAGCAGAATAAAGCCGGCTGTTTGCCCGATTATTTATAACATCACAGGAAACTTGGAATGACTTATAAAAGAATGGAAATAGTTCTCTTTCCTCAGAAAGAAGCTTGCCTCTGCCAAGATACACAGCAACTAGCTGGGTATGGGAATGGTGCAAAAGAGTTCCCACTTCCAAGGTTATTAAAACATACCTGGGCTCATTTAAAAGCCCAAACCGAGTATGAGGATGAACAATGTGGGGGCAGCCTGAGGTGCCACAGTGTACTCTCGCACAGCCCCTGTTTCATAGACACGAAAAAGCAAAGGTAACAGGAGCATTTGATTTTGCCGAGAATGTTGCTGACCATAAGCTTTGGCCAAAGGTGTTTATCACCTTAATAAGCCCCAAGGGATGCAGCTGAAGAGGGTGACTTTGAAAGTGGTTTTAACATCCTTGCACATTTACCGAACCGCACTGAGACCAGAAATCACTGATGAAAGCTGGCAGTGGACTTTGGAAATATAAATGCTGCACACATGAGAACCGTGTGGGTATAATTTTACTTGTTCATTGCAAGGCAATGTGGGATTCATGTAAATAATTTGAGAATGTGGAAATAGGAAGCTTTTAGTTACCCAGAATCTTAACCATCCTGAGATATTAATTATTAACATTGGAGTGTATTTCTTATTAGTCTTCTGTTCTATGCAAAATAATGCCCACACTCAGAAATCATCTATGAAAAATTACATTGTTAACTAAATGTGTTTTTGAACTAAACTGCATACGTACACACACACATATACTTGCACACACATATATACATATATATAGATACACACATTTATATATCTATTTCATATTCTTCATTATCTTTAAAAACCTGGTGTTTACTGAAAGCATAATATTCAATCACTTGGATATTTCATGATTATTGAAAAAATTCTTTTTTGCTGATTATTTGTTTACCATTTTTCCTTTTTTTGCTATTACAAAAAAATGTCACAGTGTATATCCTCATATAGGAACTGTCTTGCTTTGATATTGCTTTAGGGTAAGTTTTTAAAAATGTTTTTAATTGGGTGAAAAAAATCTAAAACTTTCAGACTCTTTTTTTTTTTTTAAGATTTTATTTATTTATTTGAGAGAGAGAACATGAGTGGAGGGAGTGGGATAGGGAAAAGCAGCAAAAACTCTCCACTGAGCAGGGATTCAGATGTGGGGCTTGATCCCATGACTCTAAGATCATGTCCTGAGCCAAAGGCAAATGCTTAACCGATTGAGCCACCCAGGCACTCCTCTTCACAACTTTTAAAATACATTTCCCAAATGCTTTCCAGAATGTTCTCACAAATTAACACTGTCCTAGGGTAGATGTTACCCTGAACAGCAATTTTCAAGGTTATGAATCAAGATTCCCGTGTCATCACCCTGAACTCCTTGAACACACTTTTTTTCTGGCATCTTCTTTCTATGCAAACCTCAATTAAGTATGTAAGATAAGTTGCTATTCTTTGTTCAGGACGGATAGAAGGAATATGATTATATTACACAAAATATGTATATTCATGTATAAACCTTATCCATTTATATTATGTATGATCCTCAAAATGTGTTTCTATAGTTACAAAATTTTCTGGTCTCTATCTGATTATGTGATAGTGGTGACTGTTTAAAAATATATATAATTTAAAACTGGTACATCAAAACCATGTGTGTGCCTATTATTTTGAGGACTCACTTATTTGCTGAGATAGCACACAAATTTGCACAAAAGGTTGATCAGTGTGTTTACGGCTATGAGTCTTATGCCCCTCACTTCTGTGTATGGCTCCTTACTGAGGGAGTATGGCTCGTCCCGGTGGGAGGGACCAAAACCCCCATTAAATCGAGTTCCTCATGCACAATCAGGCCAAAGACAGAGGAGAGCTAAGGGAAAATGGATAGATATCTAGGTATCGAGTCATAGATAGATAGAAAGACAGATAGATAGAATAAGACGGGAAGATTAGAGGAAGAAGATAAAAGAGGACTGAAGTAAGGAAAAAGCATAGCAGATGAAGAGAGAAAAGGAATAAACACAGGAAGGGGCACTATGCTCTGCAAAGTGCTTTTAGCCATTTGTGACAAATCTGCCTTTACCTGTGCTTTTTCACCTCCTGAAAAGGGCCACATGAATTAGGAGACAGAGATGAGGGCCGAGGGCGTAATTTTCCACCAGAACTTATTCTGGGTTATTTTTATGAAGTTTTCTCCTTCTGATTCTCCCCTCTCCAACCAACTCCTTCTTCCTCCTCTTCATCCTTCCCCTTCTCCTCCTTCTTCTCTCTCCACCTTATTTCTCCCAGGACAGAAAAGAGGCATGTGTAATTGGTTCTTCATATTTCACAGCACTGGTTTTGGGAGCCATAGGGTAATAGAGCTGAAAAAAAAAATCAGCTCTTTCATAGGTATTATTTTCTGTATACTTTAAACATCTGGATTCTCTCTTTATTTTCTTAAAAAAATGAGTTAGATCAAACAAACAAACAAAAAAGTGAGTTAGAACAGAACCATCATATCTAGAGCATATTTGAGGCACTGTGTCACAATATAAAATAAAATATTTTAAAAGTTACTCTTTTCTTATAAATTCACCAAGTTCATTATCTTATATTTAGGAAGAACATAGCTTTAGACTACTTCTTAGTTGCTGGAACAAAACAGAAGAACAACCTGTTTCATTTTCTGTATACAGACATAGAGACACAATGAATATATAGGTATATGTACATATATATATATCTGCATGTACACATGTATACACACATATAGATTGATATTCTATTCACAGGTAAGTTATATATGTCTCATAAAACCTAATGATGCTATTTTGTTAAAACATTCCCCTTAAACATTTACACATTTGATTCTTTTTAAGTTCTTTTTAAATTCTAAAGCAAAGGCTTATAAAATAACATTTTGTTGTTTAACTTTTACATAAAGAGCTTGATTGCTTGGAAAACATTGTAAAAAAGTCAGTGTAGAGTTAATATGAACATTGCTGCCCTTTTTTCGTAAAAAGAATATTCACTACTAAGTGAAAAGGATTTTTAAAACGTGTTCCCTTTTTTTTAACTACATATCTGTGGGACTCCAAATTTTCTTCATATATCTCAACCAAAACAAAATATTAAAACAGCAAATGCAGAAGATATGACAATCCAGTTGTCTTATTAAAACATATATTGAAGAAATTTACATTAATGTAAAGAAAAACTATATAGAAATTCTTCTCACTAAATTATTATTTTTTTAATTTTGGAAAATGTAATTATTTTTATGTTTTTATTCTTACATCAATGGTGTTATTGTTATTTCGAAAGATTATTTTTCTGTTTTGACTTATACTACAATAAGTATTGATAGGTTAGAATATTATTTTATATCTTTGGACAGTTAACTTATATTTTTAAAAAAAGGAAGGTTGGACTAGATTTTTTTCTTCTCAAAATGTAGTTTGAGGGACGCCTGGGTGGCTCAGTTGGTTAAGCAGCTGCCTTCGGCTCAGGTCATGATCCCAGCATCCTAGGAGTCCCACACTGGGCTCCTTGCTCTGCAGGGAGCCTGCTTCTCCCTCTGCCTCTGCCTGCCACTCTGTCTGCCTGTGCTCACCCTCTCTCGCTCTCTCTCTATGACAAATAAATAAATAAAATCTTTGAAAAGGAAAAAAAAATGTAGTTTGAAATGACCTATAATAGATCTACTTGAAGTACTGATTAAAATATAGATACTGAGACTTGCCCTGGACTCACCAAGTCAGAATCTATGAAAGAGAGGCCTTTCAAAAGAGGGACCTTGGAGATTTTTCAGGTTCCTTTAAAATTTGAGTGTTACCTATCAGATGGTCTCTGTTGATTTTGTTTCAGGTGAATAAACACCAGAATCTCAGAACCCCTGGCTCCTACAAGGGCAAGCTGGATGCCTAGGTTACCCCAGGCCCCAAGACCATCTATACATTTCTCCTTTACAAGGTTGGCAACAAAAATTGACAAAAACAGACAAAAATAGAGTACACCCAGTTAAATTTGAAATTCAGGTAAACAGTGAATTCTTTTAGTATAAATATGCTGTATTTAGAAGATTGACTATATATATATATATATAGCCAATTATTGGCTAAATATTCAATATTTGGGTTATATATAATCCAAATATTGTGTGGAACATATTTGTCCTATTTTCTGTTTGTGCTCTTTGTTTTGCTAAATCTGTCAGGCCTATCATTTTTCCACCATTACTTCCAGGTGGTACTATCCGTAAATAGACTAAGTGAGACAATATGGGAAAGTCTTACCCACAAGGTTTATTAATTGCCTAGACTTAGGGTCAGGTGGGAAATGGCTGAACCCAGAAACACTCTTATAATAACAGTTAAGCCTTTATCCATGATCTCACACCCTTATAAAGCAAACCCCTCTAAACTTTCCTCAAATTTCTTTCAGAAAGCATCTACTTGGAGGTCACGTGTCTCTGCTTCCAATTATTGCTTACTTCATCTCACTGTGGTATTTCTCATTTTAAAGTCATTGGCACATTGGAAGCAACCTCATTGCCAGAGCGACTGGGAGGAGAGAACATGCAGTTTAGTCTCTAATGAAGCCTTCTTCCATTATATCAAAATTCACCTCTCCTTTTACTTATCCTTACATGTGTCATCTTAAGAATGTAAACATCTTTGGGCTCCCTTTTATTTTGTCTGCCTCTCCAGGTCTCAGGGACCTCTGTTCACACTGGTAATGTTCTGGGTTCTTGTTATTTCTACTAACCGATATGTTCTCCTTTTCCAAAAATACAGATTTCCCTCTGAACAATACTGCCCACTCAACAATCTTTCTAACCTTTTCTGATTCTACCTGCTGCACAGAACAAGACTGTTCCCAAATTTTGTTGTCAAAGAAGGATTCTGTTTTAAAGAAAGTTTTCGAAAATAAGAAAAAGAAATATTTTAATATCAACTTACCTGTTAATATTTGCCGTTTCTACCAACATCAGCTACAACTGAACAACCTGTAAAAATGGTCTTTCATTTTTATTTATTCTTGAGTAGAGGGTGGTTCTGATTTTCTCATATCTGGCATTCTTCTCAAATGACTTTCATAGCTGATTTCTACTTTGGTAACTGCCATACCAGGTTTCCACATATAACGTGGTATTTGGCCTTATTCAGGGTCCAAACAAGAAACAAGATGCTGCCTTCAAATACTGAAGTTACATCTTATGCTAACAAGGGATGTTCTCTTGAATTTCAAAAGGCAAGTGTTCCTGTTTCCATTCAACCCAGAAGCGTGGGCTAGAACTTGACTTTGGGAAACATCTTACTAAAAAAATCTTAGTAAATAACTTGAGTGGGAGCTATGTTTGTGATTGGTGAATTATTTCAGATTTTTTTCAGGTAATTAATTGACTACCCCCAGAAAACTCCACTGTGATACTTTCAGATCTATTTGTTTTTAAAACTGATGGTTTTAACTGATGCAAAGAAAGTATCAAGTTCTCACATCCAGTCAGATTGCAGAAAGAAAAAATTAAATGAACCATTTATATTTGTCTACACTGCATAAGATGATTCTCTAGCTGAGCTATGTTGTTTTCTTTAAAACAGAAGTTTTCCTTTTTTTTTTTTTTAATTTACTGTCTAAAAGTCTGTGTCTGCTGTCATTACCCACACTTGTCTGATAACCATTGTAAGTTTCTTTTAAGAACAGTACTTTCACCAGGTTCATATTTCTCTAAGCTTATTTTTTCCTCATACTGTAAAAATAAGATTACAAGAATATTAAAGGGGATTTAGAGAGAAAAAATCACATTGCTAACATTACCTAGCAAAACTATTTTTATTTACTTAGGTTGCTTTTCATTCCTTTTATTTTTCCCCAAACAATATGTACATATTTTTCACAGTTTACAATAAAATTTGGTGCATGTTTTAGTTTTGGAAAATTTTTACTTTATATGGTTATTTTAAGAATTACATGGCAATATAAATGTGAATGTATTCAGCATACCACCTACCAGATAGGTACTTAAACTGATCTTTGAAGCTGTGACTCTAAGTTAACTTCTTTTTTTTTTTAATATTGTAAAGTATATAATATCTAATCAGGATGGTGCCTCAAAACTCAGGTAAGACATTGTGTTTGCACATTTTTTCCTTTTCTTTTTTTCCTTTTTTTTATTACAGATAATGAGAACGAATGTTAGCCTTTTTTTTTCTTTTTATGAATTTTTGGGACTGGGATTCCTATGTCAGATGATCTGAACACTGGGCTATCAAAAGATTATGTCAGTTCCCATTGCCATCAAGATAGTTACAGCATCATCAAATTATCAGGATAGTTTCTTATTAACCTAAAAACTGGTAATAAAACAAACCTATAAAATATTGTTTATTTTTATTAAGTGTCTTTCTTTTATTTCTTGCATTACCATGAAGGCCAGATGTTTTCCAAAACTTGTGCTATTCAGTTTTTATTACTTATTACCTACATCTGTTATCTGTTTTCATCTTTTCTTTTTTTGTTGTTTTTTGTTTGTTTGGTTGGTTGGTTTTTTTAAATATTTTTTTTATTTCTTTTCAGCGTAACAGAATTCATAGTTTTACACCACACCCAGTGCTCCATGCAATGCGTGCCTTCCATAATACCCACCACCAGGCTCCCCCAACCTCCCACCCCCCGCCCCTTCAAAACCCTCAGGTTATTTTTCAGAGTCCATAGTCTCTCATGGTTCATCTCCCCCCCCAATTTCCCTCAACTCCCTTCTCCTCTCCATCTCCCCATGTCCTCCGTGTTATTTGTTATGCTCCACAAATAAGTGAAACATATGATAATTGACTCTCTCT
Source organism: Mellivora capensis (assembly GCA_004024625.1). Classification (NCBI taxonomy): domain Eukaryota; kingdom Metazoa; phylum Chordata; class Mammalia; order Carnivora; family Mustelidae; genus Mellivora; species Mellivora capensis. The sequence continues at coordinate 187,915 of PISX010001096.1, read as the reverse complement.
GCTTGACTTATTTCACTCAGCATAATCTCTTCCAGTCCCGTCCATGTTGCTACAAAAGTCCAGTATTCATCCTTTCTGATGGAGGCATAATACTCCATAGTGTATATGGACCACATCTTCTTTATCTATTTGTCTGTTGAAGGTCATCTTTTCTTAAATATTTTTTTTTTAAATAGGTTTAAGTTATAGACTACCAAGGTGTTTTGCTGGGGGTGGAGAAATAATACAGTTCAGTAGATCCAAGAAAGGACTGGGAGGCTGAGAGCTCCAAAGGCAGGGACTCAGAGACCTCATAGGACACTATGGAATTTGATGGAGTCTCCAGTGATGGCTGGGGGTGCCAGATACTTTGCCAGAGAAGGCAAATGCCAGATGAAGCGCAACAGTGGAGAGAGGATGACGGTAAAGTCACCATTCCCACTCTAAATACTTGTCTCCTTAGGTACATTAGCTATTCATTCTTATTGTCCATGATTTTTTTTTTTTAATTGGATCCTTTAGGAAAGCTAAATCACACCATCAAACTTCTCTTTGACCAAGATGTTCCCAACTATGTCTGGTTAAAAAATCTTTGGTAGAAAGAGAGGAAAGTGAAAAAACTAAATTTGATGCAGTTGGACACTATTTTTAGCCTCTGAGAATGTTCACAATCCCCTTTGCCTCAAAAAGGAAAATTGACAAACAAATAAATTAAAAAAATAGTTAAATAGACAAGTAAAGAAGCACTTTATGAATCCTTGGTTCGGAGGTTGTGACTGTGGATTCCTTGGGAAATAAAAACATAGACAATTTGAGATACTCACTTCTTCCTAGTGCCTCTTCCTCTTTTCTCCCTCTTTATTTTCATTGCCATCAATTTAAAGACTCAAGAAAAGAAACAGAAATATATACACTCATAAAATATATATAAAATATACTATAATAAGAAATATTATATTTATTTTTTAGAAATAAATAGGATTTTATAAAATTTCTAAATAGAAATTTAGGAAACATTATATTTATTAATATATATTTAAGAAAGATTAAATATATATAATCTACTTCAGATGATTATCAGAAAGTGGTTGTTGACCTCTGATACCAAGACAGAGAAAGAGACTCAAACCTGAATACTTGACAAGTGAACCCAAGGAAATGATAGCAGTTTACTATTTTGAACAGAAAAGGATATGATGAGTTAAGCACCGAAGATACAGATATTTCACGAATTTGCTCATCGTCCTTGCCCACAGGCCATGGTAATCCACTCTGTATCCTTCCGATTTTAGTATACGTGCTGCTGAAGTGAGCACAGGATGTAGATATTTCAAAAAACACTATATTACCACCTCAAGCATCACCTAATAATTAATTAACATATGCTTGATTCATGCTCACAATCTGCTTGTGTATTAATAAGCTTGTTCTGTTTTCCTGCATGTGAAAAATGGGAGATGCAAAGTGGGTTTCCTTTCTTTTGACTTTTCACCAGGCATGATGAGTAAGGTACAATAACTGGACTTTCCAATATCTCCTGGCCCTTTGAGAAAAAAAAAAGCAGCATTAAAAGAAATAAATTAATTTAAAATGGAGGGGGAATTGGTTGCAAAATAGGTGTAAAACTTTACTTAAAAGCTATTTCTACTCATGGCATTTTCTCTGCATACTGTAATAGAGTTATAGTTGCAGTAATGGTTTGCTTACAGGCAAGCAATTAGGCACCTGCCGTCACTCCACAGGATGTAGATTTCACATGAATAGCTATTTTATAAATAAACAAATAGAAACTCATATATGTAATGGCACAGGCAAACACTGCTTGGATTTTAAGTTTTAGAAAGACAGTTCCACACTTTTTCGGAATCATTTGTTTCCATATATAATTGGATTCAACTCAGCCTTTTCATTTTCCACATTAATAATTAAGAATATCATTATTATCCTTACAATCCTCTATTGCAATTTAACCATAAGAGGGCTGTAATGAGTCACTGCATTAAGGTAAATATAACCTATATATGAGCCATACAAATAGTCAATGTAAGTGTACAATTTCTCAGATGTGGGCGGAAGTTTATTTTTGATTATCTGTCCCCTCTTCATAGGCTTGGTGCTCTCTCCTGGGGGAGCACAATTACTGCCTCAGGCTCCCTCGTATGTTCTCTGGATCTTGAATTGCTCCCTATTTTAACATGTCTTCTGCAGCCTATAGAGCTCTTTGCAATTTATTTGAAGTCATAAACAATTGATCTGGACTCTGAGCTCTGCCGTGTACCACCTAAGTGACCCTACTACATTAGCTGCATGACTTTCCAAAGCCTGAATATCTTCACATGAAAAATGGGGGCTATAAATAGTAATCACCTCATAGGTGAGTGTAGAGAATTGTCACTCAGACAGTTGGGTAATGGGTCTCATGAGCAGGACGGCTTCTCTGAGATTGAGCTACAAGTTAACAGTAAGCTGCACTTAAACTGGCCTGGGAGGTTGTACCTTCTCTATCTGTGATTGATTTGCTCTGGACCCAAAGAGCCTGGACCTCAATTATCTGTAACAGAGCTGGGCAGCTGGGCTGGACCTGACAAGTGGTTTCACCAAAACCTGTGGGTAACAAGGGAAATTAGTTGATGAGGTTTATGTGATACAGTCTTGTAAGACTTAAGAAGAGCCAAATGGTGCTAGGAGGGAAGATTGTATGAAATAAACTAGTGAAAGATCAGGGATTTCATTAATTTAGAAAACTTAACATGTAGTTTAAAGCATGCAAAGGTGTACAAGTTGTTTTATTTGGAGAGTTCTCAGTTCTCAGATTTTATGCAAATAACGTTAAAATAAGACTGAAAACTTTAGCAGATAGAGTTATAGAGCAGTGAAAGCCTAGACTTTGGAAACAGGTGTATCTGATCTTGAATATCAGGTTCACTGTTTAACTTTGAGACTTAAAGAAATTGCTTAGCCTCAAAAATCACTGTCCTTATTGCTAAAAGAATGATAATGATAGCTGTCTTAGGGTCAGCAACCAGTCACTTAGAAGATTACCTGCCTGAAATTAAATCTCAATAAATTTTAGGTATAATATTGAGACAAGTAAAAAATGAAGCCAAAGAACATGGGAGAGGGTGACAGATGAAACTGAAGGTCTCCTGGAAAGATAGACTTGGTTTCTAAAGATAAATTTATAATAACTTAGAAAGGAAATCACATCAGACCATTTTTTATAAAGGTTGAAATGCACTTAATTCTACCAAATTTACCCCCAAAGATATTTATCAAAATTTACCCTCCAAAAATTGAGTTCTGAATTCTCTAACTCTGATTTAAAAAATCTCTTTGATTTACAGTGTTAAAATTAAGGCAAGATTTATGAAAGGATGAGGTAAGAATTTTGTGTCAGAAACTATGATGCAGTCTCAGAATAAGGTTATTGGTGGTCCTTATTTAATAGGTTAATAATTGCTATTGAGTATACAAATTTGATTTCATGTAAGATAAATATGGCATTTGTGGTCATTTCTACACACAACACCAGGTCTTTACTCTAGTCAGGGTTAAAATGTAAAATTATTTCTAAAGGAAATCCCAGGTACAATTTATGTGATTCTGACTATTATGAACTTCAGGCACATAACCAAAAGCAGACAAGGGATCTTACTTCTTCTAGAGGCCTGAGTTTTAGTTTTGAAAATCCAAACTTTGCTGAAACATTTTCATAAAACACTGCTCTATCACCTAACTTTTCTTTGATTGTATTGTGTGTAATAATACTAGATAAAATGAACTGTTATATTAAAAAAACATACAAAGTAATGACTTTAACTCCTGTTCGATATTTACCTCCTAAACACAGATTTTTTCTGTGCTGTTTCTTACCTAAAGGCTGTATAGAGCTCACTTTCAGCAAGAATCTGAGCACATCTCCTTCCCACAAACAGCAATCACAATTGATGTTGACACACCTCTTGCTGTCTTTGTTGCTTCCAAAGGAATTCAACAAAAACAAGAGGGATTAATGAAGGCAGTTGAAGCTCATATGCACTCAAAAACTTGCCAAGTTTGAAGTCAAATTAGGAATTGACATTAAACCTTGAAAAGTTGGTTGTAAAGAATAGGATAACAACTAAAATTTACAGCAGAATAAAATGTTAGAGTTCTAATAAATGTTCAAGGAGAATATATACTCTAAAAGAGTAGATTCATTCCAAGGTTATGTTGGATCTCAGAGATGCATTTCTATAAGTTCCTACATAAAAAGTGGAGAAAGAGAATATTTTAACAATTCGTGGAAAAAATAATTCTCTTAAATTACTGTAAAACTACCTATAGCTTTTGTCAATTATAATATATTTCCATTGAGACTCTGAGAGTCACTGTAATACAATTGGAATTGTGAAATGTACAAAAACCAGCAAGTAACATTCTGTATCCAAAGCAGAAGCACCATACCCAAGAAGAGACTGGCCATTTTTCTACTAGTTCATTCCCTGCCAGCTCCCATGACATTTAAGAAATCCCAGAATCCTAGAGCCACACCTACCTCACCTACACGTTATTAGCCATCAAATGGTTAGATGGGAATGGCACTCGTTAGATGCAGCTAGAGCTTATGTTTGATAGCGATGCACAGAGGGTTGATCTTTCAATAACTTCAATAATTTCAATAAAAAAAATAAGAAAACTTTACTCAGGCTGTCATAACAATTGAGAAAGCTGCTCTAACACTACCTCCACCTCCCAAATTCTAGAGCAATTTATCCTCTCCAGTGGTCAAAGCTAGAGTGGATCATAGATAAAGTAACACAAATTTAAAAGCGTGTTCGATTCTCGTAATAAAGTAGCTGCTTCTGGTGTTTTTCAGAGCATACTGCAAGGAATCTCCCTATATTCCCACATCATGTAGCTCTGTCTAAATAGAAATCAGAATGGCCAGAGTTATAGAAATTGATTTGATGAGAACTGAGAAGTATTTGGCATTGGAAATGTGAGCAATTGTTGCATAAAGAAATTAAGAACTTTCTGCAAGTAGTGGTGAATGTCCTGACTCAAGAATATGGCCTCTCAGCACAGACAGACTGACAGGGACAAACTGTAACACTAGTGAACAGAGCAAAGAAGAGCATCAAGGTGGAGATATTTCATCTGTACCTGGTTAGCATTGATGAGATGTGGAGTTTGGTGGAGCATCCCATTTATTAAGAAGCATGGATACTGTAGAATTTGCTATGTGGCAGGCAATAATCCAAGCTCATTAAAAATATTAATTATAATTATCTTCATAACAATTTATGAGATAGGAACACTCACCCATGTTTTGCAGAGGAGAACTCTGAAGCACAGAGTGGTCAAGCAGTTTGCCTAAGGACACAGAGACCGTAAATGGTGTGCTCAGGATTGGGAGCCAGGCACTATCCCTCTAAGCTGGTGCTGTGTTGTCAACTAAAGTGATGAGTATTTGCAGAAAGTTCAGTGGGGCTTGTTGCCTCAGTTTCAGCAAAGACCTCTACTGTAAAAGAATAAAAAAAAAGAAATTAGTACAAGTGCTCCCACATTCCAAAGAGGGGCCTTTTGCAAAAATTCAAAATCAATCAAAGTTGATTAGGTTATGCTGCCATAAAGAGTGACCCTCCTCCCAGGGGCTCAATCATAGAAAAATGTTTCTTGTTCAAGCTATAGAGTATCACATGTTGACTGGGGCTTCTCCCCATCTCCACTCTGAGACCTAGGCTGGGGATGGAGCCTTCATCCAGAACACTGTCATTTGTCCTGTCAGAGAGAAAGAAGGCCCTGGCACATTTTGCATCAGTGCTTTATTTGCCTATATGTAATGATTGTTACTTCTACTTACAACTTATTGGCCAGAGTTAGTTACACAGTCCTTCCAACCAACAGAGGAACTAGGAGGACAATCTTACCATGCATGTGGAAAGGTATGGGGAGAAGGAACCACATGAACGAGTTGGAGAACAAGAATGTTGTGCAAATAGCAGTTCTTATCTCCACTACCAAGGTAGCTTAAACCTTCTTTTTAAATACTTAGCCCCTCACCTGCTCATGGTATAATGGTCATGGACATTGAAACTGGTGAGATAATATCTTTAGAAGAAGTTGTTAGAGTTCCTGGCATTGTTTTACTGTCTTCCATGGAGAGAGGAAAAAAAAAGCTCACTTTCTTCACCTCAAATCTAAGGCACTACTTGCAGAAGTTAGTTTGTTCCTCTGGAATTTGGGTTCCCAATGAACTGATGCTTGAGTCCCAGCTGAGCAATCATGTGACAGGCTAACTGTGGCTCCTTTCTCCAGAGTATATGATATTTGCTTCAGTTATGGGTCATGATGAAAGTTTCTTGTGAAATAGAACGTAGGGAGAGAGAGATTCAGAAATAGTGAGAAATAAAGAGAGACAGACACAGGTCAAGATAGAAGACTGAGAAAGAGACAAAATGAAACAGAAACAGAGAAAGGAGGGGGGTGGAGGAGCAAGTGAGTCACTCTAGAGCCTCCTTCAAGTGCTCCCACCCCCACCCAGAGCTGCTCACATGAAAACATGCTCAATTGACTAATAATTAGGGAAATGCAAATTAAAGCCACCTGTCAGAGTGGCTAAAATCAAAAACACAAGAAATAACAAGTGTTGGGGAGGATGTGGAGAAAAAGGAACCCTTGTGCACTGTTGGTGGGATTGCAAATTTGGTACAGCCATTGTGGAAAACAGTATGGAGGGTTCTCAGAAAATTAAAAATAGAATTACCATATGATCTCTATGATCTAGTAATTCCACTTCTGGGTATTTACCCAAAAAAAACAAAAACACTAATTCAAATAGATATAAGCCCCCTCCCCACTGCTTATTGCAGAATTATTTACAATTATTTACAATAACCAAGATACAGAAGCAACCTCTGTTCATCAACAGATGAATAGATAAAGAATAAATTCCATATGTATATATATATATGTATATATATGTGTGTGTGTGTATATATATATATATATATATATATATATATATATATCTCCTCACTCCTCACCTGGGAAGTTAGAAGTATATACCTATACTTGGTAGGAGTCTTAAGGAAAAGTGATATTACTAGTTAGATGGACCTACATAGTACTGTGGCTTTACAGACAAACAGCTCCCTTCTCTGGAGCTGACTTAATATTTGTGGAGGGGAGATGTTAGACTTGGTGATCTCAAAGACCTTTTCCATTATTAACATTACTTTGATTTGAAGATCATATAAAAAAGCAATTTATTTTCCTCCCCTAGATTTTTTCTTTTTTTTTTTGCAAATAGGTACATTGCCCAGCAACAATGCATTTGTTGTCTTACTAATAGATCCATTAAAGAAAGCTTTGTGACCCAGAGCACAACCCACCTTATATTTCCATGAGAAAGCTTTTAAGTACTAAATTTCTACATGTATTATTTACTTTAGCTTCCCATCTCTCATGGAACCAGACATGCCCTCTGTATCCTAACTTCTCCATCACCCATGAAAACACTTTTATGTGGTTAGATTTAACTTTTTAATATAAGGAAAAAGTTTTTTGCTTTAAAAAAAAATCTTGGTATTGTTTTACGATTTGTGTTTCTTAGTTTCCTAAAAAGCAGATTTCTCCAAATTGAAAATCTAGTCACATTATTCATAGTAAGGAGATCACCAATTACTTTTAAGATTTAGCCTCAAAGAGGCTTGATTTTTTTGTCAGCATAATGGAACTCAGAAGCAAAAGGAAATCAAATTGTCTTTGAGAGGAAAAATATCTGTGGCATAGATTTTGGTAGCAGAAAATACAGTCCTCTTCAGGGTCGGAAGTATCTATTTTGCTTTAGATTGGGATTTTCAAAGTAATCAATAGCTGTCTGTGCGTGGACATTGCTGAAGGGATAGGAAGGAAGAAACAAGAAGTTGTTATTCATAGTTGAGCAGGGTCCTTATAGAGTCAAACACAATGCAATGAGGAGATAGTCCCATGGCCCACAACATCAGCAGAGGTTCCAAGCTATTGCTGGATTTCCCCATGGTCTTAGATAGCTTCAGGCATCAGACTTGTAGTCCTTCCAACTTAGAACTACATTTTGTTTTGTTTTCAAAGCATTTGTTTTCAGTCCATTAGTTCACTGGATTTAAATTTGAATACATATTTTAGGGATAAATATCTGTGGTTACCTTCACCATGTGAGTGCTACAGAATATTCTAGGACTTGAGCTTTCACAACTAATAATCGGCTAACAGTGGAGTCTTCTGTACCTCAGCCTGGAATCTGGGAAATGTGTGAAACTAAACACAATGTAATGGGATCAGGCTTTCAAAATACTATCTGTATTTATTAGAACAAAGTGATGTTTCACATTATAAGGGTAAAAAATGTTTTACCTCCTTCTTTCCTGCACTAACCCTTCTATAACCAATGTGGATGAATGCAAACTCTTTGATATATTTAATAGAACAAAAGGCAACAGGAGCCTGATCTCTGGAGACCCCCTACGCCAGGCTACATAATTAACTGTCCCAAATGCTTTGAGAATGTTCAAGTATATTTTATCCAATGATGGTTTTGATGACCCAGAATATCCTTACTGACCTCTAAGTGGATGTATTTGATTTGTGTGTGTGTGTGTGTGTGTGTGTTAAAACAAATGGAAACCTTATAACTTATTAGCTTCAGCTATTAATATAAAACATATTTATATATTTTTTAAAGATTTTATTTATTTATTTGAGAGAGAGCACAAGCAGGGGGAACAGCAGAGGGAGAGGGAGAAGCAGGTTCCCTGCTGAGCAGGGACCCCCAACGTGGGGCTCAAACCCAGGACCTTGGGATCATGACCTGAGCGGAAGGCAGACACCTAACGAACTGAGCCGCCCAAGCACCCTTACCTATTTTTTTTTAATATTTAATTTTTAAATTTTAATTTAAAATAAAATTAAAATTAAATTTAAATTTAAATTTTAAAAAAAATTTTAAAGAAGATTTTATTTATTTATTTGAGAGAGAAAGGATGAGAGAGAGTGAGCATGAGAGGATAGAGGTCAGCAGGAGAAAAAGACTCCATGGCAAGCAGTCCCAGTGTGGGACTCAATTCCGGAACTCCAGGATCATGACCTGAGCCAAAGGCAGTCACTTAAACAACTGAACCACCAAGGCGCCCAATCAGCTTCCTGCTGAGCAAGGAGCCTGATGTGGGGCTCCATCCCAGGACCCTGGGATCATGACTTGAGCAGAAGGCAGATGCTTAATGACTGAGCCACCCAGGTATCCCAGGAATACAAAATTATCTTAAAAGACATCTTAAAAGACAAAAATTTACTGAAGCAGGAAGGCAAACCTCCTGCCTCATACATCCTCACCTGGGAAGTTAGAGGTGAAGCTAGTCCTAAACAATCAGAACAAGAGACATAAAAATTCAAGCCAGCTTTCACTCTTTCTCTCACCCCCAATTTTCTCTGTAGTTTGGCTTCTTTCATTTGCATAGATTCTATGCTGAAGCCACAAAGCTGAAGTCACCATACACATGCTCACGAAACTAGTAGTATCAAGTAACAGGAGGATTATTGTAGTCGTGTGTTGGCGCATCTCTGAAACTGTGTGCCTGCTGAATTCAGAAGCCTGGAGAGTTAGTTAGTCCCACCACCATGAGCTCAGAGGTGGTGTTTTTAGGAAAATATGACATATGTCTTCAGGAGTTTGGTGTATGACCCAAAGTAGCAGCTTTTGTATATGAACCTGGGAAGAATAGCTTGTGCTAGAAAAGAAGTGAAGATAGTGTATCCTTCACTCTTACAGTATAGCAGGAGAGAGATACATGATCTGCCAGTCTTTGAAGCCCAAAGAGCCAAGCTTCTGGTATCTCACCTTAGAGGAGTACTTGACCCATCCTGTGTTGAGGCCTGAGCACAACCTTTGCTTGTGCCCCAAGAGATTGTTACCAGCCAAGAGCAGATAACAGTGACACCAATTAAAGAAAAAGGCGCTAGTCTCTTTCTCCAGTCCTTTATCATCTGTCCTAAAACTTGAGGGGATGGGAAAGAAAAGGCTGCGGGTCTAATGTGACATAAAAGCAAATAGAAAATCTAGAGAGAATGCAAGTCACACAGCGAGGTTTATTTCCAGCTAGCTGTGGTCCGAGTATCTGCCCGATGCAGCAGGTTTCTATGAGGACCCTGAGCACTCAAAGCCAAGGGTTTATATAGATTTTTTTTTTTCAATATACAACTCACAGTAATTTTCCATCACTTCAGAGACCCTACATACTTTTGGCTTGCACTCCCCTGGTGGTTTAGTAAGATAAGCTCTTTTCAACATCTGGTCCCCTTGGCACAACTGCCTAGCCACCCTGGTGGTTTAAGCTGGTTAGCCGCTGCTGGGGTGTTGCAGGGTGGGGTACTTTCTTGGAACTAAAGCAGGGTGGGGGTCTCTGGAACTAAAGTAAAGTAGGGAAAGTTCAGCCCTTGGGCCTGAGATGGCTGCCCAAGCTAAGATGGCTGTACTTATGCTAACCCACTCTTACAAAGGCAGTGATAAAACAATAAATGAGGCCCCCTGTGGTGTACATTCTGTCATGGTGACCAACGCCTGAACTGTTGGTCCAAAAAATTGGCTTTGTAAACTCATGAAGGGCTCCCCCCAACCCCGAACCTTTGATGGTTAGTCTCTGATGGTCACCAGCAGAGAGGATACTGGCTTCTTCCTTTAACCCAAACCAAGAAAATCCTTGAAACCAATTCTGATTGGCCCACTTTCATTCAGAAGTCCAATTCAGTGCCTGGTGCATCGTGTATGGATGAGAACTGTCACATATTTAGAACTGGAAGATCTTCCTCAAAGTGAAGAGACTGCTGCTAATCCCTAAGGAATGAAGAGTTCTGAGCAGATGAAACCCTAAGTGCCCTTGCCCCATGGCATGAAAGAGAAGACTACAGCTTTTGAAAGAAGTGAGCTCACTATAGAATACTCCTCTGTTCAAAATCCTTTATTTTAGTTCAATGAACACTTTCCTCTGGTCTTTTTTCAAATCCTTTCTTTGTCATTTTGCTTGTATTTATGAGGTATTGTTTATTGAAACAAGTTGAATTTTTTTAATTTTTAATTTTTTTAGATTTATTTATTTGATAGAGAGAGACACAGAGAGAGAGAGAGTACAAAAGCAGGGGGAGTGGGAGAGGGAGAAGAAGGCTTTCCACCCAGCAGGGAGCCCGATGTGGGGTTCGATCTCAGGAGGCTGGGATCATGACCTGAGCTGAAAGTAGATGCTTAATGACTGAGCCACCCAGGTGCCCCAAAACAAATTGAATTATTAACTTAGAAGAAAAAAGACATCTCGAGAAAACCATATACAGTTGACCCTTGAACAAGGTTGGGGTAAGATGCACTACCCCTGTGCAGTCAAAAGTCCATGTATAACTTTTGGTTTCCCAGAAACTTAATTATGAATGGCCTGCTGTTGACCAGAAGACTTACCTGTAATATAAACAGTTAACACATATTCTGTATGTTGTATGTATTATATACTATATTCTTTCAGTAAAGTCTGTTAGAAAAGAGAAAATATTAAGAAAGACATAAGGAAATTACATAGTACTGTATTGCATTTGTCAGGAAAAAATCTGCATATAAGTAAACTGACACTGTTCAAATGGTGTTATTCAAGGACTAACTATATTTTCTTTTTCTTTAGGACTTTTTTAATCCATAAAATTGTCCTTATATGATGACTCTCTACTCTCTTTATGGAACACCTTTTTCACTAGAATATTCAGTTTCCTATTAAATCTGTAGGACCATGACATAGATTATGCATACTGACAGTAGGTACGTGTATGCAACGTATGCATATACTTAGATGCATATGCGTACCTATTTATACACATACACAAATATAGAGAGAGTCACAGCTTCTATGAAACATGAGAGCAGAGGAGTTAGACTTCACTGTTACTATAGGCTGTGCACCAAAGAGTTACGTTTTTAGATTTTCTATTTTCCATTTGCTGATTTCAGATAGAGAAGATTTTGTGATTTCAGAAAGAGACTTGCTTGGAAATTGTTGCTTTCTTCTTTGTACTATTCTGTATTATTTTAGTTTAATTATTTAATTTTTTGTTAATCTGTTATATTATAGATCAGGTGTTACGTTGAAAAATTTCTTTGGTAAGTGGTTTCTCTTGTAATTTATCCAAGTCACTTTGAAATCAGACATTAAAGACCGTGTGGGGGTCATCTGAAAACAAGAATTAGCTCCTCAATTCCAGTTCCTAAGGCAATGATAACATTGGAAGCAGCCATTATGGTTTCTATTTTACTATATGTTAGCCTCATCGATTCCTGTTGGGAAAACTTTCTTGATGTCATTTGACTGGATGTTCTGTGTTCATTTCCAAGGACCATATACTCTCCTAATAAAAGCTCCTCTCCTACTCCCAAGTCATGCTTCATGAAAGCAGTTCTTGGATGTTCATCCCTCCATACCATTACTCTCCGAGTGACAGGGTTAAAGAGAATGACTTTCTCAATTGCCACCTTGTCCCAGCACATCATTCCAGGGAACATTTCCACTTTCCTAACTCACACATTTTTGAAACTATATTATGTGCATTGTAATAATTCATAGTAAGCTGAATTTAATCAGTGTAGACTCTGCAACTGTCACACCTTGCAATATGTATACTTTGATGGACAGTGACAATGTGGAATAAATTCCTAGAATGCAGCGAGAGAAGCAGAAATTTTTTATTTTTTTATCTGACTGTTTTGATATAATTCCTAGCATACTTGCATGCACAAGAGATCCTTCATAAATGCTTAGGAATATTCTGAGCTCAGATAACTAGTGTTATAGAGCTCAGTGTGTCCTTAGAAATCTGACTTCAGTGCTTTCAGTTTTCAGAAGAGAAACTAAGGACCATGGATGTTAACTTACTCTTTCAAAACGTTGGCAATAACCTGCTGGCAGGGGAAAGATGAAGGCAGAGACAGCCTCACTTTCATTCAAAACCTGTTCCCTTCACTTAACCATGCTGCCTCTTCATTTTCTAAAGTCCTAGTTAATTCTGAACATATCCAGTGGAGGAGAAAATGAGGCAATTTGTCGCTTGCCTTCTCTAGATTTATAACATAAACATCTAGATGCCATGGTTGAATTTGTAAGGTGGATAAAACTTCCAGGGGACACAATTCCATGAACGTGCATTGAATGAATTACAGAGAAGGAATGCTTATTTCATTAAACACCTGAAGTTATTTCCTTGATTTAACCACTCTCTTGGCAGTGTGTGCTCTAGACAGGCAGCGGATCTGTGAGAATCTCACTGCATCCCAGAGGATAGTCACAACAAGAGAATAAGTAATATTCAGATGCCTTCAGAAATCACATAGAGGCACTCATCATGAGCACTTCTGGACCTACTGGGTCCACCTGGTTTGGTTTCCAGCCCTTGGCTTCTGTTGTCTTCCCTTTCTACTCTTTTATTTCTTTGGTAATGACTTCCCTGCCCCTCTCCCTCTTGCCCATTCCTAGTTGACTTCCCATCACAGCTCTTCTTTTTTAGGAACTCAAACCCCTCCTCCCCCCACATCCTCCTTCTTTCTGTTCTTTAATGTCTCATCACATGGCTGATCCACAAATATTTGGAGATTGTAAACTCCCTGAAGGCACAGATGAAGACACTTCTGTTTCTGGTGCCAATGCAGAATCTGGCTCCCAATAGACTGACAAATAGTTAATGTGTCATGAAAATTAAGATATTTTGGTGTTTAAAAATGATCCAGGAGGGCTATGTTAATGGCTTCACTCTAAAGCATTGGTCTCCGGGGAAGAAAAAAACAGGGATCTTGAATTCCCTGTACCATTCTGAAGGATAAAGATTTCTTGAATGTGGAGTAATTTGACTATAATTTCTCCAATCACACCATTAAGGTGGCATCCTAATGTCCAAATATAAAGCTGGTACCAGTAGTAAGAAGGCCAGAAATAATATTAGCCAACATACCTAGGGAGAGTGCTATACATGATCCACTTCTCAAGACAATAGTTGACTTTTATTTTTCCTCTCATTTTCTTTACCAGGAACATGTAAGTAACTCCAGAATCTTTGGGGTACATAGAAAAGGACTATAGAGATCATTTGATCCTAGGGAATCCCTACCTAGTTCTTAAAATCCATGGGGCCCATAAAACTTTGCAGTATTTCAAAAACCCTGACAATGATATAAGCTAACAGGATGTTTTTGCTTTTTCCTGAAATCATAGAACTCCCTGGTAATTCTCTTTGTACTAATGGTTTTGAGGTCAGTAAAAAGTTCTGATTGAGAGCCATGCAATTTTTAAAATTCACAAATAAAACTTGGGTGTGCCTGAATGGCTCAGTTGGTTAAGCGTCAGACTTTTGATTTCTGCTCAGGTCATGATCTCAGGGTTAAAGGATCCAGCCCCACATCAGGCTCCCTGCTCAGTGCAGCATTTGCTTGTCCCTACCCCTCAGCTTCTCCCCTCACCGTCTTAAATAAATAAATAAATAAATCTTTAAAAAGTAAAATAACACTTGAATATATCACTTACAACCCAATAAGTAAATAAATGAATATTTAGAACTTGATTTTTTTCCCCCAATCTTGGTACCTATTGGGCAGAAGGTAGGAATAACATATGCAGTTGCTGTTGGAGGAAACTTTTGGAAAACAGATCTAGTTCACACTCTTCAATTCATTGATGAGAACGGTGGACTCTGTAATTATTAAATGACTAGCCTTGTATGCCAAAACAACAAAGAGCAAAATGAGGTCTTCCTCCTCCAGGACAGCACTCTTCCTCGTTCACACAACTACCTCTGTAGGATTCAAGAAATGCAGTGTGAGATATTTCTTATACATACTCAGTCCTGAAATACTTATAAAACATTCCGTAGGTCTTCTGGAGTTACCTCATATAACTAGGCCATATTTGCTTGCACCTTGAGGGTTTTGAAACACATCTACAAATCCCTATGAGGTGTGTTCTTTGTTGCTTTGTGACCCAGTGGTGGCTTATTACTTCAATACCCCGAAAAGCCTACAGAGACAAATGCCTCAGAGCATTTCAGGCTCTATAGTGTGTGCTAGACCAGATAAAACATGTTTGTGATACAGGTTGAACCTTAACAGTCTCCCTGCAGGATTACACTCCACCGTTCCCACTAAAGGGAAAGGAGGAGATGTTAGGTACAAATGCACATTAAGAGTTGAAAAGACTTTTAGTGAATAGGAGCAGTACAGGTTTAGTACTATAACAAAACCTAGCCAGCAGAAGCTTCAGAGACGTGCACACTGGATATTTCAGACTGGAAGACTGTGCAAATGTAATGCATGATTTTCAAATACAAGGTCACTCTGACAGTTACTCTACAATGAGCTGAAACCGTAAAGATCACGTGACTTCGTACTTTTGGTGGAAACTAAAAATCATCGTTCAATTGATCTGTATTGCATTTGTATTGTATTTCTCAACAGATTTAAAAATTCCAAAAGAAACGACACAGTTTATACTATGGCTCAGATATTCAGCTCATGCTTTGTCTCTTATCTGAACACTTTCTCACACACACTTCACTTTGAAACTTCGTTGTAGTCATAGACCCCAAATATTTTTTAAAGACTTTACTTATTTATTATAGAGACAGAGAGAGAGGAGAGAGAAAGAAGGAGGGAGTGGGGGGAGGAGGAGAGGGAGAAGGACAGCCAGACTCCATGCTGAGCACAGAGGCTGAGAGGGGGCTCAGTCCACAACCCTGAGTTCATGACCTGGGACAAAATCAAGAATCAGATCCTTAACCAACTGAGCCACCAAGGCATCCCCATAATCCCCCCAAATATGGACTATATTTATATATTTAGTCAGAGGCAAGGAATCGGATGACACCCTACATCCTACTAAATTATAAATTATTTTTGGTCATTGGCTAGATTTCTCGTGCCTACATACAGTATCTGGCCAAAGCAGGGGTTCAGTAAAGTTATTTGGATTGTTGTCTATAATATAAAGGCAATTTGGTGTAATAGAAAATTTGTTGGGATTAAAATCAATGATTTGTTAAGGGGAGTTTTTTTTTTTTTAAGATTTTTATTTATTTATTTGACAGACAGAAATCACAAGTAGGCAGAGAGGCAGGCACAGAGAGAGGGGGAGTCAGGCTCCCTGCTGGGCAGAGAGCTGATGCGATGCGGGGCTCAATCCCAGGACCCTGGGATTATTACCTGAGCCAAAGGCAGAAGCTTTAACCCACTGAGCCAGCCAGGCACCCCTGTTAAGGGGAGTTTTTGAGCTTACCTGCCGCCTTCACCAGGAAGTGCAACTTCCTAGTGAGATGTCTATCTGTGTTAGTCAGTCTGAGAGTGGTTGAAAAAACCTTGTTTTATGAGCAGAATTGTGTCTCCCAAAAATTTATATATTGAAATCCTAGTGCCTAATATCTCAGAATGTGACCTTCTTTGGAAATAGGGTTATTCAAGATATGACTAGTTAATTAGAGACCATTAAGATGTGTCTGAAACTAATAGGACTGTTGATCTCATACAAAGGCTAAATTTGGAGACGGGCATGCACACAGGAAGAATGCCATGTGATGCTGAAGGCAGAGATCAGGGTTATGCTTCTATAAGCCAAGGAATGCCAACAATTTCCAGAAGACCATCAGAAACTAGAGGAAAGACATGGAACAGGTGTTTTGTTGTTATTGATTTTCCACAGCTTTCACAAGGAACCAACTCTACCTATGTCTTGATCTTGGACTTCAGGTTTCCAGGACCATGAAACAATGTATCTCTGTTCTAAATCACCTCATTTGTGGCACTTTGTTACTGCAATCTTAGAAAACTAATCTACTTGCTGATGCAGTTCTGTATTTAAAATAGTTATTTAATTAGCACTTCTTAATGCATCTTGAGAACAAGTAAGTTACTTGTCCATGGGAAGCTTCAATGTCAATGGGAAGCCCAGCCATTCGATGCTCTAAATTCCTAAACATGAGTCAGTATTTTGCCAACTTGATAAATGAAGAATTTATTCATTATCCAGTTTAGCTTACTGAGATGACAGAATTTTCAGAGCAAAATATTATCTTTCCATCCGCTTAGATGTGTTGATGTAAGGGTAATCATTCTTGACTCCACAAGGAAGAACCCAGTCTCCTGGGAAGCCACTTATTTGAGAGTCATGCTGTCAATCATTTTCTGGCATCTTCATTTAGCAAATCCTGTCTAAAATAACAAAGAAAAAGAAGTCTTACTTCCTTTTTTGCTAAACATCCTTTCTTTTCTTATATAATCTATCTAGAGAGAGAATACAAAGCAGCATCATAACTCTCTTGAGCTTTATCCTTACATTGCAACATATTTCTTTTGGTAAAGAATGACTCATCTAGTGTCACTTCAGAAGCTGAAAACTCAGGAGCCTATGTTTGCCACAAATAAACTGTATGACCTTGTATAAGCCATTTAAGTTCTAAGGGTTTTAATTTCTTCAGCAGGAAAATATATGTAGAAAGGTTTGGAACAAAATACCTCTAAACTATTCTATCTCCAGCTTTTAAAAATGTCTACATGAGCAATTCATTCAAGCCCCCATACAGCAGATGAATGCTGAGCACCTGCTCTATGGTGAAGATGCTGTGGGGCCCTGCCTTCATGAGGTTTTCTTTCATTCCAGTGGAAAAGACAAATAAAATTTAATCCATCTACGTGAAAAGATTAGATAAATATAAATTGTATCTTTATATTTATAATATACTCATCATGTGTTATAATTGATACAATATATTATAATTGGCACAATAAATCAAACTTGATATAATACATTACAATTAAAATAACATATTGCGATTAATTTAATATATAGTATAATGTAACATAATATAATGTGTAGGGATGATGATGGGGAAGGAGCACTGCTTTGTCTTTGTTGGACGGTGAAGCATTTATTGAGTGGATGATATTGAACCCAAGACAGAATGATAAGATGGAGCCAGGGTGGGATGATTCTAGACAGAGAACAGTGAATACCAAGACCCTCCGGAAGGAAAGTGCTTACTTGTTAGAGGAGCCTAAAAGTAGTTGGTGTGGTTGGTAACCAAGGAGGACACAGATTAAGACAGGGTTGGAGAAGGAAATGGCTGGGCCACAAAGGCCATGCAGGCTTTGCGCAAAGGTGTGAATTCTGCTTTGACGTTCAGTGGCAGGCTCTTGGGGGATTTTAATTTGAAGAGTGAAATCATCTTATTTATTTCAGTGGTAGTAATCAATGCCTCCTTCACCAAGGCAAAAAAAAAAAAAAAAAAGACTCAAAGAGACAGTTATGGACTTTCTTTTTCTTCTTGTTGCTTTGGGTTCTTTCTTTCTCTTTTGTATTGTTTTTCAGTTTTGTTTTGTTTTGTTTTTTCTTTTCCCCCCTCTTACTTTATGGATTTCTAAATTTATTTATCTTCCCTCCCCCTCCCAATTTGTTTTCGCCTTCATCAAACAGCACCTGAGATATAATACCATAAAGATTATTTTAACTGAGCAGAAGAAAGCTGCAGACCCCACTAGGGGTCACCTCTGACCCACTGATGAGTCCTTGATCCTGCAATTTTGCCTTAGGTTTATAGCCAACCTAGGAGACACTTATCCTCCTGTCTCTTATCTTTTTTTACCTTTATGACCCTCCAAGGATCCAACTCAAAGGCATTGTCCCACATCCTCCCCTGGACCCTAGCCACCCCAGGAGCCAGGCAGGCTATCAAAACAGGCCTGCCCCAGATGATTCCCTTTGTTCAGAGGAGAGTGGTGCTCTTGAGCTGGGAACTTGGCTCATTGACAAAAGTGGCATCATTCTGCAAAGTGGAATGTCACCGGAAAGGCGGTGATTGTATGAGGAATGCCTGGACGGTCTGTCTGCCTCTTGCCAGCAGGCTGCCTGAGGGTCCAGCAGCCAGGCTTCCTGGAGCTTCCTTCAATTGTCTTTACACAAAGAATTTAGTACCCACTTAAAGACATCCAGACCTGCCCTCAACCTTCTGCTGAAAAAGAAATCTTCCTGTGATTTATTTCCAACCTGGTTGCTTTTGAACTGACAGTCTTATTAATTGGAAACATTTTATTATTTCACAAGGCCAGTGAGGCATCAAGGACAAGTGGACCTCCCCCCCCCCCGTACTCTTTCTCTTGTACATTTATCTGCATATAGTAAAACATGCATATTCTCATAGTCTATATGCACACATATATCTGACCTATCTGAAGTGAAAAGGTGAAACACTTCTTTATACACATTACACTCCACAACTTGGGCTAATTCTTTGAAAAGATCAAGAAAGTAGCGAGTTTGCTTCTGTTAGGTGAATTAATGAATTGAATTTGTAATCTGTAAAATTTTCTCTTCTACTGTTTTTTTTTTAACTTGTACCCAAATTGCTTCCTAAAATTAAATACATTTTTTGGAAAGTCTTGGCCAAATGATCATTGTTTGAATTGCTTAGCACAAATGGATGTCTGTGCCTAATGGAAACTTATCCTCCGTTTTACATTGTTTTAGTTTAACATGCACTTTCACTATACTCTCCATACATTCCACATTCCTATTCACCTCACTTTATGAGTAAGAATTCTAAGTCTCACTAGGGTTAAAGACTTTCCCAAAAGTTACATGTCTAGCATGTAACAGATCAAGGACTAGGCCTAAGATCTCATGCATTTAGTTGAAATTCAGTGCGCCTTACACTCCAACAAGGTCTTCAAGCTTTTTCAGTAAAGGGCCACAGAGTAAATAGGCTTTTCAAGTCATATGTTCTGTGTCACAAATACTCAACTTTGCTGGTGTAGAACCAAAACAGTCATAGATCATACATGAATAAATGAATTTTGCTGTGTTCTAAAAAATTGTATTTATAGTCACTGAAGTCAGAGTGTCTTACACTTCTCGTATGTCATGAAGCACCATTTTCCTTTAATTTTTATCCCCCAAATATGTAAAAATTTCATAGTTCATTTATCCTAACAAAATAGGCAGCAAGTGGGATTTGACCTATAAGCCATAGTTTGTAGAACCATCTATGAATGAAATTATTAGCCAGACAGCTGAGACCTGAGTTCATTTTAGCCCCTCATGGAATGTGCAATATAAGGTCTCCGGAGTGGTTCTCATCATTATTAATCATTAACTGAATTTCAGGGACCTGTCATCAGGGATTAATTTCTACCAAGATTCCTCTTAAAGGAAAATAAAGTGAAAACGTTAATGAATAGATACAACCTCATAAGAGCAGCTCATAGTCTTAAAAAATATGTAATGTAGAAATGACTTGCTTCCCTATCGAAGAGTATTATAAATACTTTTATTTATAAAAATATAAAATACTTTTATATTCATTTTTATTCTATTATAGCTCAGTGTGACTTAATAAAAATAAACAATTAATTGGGTTTTATGGGTATAGATGGAAACATAACTCGGGCTACCCAGGAAAGCAAATCTCCCCTTTTTCTGATTATTTAAGCTAGAAAGAGTTTGCCAATAGTTGATCAAGATAAAACAATATACAATCACAAAATTGCAGATCCTGGAGCTAAAAGACAGAAATGAAAAAGTATCAACAATTAATTCCATAGAATAGATGCTCAAGTCATATTTGTTAAAGATTATGTAAGAGGTTAAAAATCAGACAAATTTCTCCTGGATTAGCAGTTAGCTAGTGCTGGAAGAGAAAACTATTTCCGAACTGGTCCCTAAATCAAGAGCAACCATGGCTTTTTAGTCAAATTAAATTGAAAACCAAGAAAGTGGAAGTTTATCCCATTGACATTTCATTTTATTCCTTTTTGAGATAACAATTTTGGAGCTTGGTTTCTATACCCATGCTTATGTTTAAAACAGAGTAAACACTTAAAATAAAATATGGCTCATTATATGCTCTTCTGGGGTATGAACAGCTCCATTTTGGAGGCGGATGGTGGGATTAAGAATAGATCTGGCTGGATATTGAGTGTTGAGGAGATGAGGGAAATCACTGACTTATTTGACTGTCAGCCTTCAAGTTTCTATATTTACAGAAAACTGAAATGCTCCAGCTTCTTCTCTGTCAATCCAAATTCTGTCCACCTTTAAGGTCTTCCTCAATTTCTGATTCCCCCAATGAGATTTCCTTAATTATACCTGCTGGTGAATCTATTTTATTTCTGTATAGTGTAACACTTATTTAAGTACCCAATGTTGATAGATGTATTTCCATATTTTCTCTCAAAAAGAAACCAACTACTCGAGGACCAGGCTTCATACCCTTAGAGTGCATCCCTTGTGTTGTTCCTACCATAAGTCATGCTGGGTCAACTGATGGCTTCTTTTCCAAACCCTGACAGAAGGGACAAACCTACAGGTTACACTCTCAGTAGAGAGTAACAGTCTCAGGGCTGACTCATGGGATCAGGTTACAGGGCTTTCAGATTTCCCACTGCGGAACTGAAAACAGAATTAGTACTAAGCACTATCAATAAATGGAATGTGTACTTGCTACCTTATGTAAGGAAATATATGATGGAAAATGTCCAACATCCATACTTCAGAGCAGTGTCATCTTAATGGCCTTAACTTCTTCTCTATTACTTCCTTGTACCAGAATACTTCTATTCTCTTTTCATTCTAAGTTTCTGTTCTACTAACCCATCTTTTCTTAGTTTTGAGTTTTATGAGAAACAGATTGGGAGATATGAATGCAAGTACAGATAATTTTGTTTGTTTTGTAGTGAAAAATAAGGAAGCACTGGCAGAGGCATTGGGAAGTAACCTGGGAAAGTGACTGACCAATAATGCATTCATGAGTAACCAAGTCACCACTGTGGGCAGGTGGAGAAACTAGAGGCTAAAACAGAAGTGGCCTTTGAGATGCTTTGCAGCTGTAGGATTTTATATCCTGGAGGACATGACCTTGAAACCTCACTGAAGGCTTCCAAAAAACGAAATGAAAGATTCATCAAGGTATCACCTATGTATATCATGCTTAACATTAACTAATTTCTGGGAGTCCATGTGAAACACAAGTCTCTAAGCTATCATTCTCAAGCAGTGAGGGACAAATGAGACAACACATTTTGGCTGAGTGCAGCTCCTTAAGGATGTTGAATCCCCTGTACTTCCGGCCAGCTCTCAAAGCAGCAAAGTAGGATCTAGAAGCTTTAAAGAGTCCGAAGAAGGGAGGGAGGGAGAAAGAAAGGATCGAAGGAAGGAAGGAAAGAAAGAAGGAAGGAAGGAAGGGCAAGCACATGAAGTCTAGCCTATGTTACTGATGTGATGAGGGCAAGGAACTTTAGGTGGGGAAAGAGAGCATCTTTCTCAGTCCCTAGCATGAGGGCTGCCATCTAAATCTTATTCCTATTAGTTCTGTCTCTGGAGACTAGAGACTGTCCCTTCACCTAACTGGTGACTGACTCTTGATCACAGACGGTCTTGCCTTTGATCACTTCACTAATGTTAATTTTTGTTTCTGTCCCTCACCACTTTCACTAGTTTGAGTATATGGCCTCTGCATCAACCAGAGAAAGAGAACCCATAGAAAATATATATTAAGAGATTTATTGCCAGGAAGTGACTATGTCACAGTGGGAGCTGACTAGGTAAGTCTGACATCTGTAAGACAAGACTTACAGTGTGGAAGCCTTGGAATGAGCTGAAATTTCAGCCTACAAGTACAATTTCTTCTGGAAAGTCTCAGTTCTGTACTAAGGTCTTCCAACTGTTTGAATCAGCCCCCCAGCCCCCAGTTTATCTACAGTAATCTCTCTTACTTAATGGCAACCGATTATGGGCTTTAATCACATCTATAGAATACCTTTACAGAAATACCTAGATTACTATATGATTGACTATCTGGGGAATATAGCCCAGCCAAGTACTTAAA
Organism: Mellivora capensis; assembly: GCA_004024625.1. Lineage (NCBI taxonomy): Eukaryota > Metazoa > Chordata > Mammalia > Carnivora > Mustelidae > Mellivora > Mellivora capensis. Next base: position 165,037 of record PISX010001096.1, on the reverse strand, counting down.
GTTAACAGAATCCCATCTTAAACATAACTCATAAAATGTGGTATTTTTCAAACCTAAACCTCTGTAGAATGTGAACATTTCTTCCACTTTTTTTTCTAAAAGGGGTGATTTCCAGACTTCAGGAGAATAATTCCCTAGAATAAGAATGTATTACCAAGAAGGCTATAAATTTTAGCTGCCTCATGGAGCAGCCTAGACATTTGAGTCAGATTTGAATTCTGATGGACACACATAACAGTGTGATTTTGGGTAAATTCATACCTCAGATTTCTCATCTTTAAAAAGAGAAGCTAATAATTATAATCATACACACCATATATAGTGGCTGGGAAATTTCATTGAGACAGAGAATTCTTATTTTCCTGAGAAAGTCCTGGTATATATTTTCAGGACAATTATTAATAACACCCTTTTTTCTCTCCAAAGTGACCTAGTTTGGAAAGAGAAATAAAATAGTCATCTTATTTATATAACACTCTAACAACTGGCCATTTTAATGGCAGCTCATCTCTATTGGGTAGCTATAATTTACCTATCTGATTTATTTTATCAGATTAACTCCAGAGGACAGATTGGAAGACTGATATTGAAAGTTACAAAATGCCCTCTTAAGCTCAGTAAAGGAAGACATTTTCTAATTTTTGCAATATCTTCTTATGGTCGCTCTTCTAAAATTTGCAACACTTCAAGATTTATCTTTTCCAAAGAAAATATCCTCAGTGTCTTTAATCTTTTTCCATGTGACGTGGCTTCCAATGCCTAGATAACCTTGATAATTCTCTTTGGAAAAATCCATAGGTTTTGGGTGTCACCCTTAAAATGTGGTGCCAGTGTTTTAAGTCCAAGTATTTTCTATTCAGTTCAGACTATATTCAATGGGATTGTCGATACACTTTAACTAAGTTTTATCCATGCATCATTAGGTTACATCATTATGAAGAGCAATGTCTGGTTGTGTCGGCTGCTCTGACCTTGCAGCCAACTGAATCCCTGGGTCTTTTCAGTAGGAATGTAAAGTCAATCAACTCTGCTTTTTACTTATGCAGCCTCAATATGTCCCAGACTTAACAAAATTGTACCCTTCACAGTCAGAGTGACTAGATTTAATAGCCGCTTATCAATGCTAACCTGTGCTGATCAAGGTCATTAACTGAAACTGTGGAGGGGACGGAGTCAAATGCTAAAGTTTATCATTGATCTGTTAATCAACATGTTTTATAAGTAGTTGTTCAATCTTCTATTAATATGATCATCCAGATTTTGACAATTTATAAACAAGGATATCATAATTCAAATATATGAGCAAGATAGAGGTAGAATTTATCTACGCCATGCACCTAATCTGCCATCAACAATGGGTAAAGCAATGTGTGACTTAGAAGTAGACAAACTTGGGCTGTAATCCAAACCTACTCACGTAATAATTATGTGACTTTGGACAAGTCATTTAATCTAGATCTCATGAGTCTCTTCTTTAAGAATGTGGGGTGCCTGAGTGCTCAGTCAGTTGGGTGTCAGGTCAGATCATGATCTTGGGATCCTGAGATCAGACCACATAGGCCCACAGGCCCATGTCCCATAGGCTCTGTCCTCAGCAGGGTATCTTTTTGTCCCTCTTCCTCTGATCCTCCTCTACTTGAGCTCGCTCTCTCTTTCTCTCAAATAAATAAATAAAATCTCCAAAACGTAAAATAAAATATGAATGTAATTTCGTATCAGGTAGCACATGGAAAGTATCAGGCACAATGCCTCGTACGTGGTTGACAATAAATATTTAGTAGTAGTTGTTTTCATTGCTACTGCTATTATTAGAGTTATTACTTCTGGAGTTGAGAGCAAGCACAGAATTAAGCTCTTGTTCATTTTACAGAACACACAATTGAATTCACGAAAGGTGAAGACATTTATCTAACTAAGGACAAAGATTGTTGGGATTTGTTGTGGGTGTTTACCGAGAGAAAATGAATATTATATTCATTGTCTTCATTTCCTTGACACCATGTATTTCTCTGTGGTCAGAAATACATATGTCATCTTCAAGACTCATCTCAAATTTCTCTTTTAAAATATTTCCCCTCAATGTGCAGGTGAGAGATCTGAAGGCCTCCTGTCTTTTTATGATTTGATTCCTTAACTGCATTTGACATTGTCGAAACCCTCCCACTGTGAGAAACTTTCTTATTTTGACGTCCTCCTAAGGTCACTACTTCATACTTGTCTGTTTCTATTCCCTTCCTTGGCTTTCTTTCCTGTAGTAAATGTGATTCTTTCCTTAACCATCAGTCTCATCACAAGTTATCTCATTTATTTCCAAAGCCCCAGAAACAACGTTGGGTTAGTTATTCATAGATTCATTTCTCTAACCCTGATTTCTTGTGATAGAGCTATGTTTTGTTCCCTGAGAATCCATGTGCTTTCCTGACATTTCCAGGCTTCCTTTCCATTAGCAGGGCCATACAACTACTTCTGAATATTGGCTTGGAAGTTTAAATGACACATTTCACCTCTGCAGCAAAATATAAGCAAGAAATTAAGATGCTTAAGTTGTCTCTTCCCTTGTCACAGGACTGTTGGAGGTCTTGTGTTCTAAATGGTGAAGTTGTATGATATTGGAGTTTTATCAGCACAAGACCTTGAGCCACAGGCAGAGAAGGGTCTCTCACTGATCTATGTTGTGTATGCAATGTGAGTGAGAACTAAACATTTATTATGTTAAATCACTGAAACGTGGTGACTATTTTTCTTTTTCTTTCTCTCTCTCTCTTTCTTTTTTTCATTTTCTTTCTTTCCTGTTAGCTTATAGCATAAATGGACCTATTTTAAGTAAAGCACCTTACAGTTTATTACCTTTGTTTCATCAATACGCTAGAGGTTTCTGTGCCAATAATCATCAAAATGACCGTGTCCAAAAAAGATCTACTCAAATATATTTTTACTTGAACATTTCTAATGATTTAGCATGTTCTGTCCTTTCTGCAAACTATCTCAGTGATGCCCCTTTTTCCCCTTACCTCTTCCATCATCCAAGGCAGATGGTAATTAGTTCCAAAGTTGGTTATTACTTCAGTCTGCTATTTCCCCATTTCAAACCACATGTCCTCAAAACATTTTCCCTTACTCAGTCTACAATGAAAGGCCTCTCAATCCAATCCCACAGTGTAAACCCTGAACAGGTTTTTGTTTTTGTTTTCCTTTTTGTACTACAAGTGCCTGACTTAGGTTTTGATGCCAGGCCCATTTTAAAAAGGCATCCCAATAAACACCTTGCCATCCAGCCATCTCTCCCCACTGAGGCCCCTTTGTTTAAGAAATCAAGGTTGATTTAGATAACTGACCATCTGGGAACTTGTTTTTTCTCTTCCCTGGGCTTAAAATTACCTCTTTTTTAAATTCAGCAATACAGACTGAGCCCATGATACCCTAGGCCCCCATCCTCAACCTCAATAAAAGCAGAACCCCAGACACCTTTGTGCCTCTCACCAACCCGCCTCAATCTTCACAACCTCCTTGTGTGGTCTATGGTGTGCAATGTAATTTACAAGTCTTATAAGTAATAAATATTTATTTTTTCAAAGCTTCCTGATGATTGTTATGAAGGGCATCTTTCAGTTATAGTAAGAACCACTAGTGAGGGTCCATCCGGTCACTGGTATGGAAAGAGAGTCCTTGAACACTACATCAAAAACTAAAGATGTACTATATGTTGGCTAACTGAACATAACAATAAATGTCTCTGGGGAGCTCACGGAGTGCCCCTCCCCCAGCATTTTTAGCCAACATTACCGTTCATGAGCTGATGGGCAAAAAAACAAAAACAAAAACAAAAACAAAAAACCCTTCTGTCCTTTTATGTTTTATTTCATAAAAGTCTACTTACTATGATTTAATATGTGGAACTTAATAAGAGGAAACCTCTTTTAAAAAGGAGTCAGGAAGCCAGTAGGGGGAGTTCTCTTGTGCTCTATCTACCATTCCGGAATTGTAGACCTCATACCTTGTAAGAGACATGCATTGTAAATGATAAAATTTTAGCTACTTTACTACACCAACATGAGGAGAGAAATGTTTTTCTCCTCCCCCAACAACAGACCAGCCAATGAGAGACCATCTCAACTCAGCCAATGAAAAGCCACTCCAATTCAAGCTCTCTGGGTTGACTCCTGGTTGACGCCAATGGACTTTTCGATTATAACAGCATTCCCAGCGCCTCTGTAAGAGAATATTCCTGTTCTCCAGATGTGTCTATGAGTTTGCCATAACTTGCTTTTCCTAAATTTCAATTCTCTGCTTTATCCAAATAAACCCTATTTTACTAGTTAAATAATTGATGATTTTATTTTTATAATAAATCATGGGGTGCCTAGGCTCAGTGGGTTAAAATGAAATATTATATAAATGCATTGAGATTTAAGGAGCATAATTTGTTATTACTTTTTCATTTATATATTTGTTATTTTCATTTATATATCTCTTCCACTTACTCTGCACCTAAAATGATGCCTTTAAATGAATATTTTATAACTGTTGTTTGAACTGAATCGTGAATGTCTCTTACCCTATCCACATCTTTATTTTCTTTGCCAGCTACTCCCCAAACATCTACTTAATGAGTCTTTCAAGAATCCTTGAAATACTGACAAGATTACTGGTTTATGAGGTTCAAAATTAATCTCTTACTACTTTATTAAAATTCGGCATATTTGCTTATCTCTGGTATTTGATAATGACTTGAAATATTGACAGTGTATCAGTAATCCTAACCACAAATTATGTTAGTATGTACTTGGCCCTTGAAATATGAACTCATTAAAGGTACCTGTTGCTCTCTTACAAACATCTTTCTAATCCTGGGATTTACTTCCCCTTAAGTATTCGGTTTACCTTTCTCATTATAAGGACCATTTTCTTTAAAGGGAAAGAGGATGGAAAAATCAGAGATAAGTAGTGCTGCTTTCTCTATACGATCTTATTCTTTATATGGCCTAAAAGCAATGTTTCCCTTCATATCTTTATTTCCTCTTTTTCTCTTTCTCCTCTCTTATACAGATTCATTGGGCGGTAGAAAGCTTAGATTTCTAGCCTGGTAATTTTTATCTCCAGACATTACACAATAAGGTTTTACCCTCTTCTGAAACAGGTAATCCTCCTTCGACTTCCATTATATTCCTACTTCATCTACAGCTCCCTTCCTAAGTGTTTGGTTGCTTCTGAGACAATGTTTATAACTTTACTATGTAAACCAATTGTATGACGGCACCTGCTTTTTCCTAGTTTTAGTGTATTTAGCTTGGTGGTTACTATCCAAACATGACACAGTTTATAATTGGATTTTACATATGAAAATTTTGGGAAATTGTGTTACATAAATGAGAGTTGACATGGGAAAGATGCTTTTAAGGAAATATTTCTCCTCGGATTATAGTGATGCATTTTAATTGCAAATCATACAAAAATGTGAAGAAATAAAAAGATATTATTGATATTTACAATTTGGTATATATTTTATAGATATTATATGTGAGTAAATGTGTGTGCCTTTTTCTGTATTTATATTAATGTACATACATATTTTACACTAGTGGGGCTATGCATTATCTATATATTGCAGTGTAGAGTGCTTTTATTTAATAACATAATATATTGCAAATATTATGCATGATTGACAAAAATATCTATGCCAGCCACTTTTTAAATTATGTTCATTTTTAAATTATCACATAGTAAAATTGACTTCTTTGTGTACAAATCCATAAATTTTAACACATGCATAGACTTATATAAACCCACAATAATCAAGATACAGAACAGTGTCATTATATATAAGGCTTGCTCATACCACTTATTTTAGTCACATTCTACCCTCATGTCTAACTCCTGGCAAATACTGATCTGTTTTCTGTCCACTACAGTTTTGTATTATCAAGAACATAATTGAAATGAAAACATGCATTATTTTGAGACTGGCTTATTTCACATGACATAATGCCCTTAAGATTCATCCAAGTAAGTGTATGTATCAATTGTTCACTTGTATTACTAAATAGTATTCCATTGTAAGGGTGTGATGCAGCTTCTTCATGTGCCTTTCTCTGTTGAAGGATGTGTAGGTTGGTTCCAGTTTTCAGTGATTATGAATAGAGATACCATAGGCATTCATTTATAAATTTTTCTGTAATCAGAATTATCCCTAGGAAAAATATCCTGGGATAAATATCCAGGCATGCCACTGCTCTGTCCTATGCTTAATGTATGTTTAATTTCATAAGAAACTGACAAACTGCTTTCCAGAGTGGGTGTAACATTTTGCATTCCCATCAGTGATAGATGAGAGTTCCAGTTGCTCTCCATTTTTCTTAGCACTTAGTACTACCCACTTTTAAAATTCTATCATTTTTATTTTTTTAAATTTCAGCTATTCAAATATGTAGAAGTATTTATCATGCTTTTAATTTGGAATTTACTAATGACTTAAGATGTTGAACATCTTTTAATATACTTATTTGCTATCCTTATATCCTCTTTGTTAAAGTATAGGTTTAGTCTTTTGTCTCTTAATTAGGTTATTTTATTTTTTTTCTCCTGTTGAATTTTGAAAGTTCTTTATGTATTTGGAATACCAGTTATTAGTGAGGGATGTGATTCGTAAATATTTTCTCCCAGTTGGTGGATTGCCATTTTAGTTCCTTTCTACTCTTTTCCATAGTGGAAAAAAAAAGTTTTTATATGTTTTAGGTTCAATTCACTAATATTTTCTTTTATGAATTTTGTTTTGATTTTATGTCTAGTATCTCCGTCTAGTCCAGGGAAAGAAGGTCTGCTCTTTTGCTTTTTTCTGGAAGTTTTATAGTTTTATATTTTATATTTTGTACATCCTCTATTTTGATTTAATTCTGTAAGAGGAATGAGATTTAGAACAAAGTTTATTTTCTTGTATATGTACATTTGATTTTGTTATATTCATTCATCGAAATGAATCTTCTCTTGAATTGCTTTTGCAAATTTGTCAAAGGTCAATTGCCCATATTTATATGTGTTTACATCTGGACTCTATCCTGTTTCATTCATCTATACGTCTATTTCTTCAACAATACCACAGTACCTTGACTACAGTAGCTTCAAATTAAGTCTTAAAATCAGATGGTATAATTTCTCCAACCTTATTGCTCTTTTTCAAGCCTGTTTTAGTTATTCTAGTTCTTTTGAAAGTCCATGTAAAGTTTAGAATTGTTTTTTGTTATTGTTTTGTTTTTTAAAAAAATTATTTATTTATTTGACAGAGAGAGAGCACAAGCCAAGGGAGAAGCAGGGCAGAGGGAGAAACGGGCTTCCTGGTGAGCAGGGAATAGGACAAGGGGCTTGATCCCATCATGACCTGAGCAGAAGGCAGATGCTGAATCAACTGAGCCACTCAGGTACCCTGTAATTCATTTGTTTTTATCAAAGAAAAAAATATATATATACATGTAAGTATCTCCTTCTGGTGTTCATGTATTTAGGTCTTCTTTGGCCATTCAGTATTCAGTCTGGTATCTGGATGGCTGTCTATCTGCATATTAAATCCTCTAACTCTGTTGTATGCTAATTAGAATTAGATTTATTCATGCACAGCTGTGGGTTATATCAGGTGTTTATTTTTAAGTAATCTCTACACCCAACATGGGGCTGAAATCAAGAGTCACATGCTCCACTATCCCAGGTGTTTATAGACTATGTTAAAAGGACGCTCTTCTCAGTTTCTCCCTTTCCAGGATCTCCTTGATAGCAGTTCCCTAGGGATTCTCCTTTCAATACTTCATTTATACCACTTTGGTGCTCATTCTGCAGAAGATCTCACATCTAGGACCATGGAGCAAGAGGACAGAGAGAGAACTAAAGCCACAGGGATTCCCCTGATCCTTTAGGAATCAAAACTCTCTGGATCAGGGTGGAAGATTTCTCCTGATGAGAGGTTTTTTCCCCTCCCAATGGGCCTCTTTCAAATCGCCAAAGGATTGCCTCGTAACTGAGATAGGAGAGAATGGAAAGAAATAAAACAAAATGAATAAAAACAGAAACAAGGGAATTCCATATTCTCTTGGATCATTAGAAGTTCTCTTTCCTTCAACTAGATCCAGAACCAGAGGGTTTTCCCTGGACTTCTGTTTGCACCCAGGTTTCAGGCTACCTGAGATCAGGCTGCAGGATATGAGAGGTGAGAGAAAAAGGTGAGCCCCACACCATTTGGGTGGCACCTGAATGAATTCTGGTCTTCTTCAACAATAGCCTGCTGCTATTTGTATTTTGGATTTCTTAAGTCACTCCTCCATGCATCCTGTACAAGTTTTATAGCTGTGTGAAAAGGGAAAGATAGAGTGTGCTTACTTCCTCTTTCTAGGTACCTGAACTCCCCATTCCGCATTTCTAATAACTGGATAATATTGTGCTATGTGGATTTGCCATATTTGTATAATTAGTCTCAAACTGATAGCAATTTAATTTATTTCCAATAATTTTGCTATTTTAAATATTTCTATAGGGAGTGAAACCCATCTTTGTGCATGTGTTTATTACATCATTTTTAGAACAAATCACTGGAAGACTTTCTAATTCAATGTACATGCCCCCCCCCTTTTTAGGATTTTATTTATTTATTTGACAGAGGGAGATCACAAGTAGGCAGAGAGGCAGGCAGAGAGAGAGGGGAAAAAAAGGCTCCCTGCTGAGCAGAGAGCCCGATGTGGGGCTCGATCTCAGGACCCTGAGACCATGACCTGAGCTGAAGGCTGAGGCTTAACCCACTGAGCCATTCAGGCACCCCTGTGCATGCCCTTTTGATTGTACATAGGTGTTGCCAAATTGTTAAAAAGAGAGGTTGAATAAATTGATTCTTACTCCAAGACTGTCCATTTCCTGCTTCTGCCTCCAGTGAGTACTGTTATTTATTTTAATATTTTTTTTACTTTTATAGGAGAAAAATATTAGTTTTTATTTTTAAACGTTTGGTCATGAATATTAAACCTTCTTTTTAAATTTTATAGGATATTTTCTTTTATTTATATGAGCTTACTATGCTATTTTTTCCTTATCCATTATTAGTATATTAGCCTGTTCTCACAGATTTGTAATGAGTTTCTTACAATTATTGAGAAATACATACTTAATCTATGCTCTGTGTGCTGTAAATATTTTCCCCAAATTATATTTGTTTTGAAAATGATTTAAAAATTCTATAAAAATATGACAGACTTATTGGCTAAGTAACTTTTTAAAATATTTAAATTTCAATTAAAAATATAAAATAAGAATTTTACAACACCTGACTTAAGTGTTATTCTAGGAAAGCTACCCCATTTAAATTATAAGAAAATATCTTTCTAATATATTTGCTATTTTTGTCATTACATAGAAATCTTTAATATACCCAGAAAATTATTATAAATGCTATATTATAATCATCTGACTTATAACTTTAAAAATGCAATATGCATACATATTCATACTAGCATTTAAATTATTCTGAAAAAAGAATGTTTATTTTCAAGAAATTTTTGTTGGTAACTAACATGATAATTTAGTTTTCCTTCTTTCAATCTTATAAAACTAGTAATTTGAACTAGAAGAGTTTTAAATATAAAAATATCTTCTTGGAGCACCTGGGTAGGTAGCTCAGTTGGTTAAGTGTCCTACTTTTGATTTCGGATCAGGTCATAATCTCAAGGTCCTGAGACTGAACCCTGGGTTGGCGCCAATCTCAGTGGGGAGTCTGCTTGAGTTTCTCTCTCTCTCTTTCTCCCTCACTCCCTCCCTCAACTCCTCTCCCAACCTGTTACCACACAAATGTTCTTTCTCTCCCTCTATAATATAAATAAATAGGGGCACCTGGGTGGCTCAGTTGGTTAAGTGGCTGCCTTTGGCTCAGGTCATGATCCCAGGATACTGGGATCGAGCCCCAAATCCGGCTCCCTGCTCAGCGGAGAGCCTGCTTCTCCCTCTCCCTCTGCCTGCCAATCTGCCTACTTGTGCCCCCCACCTCTCTCTCTATCAAATAAATAAAATCTTTAAAATAAATAAATAAATAAATATTTTAAGAAAGAAATATCTCCTCAAATTTAGACTCTTTTGCCACATATACTATTATTTTAAAAATTTCTGAGTTTGACACTCTATGATAACTAACTAGAATTTAAATAAAAACTTAAAAAATAAAATAAAAAAATTCCTGAGTTTGAATTTGCAATATTTTACGCAAAATTTTGCATCTTTATTTCCTAATTGATACCTGCTGGTGACTCTGGTCTCCAGATCATGCTTAGAGCCCTCTCAGTGTCTTGGAATTAAAGCAGTGCAAGCGAACTGATAACCTTTAGAGCAAAGTGGATTGGGCTCTTGCCTATCACTCTTTTATTCAGAGCTGCTCTGCACATCCAGTGTGCAGATGGGTACGATAAACTACTAAATGAGATACAGCAGTGTATCTAAATGCATAATGTAAATAAAACCTAATGTGGGTAGTCATGGGAGTAAGCGATCAGTGTGGAGTGATGTTGTTACAGCCTGCGAAGATTGAGGAAGACAGGCAGAAGTATATTTGTAATTCCCTTATAAATTCAGGATTACTGATCCTCATTGCTCTATGAGGCAGTTAGAGATAGACACATTTACCATGCACATGTTCATACAGCTGCTAAACCCAGATTTCTGATACCAATTGAAGTTCTCTTTCTACTGTATTATGTAATTTGACTAGTTTTACCAGTATTTATGGTGAAATCTATGTCTGTGCAAGAGTGTGTATGTTTGTGAAGGAAGAGGCATGTGTGTAGCTAAGAGCTACACTTCCCCACAAAGGAGTTAAAGAATTGATGAAATTCAGAGTTGCAAATGTAAGGATAAGTTTAAAGCAAACTTACTTTTTAACTTTCTGTTACTCTTCTTAAATGCGTAAGAAAAAACCTGGAAAATTGAGGAGTCTTCTTTAATCCTACAGACAACCTTTGCAACCTAATTGGTTACTACCACCAAGTGTTCTAGAGAAGTTTTTCAAACCTATAATTAGTATTTCATGTGTAATGGTCACACAGTTGTCCTGGATTAAAGACAGAGGTGTGATCTTCATTTTTATATCATTTTTACACTAAAAATATCCTACTCTCTACCAGCTCACTTCCCTGGCATTCAGAAACTTCTAATGGATGCCACGTTTCTACATGCCTCAAACTGTAAGACAGGCTCCTCACATTTTGGCTGTGGGGACACTTTTTGGTTTTGGTTCTATTTTTTTAACATTTGTATGGCAGCAATTAATTGCTTTCTTCCAGTAATGCTATGAAGTTTGCAATAGTTCACCTAATTGCACAATTAGGCACATTCGAGTTGGCAGTTTATTTCTTGACATACACTTTCCCCAAACTTCCACAGTAAACTGTAGAGAAAAATACCAGCTTAGCTTTGGGTCTGGAAATTCAACTGCCAAATGCCAGGGCTCTTATGCCAGGACATTCAGCCAATCCCAAGCTCAGTTTGGCTTTGTATCCTGGTCTGGGGAGGGGATCATGAAATGCACTTGATGTATTTTCAGCTGAGCCTTCTCGTTTTCTCAATGTATTTTCAGGCTGATCTGATTTACTTTTGAAAAAAAAAAATATCCATAGAAGGTCTTTAAAGTGACGCAGAAAATAAAAACCAGAAGAGATTTTCCCTTTGGAATTCCCTATATCCAGGGGAATTTTCATATGGTATTGCTGATTGTTGTTCTCTGGTGACTAAAAATAAATGTACATAAAAGAGTAACAAATTAGCCAATATCACTAGGGAGAAATATATCTCGAGCCTCTTCATCACAGAGTTACTATTCTTCTGGAGTCAAAGATTTTGCACTTTCCTTTCATTTTCTGACATTCCTGATCACACAGCCTCCAGCTTCAACTAAAACCAGGCTTTGACTAAAATAACAGTGGCATTACCTATAATGTTGGAATAAAAAAAAAAGGTTTTTTACTGAAAATATTCTGTAGCAAGCCATGGCAATTATTACTATGTTTATTTTACCCTTGAGAAAAATGTAACCAAATTAACCTAAGTAATGTCTTGGAAATTACTCATATCTGAGTGCCGCTTTGTTCCGGATATTCCTCTGAAACCTTCAATAACTTCTTCCATTCATAGTTGGGTTGAGACTGACTTCGAAGAAAAGTCAAATTTCAATCTTGCACACTGAATTCAAAACCATATTGAAAACAAATGTGACCATTTGCTAGAATAACAACCTGGTGTTATTTTTTCCATATGCATTTTCCTCTCTAATTTTCCCCTATTCTTCTATCCCTAAAGCCTGAAGTTCACCATGTCTGACTTTATTAAGCATATAAAGAGACTGCTTGGGTTTTCTGAAATGAAAACTTAGGACATTGCACAGGTGGCTCAGGAGATGCCAGAAACATAAAAGTGTAGGGCCGGTCCAAGAATTAGGAGGATCGACTTCTGTGAGGTGAAACTCTATGAAATGTCATTATTTTTCTTTCAGAAACATAATGAAGCATATGTGATATGTGAAAATAATGTCTTTCCCTCTGATCATGTTGTGTATCAGCAGGGGCAACTATAAATTAAGGAAGAGAACTTTTAGCACTGATGTTAAATTTTCAGTATTGACTTTGAACATCCACAGTTTTTCTTCTTGGAGCCCTTGCTACCTCACCCCAAGTTCCACAGAAATGTCCTTGTGCCCATGTGGCTTTGAAACCTAAGTGAGGAGTAAGCCAGTTTTTGCAAGCATATCTGCTTACCCTTAAGATGTGTGCATAATAATACATCACTCTGAATGTCATGAAAATCCTCCAAGAGAGGAGGGAGTGAAAATTGCCAGTGGAGTGAACACTGAGTAATTCCTATAGAACAGGCTTCACTAGTCTGTGGTTACAGAGAATGTCACTTTCAAGTCTTCTGAAAGACCACATTTTTGTAATTAGGGCTTCACATTTTAAACGACTGGAAAGTAGGATTTTCCAGAAGGACTTACCAATTATTTTAGGATGTTCCTCACTCACTCTCACAGACTGGTCTGTCAGCTGAAATCCATCCTTGGCATCCAATCTATTTTTCTTCATTTTCTGATCTCACTCGGTCCACTCACTGCTCAAGAATGTCTATGCTAATAATAATAATAATAATTTTAAAATAATGTTCATGCTAAAGGTACCAACCCAGGTGCTTCCATCAAATTCTGTCGTGAGCCTGACAAATCATTTTTCATTCCATGCAAACATAGGGAAAGAGCCTCCTCTCCAGTTCTGTGTTATATGTTGTCACCTGTGACTTGAAGCTGGTCACATTCTCTCCCAGAGTTTCAAAATCCTTCTTACAACAGTTTTATAAAGTGTCCCAACTCCTAAGCCTAGAGGGAAGGTCAATGGAAAGTACTTTAAACATAATGTTGAGTTAAAAATGTTTAAGAGGTCCCCAAATATACTATTTTACCACATTAAAATCACTCAAAGCAAGATTACCTATGCTCCTGAGATGGGTGCCTTTCAGAAGTGGTGGAGGAGATGTTGTCTGGGGGTTATAGGCAGATACGACAGATACTTCATCTCTAATGCTTTATTTCTTTTTTTTTAAGATTTTTATTTACTTGAAAGGCAGAGATCACAAGTAGGCAGAGAGGCAGTCAGAGAGAGAGGGGGAAGCAGGATCCCCTCTGAGCAGAGAGCCCGACGAGGGGCTCGATCCCAGGACCCTGGGATCATGACCTGAGCTGAAGGCAGAGGCTTTAGCCCACTGAGCCACCCAGGTTCCCCTCTAATGCTTTATTTCTTAAAACAACACCAGTAATGACATATTCGAACTGGTATGTCCTAACCTAAGAATAGCTCATTCAAATTTTGTTTGCAGGAAAGCAATATGACCTAGTGGGTTCTGAAGATGAAGCACTTGGGGCTTCAATGTCACCTTGACCATTCAGCAGCTGTGTGATTTTGAATTAAGAGTTTAACCTCTCTGTGCCTAAAAATATCAAATAGAGAGCATAATGCCTACTTCATAGGTGCCGTGAGCCCACCAAACATACATGTTAAAAAAAATGAGCAGGACGCCTGGGTGGCTCAGTGGGTTAAGCCTCTGCCTTCGGCTTAGTTCAAGGTCTCAGGGTCCTGGGATCAAAGCTAGCGTCGGGCTCTCTGCTCAGCGGGGAGCCTGCATTTCCCCTCTTTCTCTGCCTGCCTCTCTGCCTACTTGTGACCTCTCTCTCTCTCTCTATCAAATAAATAAATAAAATCTTTAAAAAAATGGGCAAATGGGGTGCCTGGGTGGCTCAGTGGGTTAGGCCTCTGCCTTTGGCTCAGGTCATGATCACAGGGTCTTGGGATCGAGCCCCGCATCTGGCTCTCTGCTCAGCGGGGAGCCTGCTTCCCCCTCTCTCTCTGCCTACCTCTCTGCCTACTTGTGATCTCTCTCTCCCTGTCAAATAAATAGATAAAATCTTTTTAAAAAATGAGCAAATAACAGAAATCCTTTTACTGGAATGTTTTTTGAAGATGGTGAAATAATTTACTCGTAAGATGCACAGACCAATAGCATTCTCTCTTAAGAGAATGTAGTGGATTTTAGCTAGATGTAACTTCTGCGCTTTGAAGATGAAATATTTGAGTTGAAATTCAGCTCCTCAAGTGGTCATAGTCAGAGAGAAAATATAAAGCATTGCTAGAGAAATACTTCTTGAAGTTTTTCAGCTTCAACGAGAATCGGATAGGCAGTGAATATTGTAAGCATATCATTCTCATGAAATTTGCTTTTGAATCATGCCCTTTTAAGAGCATGTTTCCTGGGGCACCCGGGTGGCTCAGTGGGTTAAAGCCTCTGCCTTCGCTTAGGTCACGATCCCGGGGTCCAGTGATGGAGCCCCACATCGGGCTGGGCTCTCTGCTCAGTGGGGAGCCTGTTTCCCCCTCTTTCTCTCTGCCTGCCTCTCTGCCTACTTGTGATCTCTGTCTTAAAAAAAAAAAAAAAGAGCATGTCTCCTTCCTTTTTATGTCTGACTTGACCCCAAGGGCACTCTTACCTGTGTCACCAATTCACCCACTCACTTTTTGCATTCTCCTTAAAGCAAACATATATATATTCACAAAAGGATGGTCTACTTGGGATCATGATTTATGACCTCATGTTAAACAAATTTGGGTGGACCATATTGTATCAAAAAACATGGGCAGTAGATAACCGAAAGGGTAGAAATATACTAATTAAAAGTCACTCTTCCATTAGGGAAATAGGGATGAACTTGGATGAATTATATATTATTCATATTTGGGATTGTGGAGGCCTCCCAGTGTATCAATCATACAGAGTAGTTTTATCAAGAAGCCCACTAGTCAGCTTAAGACACCTAATCAGTAATTTCTTACTAATCTGAAACACCTGTGTTGTCATTTCCAGCAACTCAAATTAACTGAAATTTAAAAAATGGATTGATCATGATGGGCGTTATGTGTGGGGTGGGGGGCTGGGGAGAGAAGAAGAAAAAGAAATAGTCTTTAGGACTTAGGTAATAGAGATATGTGCAAGTTTTGGGAAATTAATTTCAGCCTGGGACTGAATAGAAAATCTACAAGGAGGGCACCTGGGTGGCTCAGTGGGTTAAAGCCTCTGCCTTCAGCTCAGGTCATGATCCCAGGGTCCTGGATTCGAGCCCCACATCGGGCTCTCTGCTTGGCAAGGAGCCTGCTTCCCCCTAGCTCTCTCTGCCTGCCTCTCTGCCTACTTGTGATCTCTGTCAAATAAATAAATAAAATCTTAAAAAAAAAAAAAAGAAAATCGACAAGGAATATAAGTTTAAAATGTTTTGTAGGAACAACATATGCAAATCAGTATAGGATAGTGTGCAAGGTAAGATACCATAGATAATAAACTTCAGGTCTGATTTCTTAGTCACTCAGAAAAAAGAGCAAAATTAGGGGTCTATATATTGGGGTCCCCAAATACAGAAGCAAAATAATCCCCAAGGTTATTAAATCTACATGAATTAGTTTCTCTTAAACTATGCAGAAATCCTTAGGGGACTGGATGTTTCCCCAACCAAAACTATGAAATGAGGACAGTAGACTCTGGCCAAGTTAATTGGCTAACATTTTGAAGTGAGAACGTGTTAAAGAAAGGGAGTAGAAGTTTGTGGTTAAAAAAAAAAAGAAAAATTGACCATTAAGGAAGAATTTGGCAGCTTTTATTGTCACTTTCCAAGGAAGATATTTCCATCCATGAGGACATTTGGTAGGCAGCTATTTTGTAAGCTGCGCAAAAAGATTTGTTGTTGTTGTTTGTTATTTGTTTTTTCTTTTTACCCCAATATATCCGTTAAATTATTGTTAATCTGTTGGTTTGTACTCTCTCTTTCCGTTTTCTTGCTTTGCAGTTCATTTGCTGATTACATCACTGTGGTGTCATTCAGTGTGTTCCGCTGCCTTGTGTTTCCAATAAATTAGAATTCAAATCTAAAGAAGCATCAGGTTCAGATTCAGCTGCACAGTATTTCACTGTATAAAGGTTTTATGTACATTTATGTCAATAAGTATTTTAATATTTTAGTTTTCTGTTAATAGAAACAACACTGTAGTGAAATCCCTTATGCATATATCTTTGCACATCTGTCTGGTTACTTAAGATAACATTGGTAGAAGTTCTATTATATAATCAGAATTTTCAGTATTTGTTGGAGCATATTATCAAACTGGGATTCAGAAAAATGATGGTGCTGGGACACCTGGGTGAGGACAGTGCTTTGGATGTCAGCTTATTGGAAAGATATAGTTAATAAAAGGGTATATTTTAAGGCAAAAAAGTTCTATGGTGGGGCACCTGGGTGGCTCAGTGGGTTAAGGCCTCTGCCTTCAGCTCAGGTCATGGTCTCAGGGTCCTGGGATCGAGCCCCGCATCGGGCTCTCTGCTCAGTGGGAAGCCTGCTTCCTCCTCTCTCTCTGCCTGCCTCTCTGCCTACTTGTGATCTCTGTCTGTCAAATAAATAAATGAAATCTTAAAAAAAAAATAGTTCTATGGTCCTTCTTCCATACTTAGTATTGGCAAAATAAGTCAGAAATTACTGAGCATAATGAAATTAATCCCATCTATGCCACCATCCAGAGATAATTACTATTAACATTTGTTTTATCTTTTCAGCTGTTTTTATTATGTATGTGTGCTTAATATCATAAATATTTTAACTAAGAAAGCTATGTTATATCCAGTTATATGCCATGCTTTTTGACTTAGCTCTAATGTTTTTTCCTAAACACATTTCCTAAAATGTTACAAAAATAAAGTATAATGAGCTCCCATTTTCTGATTTCAAAACTTCAACAATAATCAGCCTAATCATGTTTTACCCACACGCCACCTGCTCACCTCCATCCCTAGCACTGAATCGTTGTAAATAATTTCCAGATATTATACTTGACCCTTGAAAAATACAGGGGTTAGCACAGCAGCACCCGTCCCCCATCCCCATAATATGGAAAATCCATGTATAACTTTGGTGCCCCCCCCCCAATTTTACTACTAATAGCCTACTGTTGACTGGAAGCCTTACCAATAACATAAACAGTTCACAAGTATTTTATATGTTATACATATTTCATATACTCTATTTTGCCCTAAAGTAAGTTAGAGAAAAGAAAGTCCTATTAAAATTACAGAGAAGAGAAAATACATTTACATTAGTGTTCCGTATTTATTTAAAAAAAATCCACATATAAAATGGACCTGCACAGTTCAAATTCATGTTGTTCAAGGGTCAACTGTGTATTAATTTATCTGCAAATATCTCTAAAGATATGTCTTTTAAATACATACCAATATATCATCGCATTAGCATGTTAATTATATTCCATAATGTAATCAGGGGTGCCTGGGTGGCTCAGTCGGTTAAGTGTCCCACTCTTGGTTTTGGCTTAGGTCATGATCTCGGGGTCTGAGATCAAGCCTTGTGTCAGTGTCAGGCTCCACTCTGGGCATGGAACCTGCTTAAGATTCTCTCTCCCGCCTGTCCCCCTGCCTATCTCAGGGCAACCCACCCATTCTTTAAAAAAAAAAAAAAAAATCATAATCTAATCAAATATCATCCAGTAATTGAATCCCTCTGCTTACTGTACAACATTTTCTTTTTGTCCTTTACTTGTAGAATAATCCAAATGAGTTTCATGCTGGAAAATATATCCGTTAAATTATTGTTAATCTGTTGGTTTGTACTCTCTCTTTCCGTTTTCTTGCTTTGCAGTTCATTTGCTGATTACATCACTGTGGTGTCATTCAGTGTGTTCCGCTGCCTTGTGTTTCCAATAAATTAGAATTCAAATCTAAAGAAGCATCAGGTTCAGATTCAGCTGCACAGTATTTCACTGTATTAAAGGTTTTATGTACATTTATGTCAATAAGTATTTTAATATTTTAGTTTTCTGTTAATAGAAACAACACTGTAGTGAAATCCCTTATGCATATATCTTTGCACATCTGTCTGGTTACTTAAGATAACATTGGTAGAAGTTCTATTATATAATCAGAATTTTCAGTATTTGTTGGAGCATATTATCAAATTGGGATTCAGAAAAATGACGGTGCTGGGGCACCTGGGTGGCTCAATCGGTTAAGTGTCTGCCTTCAGCTCAAGTCATGATCTTGGGGTCCTGGGATAGAGCCCTGAGTTGGGCTCCCTGTTCAGCTGGGAGCCTGCTTCTCCCTCTCTCTGTGCTCCTCCCCCTGCTTGTGCGCTCTCTCTCACGCTCACTCTCTCTCTCTCTTTCAAGTAAATAATAAAGTCTTTGGGGAAAAATTATGGTACTTTTGAATCATCTTTGACATATCTGAAGGTGCATTTCTGCACATTATTTTAAAAAATTATTTATGGCTTTTGTAAGATATTGTCAGACAGAGTCTTTTTCTTTTATTAACTTGCATTTTTGTTATTGGTGAGTTTGACAAAATTTCATTATGATTATAATGTACTATAAAAGCTAAAATATTGATATTGTGATTCCTATGTCTTCCTCTTGTATAATGATTAGTATGAATTGATCACTGGCAGTCTGATGAAATGCTACCTTGGGCGTGGGAGGTCTGGATCCTGTAGACTGAAGATCAGGTTCTGATGAATAATGACTTGATTACATTACATTTACTGGCATCCTTGGTCTCTTCTCTTACTTTAGCATTAACACTACTGGAATCAAATAATAAAAGTGAGGTTTGATAATGTGTAGATAATATGGAATGTATTTCATTCTATAAATTCAAAGTGATAGAGAAAATGCAAAGCCTAGAATTTTTTTTCTAGGCCTACCATTATAATTTTTTTTGATTCTTATTAAACAGAGATCTCAGAGCCTTATGAATTTTCATTATCCTTGAAAATTGTTCAAATGCTTCAATTGGAATACAATTTTTTTTTAACCTAGGATTGTGCTTTGTGCCTGAGAGATAATGTCTTCCTGCATTAATTCCCATGTAGCTGGAGTGATCTTGAGTATAGTTTTAGAAAGTGATCATTCTCATTCTTACAGGAAAGTTCTGTAGCAGTGCATCTTCCCTTGTTGAATTTCATATTCCTTGGCAGCCTGTGGGGATGTTGTCAGGATAATATATGAGCTATTTCATATTATCACCTTGGGAGTTTTGCTCTTCTTTTGGTATTTTTCTGACAAATTAGCAGTTAACATAAGGCAGTGGCACAACCTACAGGGAATTTTTCTGTTTTTATTTCCATAATAACTTGGAAATCAATTGAAAAATTATTTTAGAAAATGAAATGTTTTTCTTTTATTAATCCACAGTTTCCATGTTTATCAAGTAAGCTTTGTACTGGGGTAAACGCAACGTGTATGAAAAAGCTCGGTATAAGAAGATACGCACATGGTGCCACGTCTACCCAATAAATCATAATATACTTTCTGTGGGTCAGAAGAGCAGTGCAGTGTTAGTCTTGTGTTTTGTAGGCAAAGGAATGTTAGTAACTGTTATAGCTTGATCTGTTTTCTCCTCCCCTGAACAAAGATATTTTGAAATCCTAATCCTCAGTCCTTGTGTTTGTGACCTTGTTTGCAGATAAAATCTTCGCAGATTTAAAAAAATTAAAATGTGAACATTAGGGTGTACTCTAAAACAATATGACCGATATTCTTATGAAAATGGGGAAGTGTGGACACAGACATAGACACAGAGGGAAACCATCATGTGCAGATAGAGATACAGATAAGAGGGAAGACAGGAAGCCACATGAACCGTAATCCCACTGCCACAAACCAGGGAATGCCTGAGGCTTCCGGAAGCTGTGAGGAGCAAGGAAGCAACCTTTCCAGGAAGCTCCAAGGGCACAGGCCCTGCCAATACCTCGATTTTGAACTTTTACCCTGCAGATCTGTGACATCATAAATTTCTCTTGTCTTAAATCATCCAATTTGTGGTGCTTAGTCCCAGCAATTTAATAAAGTGACTATTTTGGGGAACACAGAGACCACAGGGAATTGTATAGAAGAGGCAAGGATTTGTAGATTGATTTTAAATAGACTACATAGTGACTTAAAGTCCCTTTCTTCAGGAAGTGCTTTTTTCTTTTCTTTTCTTTTCTTTTCTTTTCTTTTTTTTTTTTTTTAGACTGTATTTATTTTGAGAGAGAGAAAGAGAGCATGAACTTGGTGGGGAGGGGCATAGGGGGGAGGAAGAGAAGCAGACTCCCCACTAAGCAAGTAGCCAGCTGCAGGGCTCTATATCCCAGGACCCCAAAGACATTAGCTGAAGGTTAGACACTTAACTGATTGAACCACCCAGGGCCCCAGGAAGTACACTTTGATTCTTGCTAGAATAGTTTAGGGGCACATCCTATATATCTCTGGGGCATATTATAAGTTCCCTATTATAGACATATGAATATTTACTGCAACAATTTAACTAATATCTTTGCTATTCATCTGTGTTCCACTATGAATTCTTTGAGAACAAGGATTAATCTTACTTTATTTCTCCTTGAACTCCCCTGTTGATGCGAAGGAGCAATGCCTCTCATGGTTATGTAGTATCTTCCAAGTAAGATACACCTTCCAATTTCCCTACTTACAACACACACGTACACATACATGCATGTACGCATGAAATGATGTACACAGAATGACATCAGGTAAACCAAAGAATATGCATATTGGTAAATCTATTTTTCATTTAATTGCCAACTGGTTGCAAGCATGTCTCCAAAATCAATCTTACTAAAAAACACAGTGAAAATTCCATAATATTAACCAGTAACATTTTATTGGTTAAGCCACTGTAAGGTAACTTGAAAGATCACCTAAAAAATATTTCTTGGGGGACACCTGGGTGGCTCAGTTGGCTGGACAACTGCCTTCGGCTCAGGTCATGATCCCGGAGACCCGGGATCCAGTCCCGCATCAGGCTCCCAGCTCCACAGGGAGTCTGCTTCTCCCTCTGACCTTCTCCTCGCTCATGCTCTCTCACTGCCTCTCTCTCAAATAAATAAATAAAATCTTTAAAAAATATATATATATATTTCTTGGGAGATAAAACTCACAGAATAACTATGAGTTTCTAACTAAATAAGCAAATAAAAGTATTGGCATTCACTTGAAAACTACCTTTTATTCTGAATAGAAAAGCAAAAAAAAAAAAGACATTCTGGGAGCATAAACAGTCATTCCATTATAAATCTCACATTTGAAAAGTTAGCTTATTCTTTCCAAGAAGTTACTTACTTCTATTATCATGTTAATTCACAGATAGACCTCTGGTATCATACAAGAATACTGTACTTTCCCCATTTTTTTTATTTTGTAAGGTTAATAAGGTTTCTCTTAAGGGTTCCCTCACTGAGCTCTCGGTCTTTCCTATATTTATTATCACTGCTGTGCATGGATTCAATTAACAGTAGATAATAGGTCCATAAAAGAGCATGAAGACAGCTGTGTATTTCAGCCTTTTATTTTCCCTAATAAAGCTTTCACGTTTGAACTTTTCATTTTTCCGCATTAACAAATAAATAAAAAATAAGAATGAACTGAATTTCTGTGACATTGGAATAAGATGGAGGACAATTTTAGAAATAAAAGCAAAATATCTTAAAAGCTGGAGAGCTAATGACAATTGTTACCGCGTTGTTAAAACAGCTTCATGTCGTTGCCTGATGCTGAACTCTCCATTTTGAACTAGCCTTTGAGGGGACAGAGGTAATTCAGTCTTTGGCAGTAAGTACCAGAAAGTAAGTGCTTAATCTGGAACTCGGGGTACCGACGTCCTGGTAGTTACAGAGCAATGTCTGGCAGCTGGTGATCATGAGACAGTTGCCAGTGGGACCCACCAGCCCTGCAAGGTCATCAGGAATAGTTACTGAGGTCAGTGAGACAGGAGCTAGACTCCGCTCCCAGAAGCAGCTGTCATCAACACAGAAAAACCAAAAGGAACCACTTCTACCAAATCTCTTATTACAAATTTCTTTCAACTCCAGGGATATAGTCTATCTCAGAATTTACAGTGACACGGGAGTTCTGTGTACTGACGGCATGCCATTCCTTCTCTTCAAAACCAAAGTTCTCTGCAGCTGCCAAGTTGTCCTCAGAGAAAAGCTATAGTCTTCAGTGTGTTTTTATTGCTTTCCTATATGTTCGTATTGTGAGTGTTCATGTTTAACAGTAATGGGTGATGATAAATCATAGTGAAATGACCCTATCCCTAGTGTTTCTTTATATGACTATAAACTTCCATTGATAATAGTAAATCACTCATTTAATGCCTTCTCCCTGTCTTTTCCGCCATGTTTGTAGTACTGCTTTTCTTTTTTTAAAATTTTTCAGTTTTTATTTTGAATTTCACTGTTAACTCTTAGAGAAAAAATGTAAATGAAACAAAAGTAATTCTTAGATAGGATGAAGAGCATGATTAGAATCTGATTTATATTATTGATCTATATATTTTTCAAGGTTCTTGCCCTCATAGTAGCATCATTCATTGTCACAGAACACAGAGTTGATTCTTCGTGGATTAGTGCTGGCCAGACCCCAGGAAGGATTAGTTCCACCAGATTAGCATGTGTTTAGCTTGTGAAGCCGACTGGAACATCACAGGCAAAGTCAAGGAGTTCCTACAGTCCTTGGATGCATCTTTCCTGTGCGGAAATGCCAAGACAGCTCCCAGAATAAGGTAGACATATTCTTTAGAGGCAAAGGGAAGCACATATTGGCAAACCCAGGGCACATTTGACATGAAAAACAAGTTGGGGATTTCACTTGGAATTCCTGCAAATGGTTTAATTAGTGAACTGCTTCATTAAGAAATATTTGCAGGTAGAAACTACATAAGTGTCCTCAATAGGATATAGGAGACATAAATGACACATTCACATGATGGAAAATAATAAAGGGAAGGAATTAAGTGCTTCCATATAATGATGTAAAGATAAAGTATAGTATTAATTACACAAAACAAAGCATGAAATGATCTGTATATTATGATTTTGTGCAAATAAACTTGAAGAATGATTGATAGGAACCTGAAAATTTGTGTGCTAGCATATACATTTATTTACTTATTAGCTAACCCGTTTTTCCTAGTGAGGAATGGGTCAAAAGAACCCATTAACAATGGGTTAACAATGTTAACAGTGTTAACAATGACTGGCTTTGAAAAGGAAGGAAGTATACTTAAAAAAATTATTTTCTGTATCGCTTTTGAATTCTATACATGAACATGAGTTTATTTTCCCTTTCTTTTTGTAAAACCATGACACTATCTGGGGAGCTATTAGCAGGTTTGTGGCCCTCTTAACTCCATATGTAAAATAACAACACATTAACAACAGCACATTTTATAAAGTTATATAGTCAGAAATTATTTATCTCTGGAAAAAAAAAATTCAGAGTTCACCAGGAATATGAAGTACTTTTATATATAAGCAATTTGAGTGGCAATGACAACTGAATGGAATTCAACTTCACATTAGGAGTCAAATATTATATTTCTGGTTTCATTCTGAATTTGTTTTGTTAGATTTTTAACATATTGCAGAGAATAATGATTAAAATTCATAGTCACAAAGAGCATAGAACTGCACTTTAGGAGATGAAACTTAGTGATTGGGGGAGCCATGTGGTGGGTATTATGGAGGGTACACATTGCATGGAGCACTGGGTGTGGTGCAAAAACAATGAATTCTGTTACGCTGAAAAGAAATTAAAAAAAAAAAAAACTTAGTGATTAACCATAGACCAAAAGAAAAGAAGTATTAAAACTTAAGCCATGTGTATTGTAAACACTTTCTTAGTGGAAGAATTAGTCATTTTAATCACTCCATGTAAGCAGCACGAAAATTGGCATTTTTGTTCAATTTAGTTACTGCTGTTTCTTTACTGCTTAGACACTGCCTGCCAATTGTTAGATTTTTCAGTAGGTACTGTTGAACAAATGATTAAATAAATCAATGAATTGTGTAAGCATTATGAAGGATAGCTTAATGTCACTCTTTGCCTTTGCAATTTGAGACAATAAAAATTTAATAATTGCATTCTTCGTAAAATACTTTCCACTGAGAAGTGTACCAGTGACCAAATAAAAATTAATTGCACATATGTATGAAATGTGCATTTGAAATTCAATTTATTATATTTTACTGATGCTAGGAATTAATAATGTTAATTATCATAGACTTAATGACTACTCTGAGTTTAAAATCACACTTTGCTATAGATATATTGAAATGTAATTTGAGTGTGTCCACAGTGCCTATTTCAGGTGTATTTGAAATGTTAAAAACAAAACAAAACAAAAAACCTTGAACTCAGGGTCCTATGTTGGTTCAAGGGTTTAGTGCAACAGATTAAATAATTGTGTAGTTCCAGTAATACCTACAACCCTTCCCCTTCATCCAGCCATAGCACAGAGGCTAAAGAAAGTAGTCCAACTCCAGCACTCAAAATGATAGAAGAAAAATAAAAAATATATATATATATATGATTTATTTCTAAATCTGGGGCAGCATTCCAGTGCCAAATCACTAGTCATCCCTAGAAATTATAACTGCCCCCATAATGACAGATACTACAATGTCCATCATACCAGTAACAATGTATTTGTGAGAATATGTCAGGATATGGGAAGTATGAGCTATACAGATGATTGTGTAGAAAATTGAATCACTGAAACTGTTAAAATAATGTTGCCAGTAACTTGCATTTCCTTGAAAAGACAAGAGCAAATCCAGGCAAACACACCCAAAGTCTAATGTAAAAACAGGGAAATTCCAGATTTGTTACATGTGTTGTGTACTCAAAAATATCACCTAATACATTTCCATAAGTTAAGTCCTCGGTATCTAAAATTCAAGACACCCAGTGTTTGCTAAAGCCCTGCATTTTTATTTTTCTGCTGAGAAAAATATCAACCTCTTCTGGGAAGCAGTTTATCCAAATTGATTGGGCAGGAAAAATGAGGTGTGTTTTTTGGAGAAACTGAACAAATCATGGAGCACAGCTGTTTTCTCTCTGCTGAGACAAATGGTCCCTGGCGTGCCTGTTCTTCAGGACCCCATGATGTGTAATTTTAGCACCTTGCTTAGTCCAAATCCAAGATGGACTTTCTGTGAAGCCTTTTAATTTCCAAAGACAATGGCTGGCTTTTTGGAAAGTCAGACATTTTGAGTTGTTTTTAAGTATTTGGTGAGTGCCACGTCCACACAAAGTGTGGACCAGAATAGGCAGCTACATCATCAATGGTTCTCTGGAACCCCAGTGTAATAGCTCTGAGAGTACTGTGTGATTTCCTTCTCTAGAACTCAAAAAGGTTGAAATATACCCCAAAGTAGGGGCACCTGGGTGGCTCAGTGGGTTAAAGCCTCTGCTTTCAGCTCAGGTCATGGTCCCAGGGTCCTGGGATCGAGCCCCACATTGGGCTCTCTGTTCCTCGGAGAACCTGCTTTCTCCTCTTTCTCCCTGCCTGCCTCTCTTGCCTGCTTGTGGTCTCTGTCTGTCAAATAAATAAATAAAATCTTAAAAAAAAAAAAGAAAGAAAAGAAAAGAAATATACCCCAAAGTTAAGAAAACAGCTGAAGTGCTTTTTGGTCTGTACTTGTGTAAAATTTCATTTCAAACAATGGTACTGGGACGCCTGGGTGGCTCAGTCGGTTAAGCGGCTGCCTTTGGCTCAGGTCATGATCCCAGCGTCCTGGGATCGAGTCCCACATCGGGCTCCTTGCTCAGCAGGGAGCCTGCTTCTCCCTCAGCCTCTGCCTGCCTCTCTGCCTGCCTGTGCTTGCTCTCTCTCTCTCTCTGACAAATAAATAAATAAATAATCTTTAACAAACAATGGTACTTACACATGGCATAGAGTTGCTCTGGAGCTTATTAAAGTGTATTCAGAAGAAAAAATAACAGAAAAGTTGTGACAATTAGAAGCATATGAAGCCTCTGGAGTAAATGCTTCTTCAACTATATCTGGTAAAGAACCACTTTAAAAAAATTCTAATTCATTATGGATATTTTTTGTAAAATGCAACAAAATGAATTGTTAGAAAAATTAAATGTAAAAAAATTACAAAATACAAGTCCATTGATCATATACTTGAATGTCATAGCAATGTAAAATTGCTCTGGGTTTTTAAAAACACTATTTCTGCATTTCAGACAGAATACACATTCTACAAATGGACAGTGATCTCCCAACCAAACCACATTTTGAGTAGTTCTCCTTTATGTTGATGTAAGAACCTTTGAGGTCTTATGTATAAAGAAAATTATATCTTTAAGTTCACCTTGAACATCTGTAAAAATATGGTTTCAACAGATGATCTTTTCTACCCCTAAAATTCCGTGACTACTACAGTAGTCACCAGAGTTAAAGGGACGTTTAAAGCAGAGCTAAAGAAAACAATATTTGATGTTTGATAGCAGCAAAAAATGTTTTATTACTAACAATAACTTACATTTCATCTGTGGAATCTAGAGGCTGTATAACTAAACTTTTTTTTCTAAAGGCTTTTAAAAAATCCAAACTACATAAATCTTCCCCAAATGCACAAACTCGGAAACTATCAAAATTGTAGGTTTCATGTGTAACTGAAATTAACATCATTGCTTTCTTTTGAGATTTGCATTTAATTGCAAAATGATCTGGTAACTGCAAATTTTTTCCTAGTAAATCTCTATCTCCAGGCATCAAAGTATTTAATGTTCTGTTGTTAGCAACAGAATATTAAATTTATGAGGCCAGAGAATTTAGATTTACATTTAAACACATTGTCTTAAAATAACTACATTCCAGTGTTTGAGGAGTTAAAGAATGAAAAGAAAAATCAGCTTCCTTTTTTTAGATCATAAGAGTTCAAACACAGAAGTGAGGGGACTGAAGAATAGAGTGTACATTGAGAGGTAAGCAACTAGTTATTTATAAACAGTTAGTTACCTACACCTATAGACACTGGGTTTAAAAAGTAACCCTACTAGGTAGGCACCAACTGATCGTTCCAGCTACAAAACTATAACATAAGCTATTATAAGTGTTATTATTGTATATTACACAGAATAATCATTTTTATTATCCACAGTTCATTATAGCCTTATGTGATGCATTAACAGATCTATATTTTTTTTCCTGAAAGCTCCGATTCATATGAATAAAAATTCTATTGTGGAAGCCCAAAATATAATCAGACCAAAATGTTTATTTTATTCTATAAGTGAAAAACGTGAGTTATAACTGTGATAGCAATGAAGAAGTTTCAAACTGTCGATATAAATAATACAAATTGACTCAAATAAGAAAAGGGAAAATATTAAAGGAGGATTTTTTTGTTTTTTTGCTGTCATTGTTTTTAAGTAGGCTCCATGCCCTGGCATGAAGCTCAGTGTGGGGTTTGAACTCAGGATCCTGAGATCAAGACCTGAGCTGAGACGAAGACTGACACTTAACCAACTGAGCCACCCACTCACCCTAAGGAGTATTTTTTTTTTTTTTAAAGGGAGGAAGAAGTGTTTTGTTTTGTTTTTAAGATTTTATTTATTTATTTGACAGAGATCACAAGTAGGCAGTGAGGCAGGCAGAGAGGAGGAAGCAGGCTCCCTGCTGAGCAGAGAGCCTGATGTGGGGCTCAATCTCAGGACCCCGGGATCATGACCTGAGCCGAAGGCAGAGGCTTAACCCAGTGAGCCACCCAGGTGCCCCCTAAGGAGTGTTTTTAACTCTAATTGTGCATGGACACTCAGTGAGGGGGAAAAAAAGATAGCTGTTGTTGTTCCACAAGCAGTTTAAAAATGAAACTATTCATCCTGAAAGGTACTGTGTAAATTACACTCTTGGTAAGAACAATGCTCACCACACCATCCTGGGGATTTTAAGATTTAAGAACTGCTATCAGCCATTGCTAAATGGTATAATGTTCTAATATATGTTGCAGTTGTAGAGATATTTAAAAGATGATGATGATGATAATGCATATGTTTGAATAGTAGACATTACAGGTTTTTTTTTAAGATTTTATTTATGTATTGAGAGAGATAGAGAGTATGCAAGCATGAGGAAGGAGGGAGACGGACAGACTCCGTGCTGAGTGAAGACCCTGAGATCGTGACCTGAGCCAAAATCAAGAGTCAGATGCTTAACCAACTGAGCCACCGAGGTGCCCTGAAATTACGGTTTCTAAATAAATATAGAAAATTTCAATGAATAGGTGTCAGATTTAAGACAAAATTGTAATCTCTGGATGATTAATTGCAATATGATCATAGAAACAAGGAAATGGTGAAGAGATTGACTGGGCAACGTAAAAAATAATCAGAAACTCTCCACACCCTACAGAAGTTATGTGGTGTGTTCTCAGCCTGGAAAACTGCGGGCAGATTCAATTTAAGCTCCTAAACCTTAGCATGCTCAAGAGGAAACAGAAAGGAAACAACCACAAGATTACACCAGATTGGGAGGACTTGCAAAATGTCATCTGGATGTGATTCTTTTCTCACTATATTTTCAGCTGCACTAATTTCAAACTTTGAGGATGTGGTTATGTCACTTGCAATGAAACAGACCTGCCCCTTTCCAGTCCCATTCAGTGATGTGACCCGCAGGGCATGGGAACATGGCTCGATCAACGTGGCCCGCCATATTAAGATGAAATCAAGGAAGCCAGTTAGATAAAAAAGAAAACACACACACCCTGTCCTTCTGGGGATTCCTGCCTCTACCTTCTTGGGAGGGTAAATTCGAAACAGAGAACATTTTGGAAGTTTCCTGTTGATGTTAATTAGGGACAATTACCTATGGAAACATAAACACACATGCAGATTGCCACCACTAATAAAAGAGGTGAGTTTTTTTGTTTTGTTTTGTTTTCAGATTTTATTCATTTACTTGAGAGAGAGAGAGAGAGAGAACGAGAGCGAAAGAGAGACTATGAGAAGGGGGAGGGTCAGAGGGAGAAGCAGACTCCCTGCCAAGCAGGGAACCTGCTGCAGAACTTGATCCCAGGACTCCAGGATCATGACCTGAACCGAAGGCAGTCGCTTAACCAACTGAGCCACCCAACACCCTAAGAGGTGAGTTTTTACACAATTTTTACACAAAAAAAGATTTTTATTTTCCAACAAATCAAACATTCACGGTAATAGTCCACATCACTAAGTACAGAATTATTTTGGCCTGCCAGGTTTCCCAAACGTCAGTTTGGGTTGTTGTTCCAGTTCAATGCTATTGTGTAAATTCAGATTATTTCAATTATCCTCAGTATCCTACAAACTGACGGTACAAAACCAACTATATATGGGAAGGAAGTCATCTCTCAAAATTAATATTAAATATATAATTCTTTTAGATGAAGAATTTCTCTGTGTCAGATATTTAGAGATATATTTTCTCAGAGTAATAGATGAGTCAATCAGTTGCTAAAAACCAAATATTAATAGTAGGTGAGCAGGAGAAAACTTGTGGATTTATAATATCCTGTGGCAACCTTAGAGAGCTGTCAAGAGTGTTCTGTAAAACATTTCCAGAAGTTCTGACCTCATTCTCTTTATCTGGACCCTGCTTTGTAAATTTGTGCCTTGATGAGAAGCAAGGCACAGCTCTGACGTACACTGGCATCGTACCTTGGCCCTGACAAGGGCAGAGGGCCCCACCAATATGGTGGCAGTGAGAAAGATGATCTCCTACTAACGTGCAAAGCTTCCTGGGATTGGATTATAGGATTATATGTGTGCTCTTTCCTCCTAGAAATAATTTCTCGGATATTTAGCAGGGTCAATAATCTCCTTTGAGACAAAGTCTTACAACGTGGCCTTGAATCTGGCAGATCTTGGTTTTGCATGTCTATTTCTTATTGCCTGTGCCACTTTAGCTGTTTCTTAAACCTCTCAAGTTAAAGTAACTCAATTATCCACACCTATTAAACTGGCATCACATGCAGAGAGCATATAAGAATGATCTTCAGAGGGACGCCTGGCTGGCTCAGTCGGCTAAGCGGCTTCCTTTGGCTCAGGTCATAGTCCCAGAGTCCTAAGACAGGGTCCCTCATTGGGCTCCCTGCTCAGCAAGGAGTCTGCTTCTCCCTCTGCCTCTGCCCCTCCCCCTGACTTGTGCTCTCTCTCTCTTTCCCTCTCAAATAAATACAAATCTTAAAAAGCTAAAATAAATAAGTAAGTAAATAAATAAAATTATCTTTAGAATGAGAAAGTGGCATTTCCAGGGTCATGGTCATCATAGAGACAATTCGCTGTCTATCAAGGCAAACAACAAAACAAAACACAAACAAAGAAAAAAGCAAAATACAAACAGAAAGCAACTCCAACTTATACATTTCAATAATATGCTCAATAGCCAGTGATATTTGATTACTCCTCACTGAACTGGAAAATACAGTCCAAAATACAACCTCCTGACAATCGCCACCCCTCATCTCAGCCTGTAAGCTCGCACAGGGGATTACAACACACTCGTGCAGGCCTAGTCCATAGCAAAGAGAGCAAACTGAAGCAAGGATTTGCACTTCACCGCACAGAAGAACTAATCCAAAGGTGATTCCATCCCTCCACCTCCCTCTTCTCACCAAAACAGAGTTTCCATCTTTGTTCTCATTTTCCTTTCTGCTTTTGCATTCCTCTATACCTTCCTTGATTTATTTCTTAGGAATTTTGTAGTTTTAATCAGAAGACAAGATACCTAGCCTTGGACTTCCCTGAGATGGACAAACAAAGAAACCTAATTTTCTGACTTCATATAGCACCAAGCAAGTTAATAGGAATAAGGTAGGAGAAGGGGAGAGATTTTAAGGGTACTCAGCATCCAAGGGACTGTGGGGAACATTGGCACACATAAGCACGAGTGCATGCGTGCACACGTGTGTGAACACACACACACCCACTTCCTGGAGTGTATTCAGCTGAATGTAAAATTAGGAGATTGTTATTTTATTATCATCTCTATAGGAAAAGAAAATACTTTACTTAACCAAATCCTGGTCTTTTAAATGAATACAGCAGAAAGAAAAATAAAACAGACTTGAGTATGTTTTTCCGATATAATTAAGACTATATTAAGGTATAAAGAGTGATCAGTTCTCTATTCTTAGTCCAACAAATGGTACAAAAGAAAGTCTCATACCATCCGATTATTCATTTGCAATTTACATCGACACAGAGACATTAACTCGAAACAGGGATCAGGTCCATAAGCTGCTGATCAAAAGAGACCTAATGACTCAGGTCTGGAGTCTCATGTTTGTGGTCTGTGATTCCCTCAGTGTACTGCAAAGAAAACGTCTGAGAGATGGATCAAACCAATGCCAACCAGCCGACAGTTTGATTGTGTTTGAAAGGAGAGTATGTGAAGCAGGAGAAACTCCCTGGTTCATAGCCAGTTTCTTCCATAAATACAGACACACACAGGCACCAGACTCCCTCTTATGCACATCAGCCCAGAGGGAGGAGGGCTGCTGGTGGTACAATCAGGGAGGACTGGCTTAGAAGTTCTCTGTTTAATCTGGGCTGGCTTCCTGTATCAAGAAGGACAGAGTACATTTGGCTGTCTGTACCTTTATCAGCAATGGTTCCCCTTGGGTGCTTTGATTTGGTATGCATGCATTTCCACTATCTCATGATCCCCAACTTAACAATGTATTCCAGATTGAATGCATCTTGTATGTTTTTTGTCCTTATTGTACTAATTCAGGATCAGAGTTTGCTATAATTGCTGCTAAAATAAAAATTTTGCTCAAGTTGACTTTTTGAAAGCATGTTGATCTTAAATGTCTAGAATGCCATCTTATTTTATTCTGGTCAAAATCCTTCTTGCCTCTCACCCCATTCCCTTCTCCAGTTCATCAGGAAGTAAAAGGTCAGAAAATGTTTACAACAGGCAGTGTCTTGTTATTGCTCCAAATACACACTGTGATTCCACACATGGCCACAGCATGTTTGCACTGAGCCTCACACAAAAGCCCAGGTTGGATAACTGGATGCCCAGAGAGGAGTGGGTAAAGGAAGGAAACGTCAGGAGAGTAAAAGAAGCAAACATCAGGAGAAAAGATGTCCCATCTTTTCTAGGGTGCGAAGTGTGTGAGTCTTGTGGGGGTGCCTCTCTAATGCCTAGAACTGGCCATCTTGCTTGGCAATCTCATTAGATTTGGCTTTAGGGGAGGAGAAAGGCTTTGAGTCAAAGGAATTCACAGAGAACAGTCAGCTGGCTGCAGGTCTGATGAGCACTTGGCCACAGCCTGCTCTTTGGGGTGCTGTCATTCACTCTCACCAGTTACTCAGTAGAGGCAAAAAAGTGACAGCAGCACTTTCTTTAGTGGAAATTTCTTGTCCTTGTAAATGTTTCAGCTCTCTCCTATAAATGGACATCAAGGCAGATATGACCAACATTTGGCTCATGGGTAAATTCAGAGCTAATCTTAGAAGTAATATTATTTAATATGGATATTCATTGCATCCAGAAGACAGACAAACTTTTTATTTTTTTTTAACTAACACTTAAAATTAGGATTTCAAGAGGGAAGAAATGAAAATGTCCTTTCATTTTTTTTCATGGTCAAGTCCACTATTTTAAACCACAGCATCATGGGGCTCCTAGATGGCTCATTCGCTTCAGCGGCTGCTTTCGGCTCAGGTCACGATCTCGGGTTCCTGGGTTAGGGTTAGGGGTCCTGGGATGGAGCCCAGCATCCAGCTCCTTACTCAGTGGGGTGTATGCTTCTCCTTTTCTCTCTGCCTCTGCCCCCGTCTCATGTTCTCTCTCTTGCTCTCAAATAAATTTAAAAAAAAAAAAAAAGTAAAGAAAATCATTAAATAAATAAATAAGCCAGAGCATCTGAGGTCATTTTAAACTCAGCAAAAAATAGGACCCAGCATCTTTGGGGAAGGAGGAGGGAGAACATATATACCAGTATCCATATACAGGTATACCTCTTAAACTCACACATGTCATTCCACCCACTTCTTTCTAAGAGCATAAATCACATGCAAATCTCCTTTCAAGGGACCAAGAGTCAGCGCTGCTCTCCCTGTGGGCTGTCAATGGTGTCTCTGCACCTTCAGCCTCGCGACAAACCACTTTTGTTTATGAACAGCGTTCAGCAGGTATACAATCGACCTCCGTGATCTTTCTCTCCTCTCCCTTTCCTCTTGACTGGTTCGAAAAAATGTTTCTTCTGTAGACAACATGCCAGCAGGGACTCGACAACACCTGTGTTTATTCAACATACTGATGCCTTGCAGTTACCGTTTCTTCAGCATAAACGTATCTGAAAGAGGTTAATGGTGCCCCGTAGCACTATTATAATCAAGATTCTGTCAGTATTTTCATAACAAACTGAAGATTTCCAAAAACAATCTGGAAATGGTTTTTTGAACAATTCAGAGTCTAATACTAGAGATTACTTTCTAAGGCACAAACACACACACAAAATTACTTTTGTCTAATTTGTGGTTCTTAGGATAAATAATTACAATCCTTTTTATTTGTTCTATTAAAAAAAAGGGCCAATCTTTTTTGGTCAGGTAAGATAGCTAACCTACATGTAATTAACTAATGGAAAATTTTTTATATCTCTATAAAGCAATAGATTCTTATGGCACAATCTTTCTGAGTATTCCTAAAAGGAAGTACTTAGGTAATAGGGTGTTAAGTGGGACTTTCTGTTGTCTTACAGTTTTAGCTAATGCCTGAAGCTGAAACCAATTCTTTGAAAGCACATTGTATTTCATTTTATTATTTTTTGAAAGTTTTAATTTTTATTGTGTTATGTTAGTCACCATACATCATTAGTTTTTGACGTGGTGTTCCAAGATTCATTGTTTATGTATAACACCCAGTGCTCCATGCAATACATGCCCACCTTAAAAGCACATTTGAAAGAGAGTAGCTGGACACATCTTTAGAACCTGTTGAGAAAGAACAAAAACTTCTCTGACACTCTTACCCAACACCCAATTACAAACTGTATATACAGGTTAGAGATTCATCAGGGTAATTGCAGCTCATTTTGAAGAATGCTGAGTTTGTAAGACAGGGAGTGGGCTGGCTTTTCCCTTACTTCCCAAGTGAAGTGAGGAGGGCTTCAGTGAACTCCCTGTAAGAGAGTGGGGCTGCTCGCCAGGGAAAGCAATCAGAAATGCTCTCTCCAGCTATATGCTTGCCTAATATTGAGGCATGCAGTTATTCATTTTGCAAGTGCCCCGTGGAATCTGAAGGATATTTAGAAAACGTCCCTTACCCCATATGAAAATACCTATTATTTTTATATCTGCCTTGAAACATTACATAAAATCAATACATCGCAGTACTAGCCAAAGGAGCTTCCTATTTATCTGGTTATTTAAACTTTATACCCCTCAACACAATTTTGGTATGAAAGAGCATGACCAGATATAGCCTACTGTGGTAGGGGTGCCTGCCAAGAAGAGGGAAAAAAATAGACGCTGAGACACAACCTCTCACACACTGAGATCACAAGTTAATACAATTCCAATGTCCCAAAGTGGCAAGAAGGTATGGGAATCTGCCTTACATGCTATTAAGCATTGAGAAAAGAGATCAAAAAACTTGCTTGCAATCAGAGATGGAAGACAAGGTACCCATTCAATAAGTTTGTTCCATTAACAAGCCATGGTAAAAATAATTTGTATAGTTTAAAAATAAGTTTGAATATCTGAATCTTCATACACACACACACACACACACACATATCAGCTTTTCTAAAATGATGCAAGTTCACAAATGGCACTTAGCTTTCTGGATCTTCCACTTCAAACCTAGGCAGAATTTTAAAGCCAGTCACAATTATTTAGAAAAACTGCCACAATCAGAAATTGTCAGGAGGGATCATCTTGGAATTATCTGCTTGGATTCATGAGAAAAGATAATAAAATAGAAATTAATAATGAAATGAGTAAATCTGAATTTAAGTTTCTACTCTAGCATTTAGTGTATGTTTGAGGTCCTATAACATAATTCTCTATATTTATAATTAGTCATTTTCAAATAAAAAATAATAAATACCCATAAAGTTGTTGAAAAGATAAAATGAAATAACTCATAAAATAAGTATGTCTCTGGTGATAGTTTGATGCAACTTTTTTCCTTCCCTCCTCTCCTTCATTCCTTCTTGTCTTCCTTTTCTCCCTCCCTTCTTCCTTTTTCTTTCATTCTTTTTCTTTCTTTCTCTCTCTTTCTTTCCTTCCTTCCTTCTCTCTCTCTTTCTTTCTTTGCTTTTTTTTTTTTCTTTCCTCCCTTCCTTTGTGGTTTTTCCATTAATTTTCAAGAATTGCTAGTTCTTCTTCCATTTTCTCTGGCTCTTTTGTCCCTGTATTACCTACATCCAAGTACTTTCAGCAAATACCTACTAAACCCTTCCTGAAGCAACAAGAATCAATCTGCCTTTAGTCGGAAGGGTTTGTATACAGTTCAAAGTACCCAGACCACAGAATTCTCAATTTTCTGAATCCACTAAGACACTGTGGTGTGACTGCAGTCCTTAGGACCTGCGTTTTTCCAGTGATGAAACTGCCACCTCAGGTCCCAAGTGTAGTGAGTACATTCCTACCTTAGCTATAAACCTGTCTTTCCTTGACTTGAGAATCTTCAGAAGAACACATGTTTCTCTAGGATTGGCCCCTTCCTTGATCTTGTCAATCACTTGGGGATAAGAATACCTACATGAACCTTGTGCCACCCAGTGGTGAAAAGCGTTACCCTTTCTGGATATTGTTCTGGGAGGTTGGAGGTAGTGAGATAAGCACAGGCCAGTTTGTCTTTATGGTTCCAGTTTTTATGTGGACCTCAGTCCATCTGCACCCAGGTCCAATTTTGTTTCTTGACCACCATTCTGGCAGACCAACAGTAATGTCAAATTCATCCCTAGGCAGACACAGTAGTCTTGTGTAGAGTTCTCCATCAGCTCCCGCTATTACAAAAACTCTAATCCCTATAATAAATACTATTTCTACATCACTTATAAGGGCTCTGTTTTTGTTTTTGTTTTTTAATGAAACCCTCACTGATACATAAATTCAGTGCATCTTTTTATATGAATTCCTAAATATTTTATTTTTCTCTAGCAATGGTGAAACGGCTTCATTTTTCCTTTTTAAATAATCATGTTTTTAATTCTAATCCTAAACTTCTGCCTTTGAAACTTTTCTAATGAAGGATTTATAACAGAGAAAGAAAGCGAAAATTTTAGCGAAGAAGCATTTGTGAGATATAGGCAAGATCATAAAGCCTTAGGGGCTTGAAATCTTCTTTTGAAGTTTAAATTTATCTTAACTTGTCATTCTACTTCATAGCATACCCTTATATGTTTAAAATTTTAAAATGCTTTCTGCTTTCCAAGTCTTTAAATAAAATAAAATATCTGGAGAGATGTGTGTCTATTCTGTGGTTTCTGGTATTTGGTGGTAGATGTGTTAAGCTCCAAATATGTTAGAGATAAAATGTGTAGTAACAACATTTCCTTAAAGTGGTTTTGTGATTAGTCCAAGGCTCTCCAATCTCTACTGTTACATTATCCCTAATGAACACTGTATTCCTGTAGTTATAATTACTCAGAAAATTATCTTAGATCTTTCCTTTCTCTCCGTGCAGTAAGACACAGATATTCGGTATTCAAATCAAGTTACCTTAGAATTTTTCCTAAAGAATCTTTTGGACTTAGTTTGCTGAAATCACTTCAAGTCATCTTTTTCTATAAAGCTAGGTTCTAAGGCAATTCTGCAATTACATACATGAGTCACTTGTATAAATAATCTGATTTACACCCAGAGACAACACCAAACCTAAGGTCACATTTTACAGAGCACTGAAGACTAATCCTGGTAATTAATGGAAGAGAAAATATAACTCAAAACAATAAAAAAATTTATCAGCACTTTAGAGGTTATTCTCTAACATGGAAGTATTTGTTTTTTGTTTTGTTTTTAAAAGATTTTATTTATTTACTTGGCACAGAGAGAGAGGGAACACAAGGAGGGGGAGCAGGAGAGGGAGAAGCCGGCTTCCCACCAGACCCCGATGGGGGCCTGGTGCCCAACGCGAGCCTTGATCTCAGGACCCTGGGATCATGACCTGAGCCGAAGGAAGCTGCCTAACTACTGAGACACCCAGGCGCCCTAACATAGAAGTATTTGTTACTATTTGCTGTCAATATCATTGCGGCCCTGAAATCTCTCTTTGCTTTTTGGGAAGTGATTGCTATCGGACACCAGAGAAGCCAGCCTGGGAATAAAAGAATATGATACTGGAAGGTTGCAGACACATGTTAACAAAACTTTCCCATCTACATTGATAATGCTTTGAATCTACTATTAAGTCATTTTTTTTTTCCTGACAAAATAATTTATGTGGCTTGGTAGCCAGGTCAAATATTAAATTCTACCATCTAATATGTCTATAGAATCACCTTCTATCCATTCGTAATGGAAATATATGTTCAAAATGTAAACATTCTTTTGGAAAGATAATAATTAAGATTGTTAGAAATCAGATGAAAAAAGAAATAAAATAATCAGTTTGGATTAATAAAAATGGCTACAGGGAAGTGGGCTTAAAAAAACAGGCTTTATCAAGGGAACAAAAAGAATTTACTACATGCCTTTAACATACATTAACAATTTCGAAGACAAAGGGTGTCCTTTGAGAAAATAGTGCAGTTTCTTTGCTAGTTAGGAGACTGAAATTGGATAAAAAAGACCTTATCCTCATCACACCTGAGAGATGGTAAGGAAAAGAAAAGTGAGGAAATAGGTAGTCGTCTGTGCATCCACAACCTGGAGGTCTAACTTCCTAAAATATCATGGAGGTGGTTACTGGGTAGGTTAAGAGAATTCATCAGGACAGAGGAATTCTTTTTAAAATTTTTATTCTATCTCTGGGAGGAATCAATATTGGAATTTCCTTGAGGCCACATAAGAGGCAACAAAAGAGCTAAGGAAAAAAAAAATGCAGCTTAGTCAGACAGACAGAAATCTAATTTTCACCCCCAAAGTTCAATAGTTTTTTGTATGGAAGAACCCTGTATTGGAAGCCAAGAGGTCAAACATGGAGACTTCTATGGTGGGGGCATGCTGATCTTTTAAGATATACTGTAAGTTGAAAGACAGGAAGAACGATGGACACATGCGCAATAGTCAGAGGGACTGGTAAAATCAGGGACCACCTATGGAGGGCAAACAAGCAGGGAGGGGCTTCTGGATTTTGACAGAGCTAAGATATAATACAAGTTAATTAATCAAAAACAGAAAACAGAAGGATGCCCGGTGTTGGCCACCCCTGCATCAGCAGATACCATCCAGCATACATAGGAGATAAGGATGATCATAGATGCCCCCTCCTCTCCCACCAAAGCCATGAGTTTCTGCAAAGCACCATCCCCACAATTCTGCTGTCATCTGATAGTGGAATTATAGGAAAAAACTGAAAAATAAAATTTATGATTCAAAGAGACCACCTAAGTATATATATATACATATATATATATATATATGTATATATATATATACACAAACCTAAGTATAGGAGCACACTGGTGGCTTAGTTAGTTAAGCATCTGCCTTCAGCTCAGGTCATGATCTTGGGGTCCTGGGATGGAACCCCCCCCAATATGGGCTCCCTGCATAGCAGGGAATCTGTGTCTCCCTCTCCCTCTACCCCTCCCCCACTTCTGCTCTCTCTGTTTCTCTAACTCACTCTCTTTTAATACATAAATATTTTTTAAAAAGAATCCTAAATATACTATATAAAATACTAGTATAAATAAATTCTATCCCGATTGAACTAATCTGGTTGCTGTTGCTTTTGTTCCTACTGTCCAGTAGTTCCGGTGGTCACATATGAGACATCACAGCCCTTTCAGAAAGTAAAAAATGGAAGATTCTATGTATAACTGCATATAGTGTAAATAAATTTTAAATTAAAAATTGTGATTATAATGATAATAAATTATGGTCTTTAATGCATTAAATATTTTGGGATATAATATTTAAGTTATGTGAATATACTCATATATTTTAACTTAAGTTACATGTCATTTAAATGTAAATTCTCTATTATCTTAGAGAGAAGTTCAATTTCTAAGATCAATATCAAAATAATAGTGGACTAAAGTAGATAGACTTCCTATAATCTCCTTGCAGCCATCAAACCTGATGGGGCAGCACTGGCATTAGGTTTTAGATTCTGGCTTATTGTTTTGCTATCCTTAAAAACTGGACTATTAATAGTCTACGTCCATTGGATCTGCATTCCATCCAGTGGGATAAGGATAAGAAATGAAAATCACATCTCTTTCCTTTAAGGACATTTTCCAGTATTTGTCCTCTTCTTATCCTATTGGCCAGAAATTAGTCATATAGCTCATATTGAAAGGGAAGCATGGAAATAGATTCTTTATCTGAGCAAGCATGGACTAAAATAAAACTTGGACACCTTACTACTAAAGGGAAACAGGAGAGGGTGGATATTGGAGGATAAGCAGCAGTTCCTGCCATGCCTGCTGATAAATGAATATAGCCAATATATATTATATATTTAAGTGCATGCATGGCAATGTATCTCAATCAATAATATCTACAAACTGGGCTAATATTTTTAAAGTTCTTTTAAATTTGTTGATTGATCTGTTCTCTTTCCAACAGAATTACTCATATAAAACACAATCATGCTACCTGTCTAATTTCAAAGAGAGAATCAACTGTCAGATGAAAAACAGTAGTAGAGTGTGGATTATTATAACATGTCCTTCCTGGATTAGATAATTATTTATCATAATGTGTCTTGAAGCAGAATAGATCTCATTCATTTTTAGGTATTTGCAAAAATAAGTGTGGTAACCTATAAATGGACCCATATAACCATATTGGACATGAAGTCATATAGGTTCACAAGCGAATATTTCCTACTACTCTAAATTCCAGTGATAGAGTAGAAAAAATTGTATTAGGGAAAAACAGATTTATAACAGTTTTGGTAGTCTTCAGGAAAGAAAGGTGTGACTGATTTTGAAACTCTTTGCTGAGGTGGACCGCTGACTTATGAGATGCTAGTGAGATTGAGTTAGAAGCTAATCACTTGGGTGTCAGGATACTTGCTAGAAATGTGCTCACAGGGTGCTGGCTGCAACTGCTGGAGGTCACATAACATTGGGTCTCGTGCACACCATTGACCAAAAAGTGCCCATTGGCTTCCAAACCATAGAAGTCAGAAGAAACACTTCCAACCCAAGAAGAGAAGCTCCTGTCTCTTATCATCTCCCTCTACTGGGAAGACCTAGTGTTTTGTCACTTGGCACAGGAAAAATGTTTACAGAGTCCTGCTCTATCACAAAACAAGGCTAAAGAAGGTGGATTTGAACTGAGAAGCATTAATTTTATAACTAGCACAGATGCTATGGTCCTTCTTGTTTTGAAGGAAAAGATATACTTTCTAATTAACTATAGGAAGTGACAGAAAAGAATATTCTAAAGTGTGTTAAAAATTTAAGTGTAAGACTCTGGTTTCAGCTATGAATTTTAAAGAGTTTGGGAACTGTCACTCCTGTATTTAGAAGAAGAAAAATCTGGAAAAGCTGAAAATCGTGACATACATGGACCTGTCAGAGAAGTGAGGTTTCAAGTCAAGCCGCTACCCCAAAATGTGGAAGACAAACATATCCAGGGAGAAATGGTCAGCATCTGTTTCCCTGGAACAGAAGCCAATGAAACAACCAACTAGGAAATATACTGAAACAGAAAATATAATCTTCTGTTCTTAGTTTATTAAAAAATAATTGTCTTAAAGCAAGGATAGAAACAATGTGCGGGGTAGTAGTAGCATGTGGATAAATGAAAAAAAAATGTCAACAATATCACAAGGGAGAAGGAAAAGGGATGGAGAATATTCTAAGGTATTTGCACCAAATATAAAGCAAAATAATATTATTAGAAGGCAGGTAAAAAAATAAACAAACTTAAACAAATAAATAAATAAATAGAAAGCAGGCACAGATCAGTTAAAAATGCATAATGTAGGGGCGCCTGGGTGGGTGGCTCAGTTGGTTAAGCAACTGCCTTCGGCTCAGGTCATGGTCCCAGAGTCCTGGGATCGAGTCCCACATCGGGCTCCCAGCTCCATGGGGAGTCTGCTTCTCCCTCTGACCTCCCCTCTCATGCTCTCTCTCACTCTGTCTCTCTCTCTCCCAAAACAAATAAATAAAAATCTTTAAAAAAATGCATAATGTAAACTCTAGGGCAACTACTAGAATCACTAAAAAACAGATATGGTTGATACACTAAATAAAGGGGAGACAAATGGAATCATATAAATGCTCATTTAAAATTAGAAATAGAGGAGGCAGAAAAGGTGGAGAAAAAAATAATCAACTTCAGTGAATAGAATGCCATTTTAAATATGGCAGATGATAATATTACATCAATAATCATTTTAAATGTGAATGGTGCAAATGTATGAACGAAAAAATGGAAATTGATAGAGTGAATTATAAAATCCTGGACTATATGTAGTTCTGAAGAAGATTCCTTTAAATGTAAATCCAAATAGGTTGAAAGTAAAGGGGGTGGTGCAAGAATCATTTTAATACTCATCAAATAAAATTGATGTAGCTGTATTAATTTCAAACAAAGCTGACTTCAGAATAAGAAATATTTTGAGGGATAAAGAGGAGCATGAAAACATGTTAAACAAACAGAACAAAGAGTTAACCTTAATGGAAGTCTATTTAAAAAATCATTTAGGAGGTGCCTGGGTGGTGCAATCAGTTTAGCATCCAACCTTTGTTTTTGGTTCAGGCCATGATTTCAGGGTTGTGAGATCGAGCCCTGGGGCATGCTCCATGAGCAGCATGGAGTCTGCTTGAGACTCCCTCCCTCTCCCTCTGCTCTTCTCCCCAATTTCTCTCTTTCTCTTTCAAATAAGTAAATAAGTCTTTAAGCAAATCACTTAGAAGATCAAGGTATCACAGGACAGAATGTAGACTGTGACAAAATAATGTAATTATATTACAAATGTACAAAACAACCTAATTGAAGGCTATGTAGGAGAAAGTTTCTTACCTTTGTAACTGGAAATGCATTGAGTATGTAAGACTGAAGGCCAAGAGAACCATGGAACTGAGACTAAGAGCCACAGAAGAAGTATTATGATCAAAAGAAAAACACAGTCATGGGGCATGTCAAAGGAACACAAGCTCCAACTGACGAAGTTTCCGATGACCAGAAGAATAACATCATATTGGGTTATACATTAAAATATAAAATAAGTACCTATGGACTGCTATGAATAAACATTTGAATAACCAAAATGGGGAGGAAAGAGAAATCTTCCATGTAGAATTGAAATAATATATGTAGATAATCCTCCTTCAAGGAGGCAGACCATACCTCCCTACATTTTAAGGGTGTGATGTGCATAGTGACTTCCTTACATGAATTCAGCTTGGAAAGAGAGGAAAAGGGAGTCAATAATTAATGTGGAGAAGCCCAACTAAACTCTGCCACAGCCAGGCAAGATGCACATCGACAGTGAATGTTATGTTGAGTATATACCATTGATATACAATTGCTGTGATGTGCAGATAATGACATTTTACCCTGCTGGTCTTTCTCCCAAAAACCTCTAATTTCAATCTAATAATGAGAAAAACATGAGGCAAATCCCAAATGTAAGACCATCTACAAGATACATAACCAGTCTTCCTTAAAACTGTCAAGTTCATTAAAGGCAAAGAGATTCCAAGAGGCTGTCACAGTCACAAGGAGCTCAAGGAGATCAAGTGATTAAATGTGATGTAGTGTCCTGGGCTAGATTCTGGGATAGAGAAACACAGTAGGTAAAAACTAAGGATATCTGTGTACTGTAAGGAGTTTAGTTAATAACTATGTGTCGGGATTGGTTCATGAATTATTACCAATTAACTATGCTAAAATAAGATGTTAGTGAAGAGGAAACTGAGTGAGGGTGAAATGGGAAACCTCTGTACCATTTTCACAATGTTTCTGTAAATCTAAATCTATTCTAACATAAAAGCTTATTAAATAACTAAGACATTCCTTTTAAGTCTTAATAAATAGTAATAGGATGCATAAATTCTAAACTACAAAGGGTAGATTCAGGGAAATATTGAACACAGAAAAGTAGTTGAAACTAAAAAAGAAATAAGAATAAAATTTAAGTGCTAACATGTTAAAACTTCTGGAGGGTAGCCCAAGGTATACTCCGAAGAGGGTTTATAGCCTTAGAAGTGATTTTATGGAAAAATAAAACATACAATTGCATGAAAATAAGTGGTAAGATGCAATGCTGGTGAGAGTATATATCCACTTTCATATATTGTTATATAATATTATAATATAAATTGGTTATAAGTTGCCATAATATTGCAAATGCATGTAAGAATAATGTTTATTTTTTTTAAGTATTAATGTTTTTGGCCATAGAATTTTACTTGAAGGATATATACTGCATAAAATCTTATTAATATATAATAATTTGTGAGCAGAAGTACACATTTTAGGATTTCAATAACAAAAAGATTATAAACAAGCTAAATGTCTTCTAATATTGGACCTAGTTGTGATGTATTCAGATCT
The DNA here is from genome assembly GCA_004024625.1 of Mellivora capensis. NCBI lineage: Eukaryota > Metazoa > Chordata > Mammalia > Carnivora > Mustelidae > Mellivora > Mellivora capensis. Next base: position 120,968 of record PISX010001096.1, on the reverse strand, counting down.
GGTGATATTATGTGGCAAGGGTAAATTAGCTAGTCCTATATTTATGGATGTATAAAGTTTTTTTTCAGGTATGTTGTAAAATCAGTTGTAGGCTGATTTTTTTTAAAAATGGTACCTTTCTCTGGCTAAGAACAAAAGAGAAGAGAGAGAGAGAGAGAGAGGAGGACAAAGAAGAATAAGAAAAAGGAGGAGTGGGGGAGGAGGAGGAAAAAGATGAGGTGAGGAGAGGGAAAGAGAAAAAGAAAGGCCTTATATGGATATGTTATATTTTGTGAGTATATGAAAGGTGGGATGTTAGAAAAATATTGATTGCTTACCTAAAGTTGTAAGTAGAATGGAAAAGGAGAGACTATTATTCATTTGCATAAATAAGTAAATAAATGCTATTGCCAATAGAGTTTTTTAAATAATGTGAAAAATGTCTTAAAGGAGCTATGATTTCATTTTAAGAATTAGAAAAAGGTGGGGCGCCTGGGTGGCTCAGAGGGTTAAGCCTCTGCCTTCGGCTCAGGGTCCTGGGATAGAGCCCCACATTGGGCTCTCTGCTCAGCGGGGAGCCTGCTTTCCCCTCTCTCTCTCTGCCTGCCTCTCTGCCTACTTGTGATCTCCCTCTCTCTCTCAAATAAAAAAAAAAAAATCTTAAAAAAAAAAGAATTAGAAAAAGGAGAAGGTAATTATTAAAAGAAGAAATTAATGGAATGGACCAGCTCTGACCATTCTCAATTACATTCAGGAAAGTGAATATGAAAACAATGTATATCTGCAAAGTTTAATTATTTTGAAAAAACTTAGAGACACTGAAAACAAATATGGAAGTATTTTAGTCATATCATTGCAATGATGGGTACATTGGTGTCTTTTTATTATTCCCTGTGATTTCTAACACGTTTAAGGTACTTCATAATTAAAATATTATAAAGTTTAATAATTTTTGACAAAAGAAACACAACTCTATACTTCCCTCTTTGTTTATAATTTTAAGATACATAAGCAAGTAAAACATATTTTTATGTTAATCAAGTTTCTAGAATAATTACCATGCATAGTCAAAGGACATATATTTAAACAGTCATTCTGGAAGAAAATTTGACAATGTATGACAATGGTATACAAAAGTTCATATATTCAATCAAGTAAGTCTTTTAAGGATATGTATTAAACAAATAATCATGAACGATTACAAGCTTTAACTATAGTGTATTCAATGGAATTTTGAATGTAATGGTAAAAGCTAAAATAAAATATGCAAATAAACCTTAAAGAATTAGCTAAATAAACCACACCAATACTTGAAATAGAATACCATGTAGAAATTTGGAATTACAGAACTGTAATTAAAGGTATAGAAAAAGTTACAGTGTACTAAAATTTTTAAATTTCAGATTTTTTATTTAAATTTTTAGATTTTTTTGAAGATTTTATTTATTTATTTGACAGAGATCCCAAGTAGACAGAGAGGAAGGCAGAGAGAGAGGGGGAAGCAAGCTTCCCCCTGAGCAGAGAGCCTGATGTGGGGCTCGATCCCAGGACCCTGGGATCATGACCTGAGCCACCCAGGTGCCCTTAAATTTTTAAATTTTTTAAATATCAAATTATAAGCCACGCACACACATACCATCATATAATAAATGCTCTCTATCTCCCCTTTTCTCTCTATACCTTCAAATTACTAATTTCTTCTTTCGGGTGAATTAAATTAAGAGCCATATGATTTTTCCACATTTAGTTTTAAACTCTTTCCAACAAACAAATATTTCCTTCATGATAAGAAAAAAAATGTGTGAAATAGTAACCCCGTTCTGTTACAGGAAACACACAAAATGTTACACGTCATGAAAACAAACAACTCTGTGTGCAGCCCAGGAATTCATCACTACAACAGTACAAATGAGACTAATTCTACTCTGGGTACTCTCAAATCTCCACCTGTTAGCAGCCCTTTAAACGGAAAATATTCCATTCTTTACTTCTGTGCAAGAATTGCTGAGCTATGTTAGAGAGTTCACGTAACTAGGCTAAGTAGATCCTCTGAAAATGCCCTCTCTCTCCACTCAGCGCTTCTCCGTAACCCTTTTATTCACTCGCGGCTGAATCCCTATACAATTTCCCAGAGGAGCTATTCCAAAGCATACTCAATTTACTCAAGCCCCTGAATTCACCCTGCCTCCCCCATTCTCATCAGGTGACGCTGTCATCTGTTTCACTCAGATTAAGCCTGGCAGGTTTGAACTTCCTAACCCTCCGGAGCCAGCACTTGAGGGGAACAAAGAGATGCCCTGGGAACACATAAAAATAAGAGTAACAAGTTCAAATACAATGGTTCATGTATTAAACCCATATCTCCTATATCCGTCTCTCGTTTCTATTTTCCCACTGATAACCTTTCATTTTTTTCTTGCTTCTCTCTCTTTTTGCTTTATTTTAAAATCCTGGAAGCGAACCCTCAAATATAAAGAAAGTTACTATAAGAAATTCTCTGAAAATTAGCATGCTCTGTAGTCTTGTGCTTACAGATCTGGAATATCTATTATCCATTACCCAGAGTTTCGGGTAATATCATCCTTGTGTAGGTTGTAAATCATGAATCTTAATATATGCTATAAAGAATATTTGTCTATATGTTCTTAAGAAATCAAAGCCAGGAATCTAGGTCTAAATGGGTTATGCATTTGTTATTAAGTGCAGATTTAAAGTCTGTTAAATGATGTTTGACATATGTCATTGCTTTCACCGTTGAACATGCTGTCAATTAGTTGAAAAATCCCACGGACTCCTGCTTATGACTTCCTATTATGAAATGCCCATTTATTTCCCCATAACAGATTGCTCTCTTTAACCTGTACATACTATGTTTTGATTTAAAAGTATTTATGTACATATCCTTAGTCATGTTTCCTGAATTAAAATGATAAATACCAGATTTTTTACTTGCTTTCCTTGAACCTCCTATAAATTCCCATTTACTCACTTTGATGTTGGGTGAGTTCCCTGAATTCCTTTCATCTGTTGTGTAAAATGATCAACAGAGTATTGTAGTAAGATTCAGAAGATCTAGGTTTCAGTAAAATTTTGCCACCAACTAGTTGTGTTTTCTTTTGCCAATCACTTCACGTCTCTGGGATTCAATTCCTTGTGTTGGAAGAGGCTATTATACTGGATGAGTTAGAATGATCAGATGCCCCCCCTTTTTTCATAAAGGACATATACTAAAATATGATTTTATTTTATTTTTTTTAACTTTCAAGAAAAGAAGCTTAAAATAAAAATCAAGATCCAGGACAGGCATTTTGTCTCCAAGAATGTGCGGCTTGGGGTTTGTCTTCTTATCCTGTGTTTCCAAATCTCCCTAGATTTTAATATAATTTTCAAAGTATCAATTTATCTCTTACACTAAAGTGAAAGCTTTTGAAAAGTGCAAGGCTCCCTGACCCCTATCTCTCCTACCTATCCCCAACGTTAAGTACCATATCTGGCTGTAGCAGGTTTTTTTAATTTCTGTCTCCCTTGCGTGTTTTCCCAGGTGAAACTGCTCAGCCCTCGGTCCATGCAAATCGGGGAGGTTGTCACTCAGAGGATTCCACACCCATGATCTTTTCTAGGGCAGAGTCTTCCTCCTCGTTATTTGAATTTCAAGTAAAGAGGCAGTTAGGGAGACAGCAGTATCTTCCAACCAGTGGAGACACTCTTAGAATCCAGAGTCTGTCTCCAATCCTGGCTCCCACCTCCTCAATCTTAGTCACTGAGATCTTTCTTTGATTCTTGGAGGAACTGAATGTTCTTATAATAAACCCATCCGTTTTCTGAAATTAAACACACACCAGGTTTCTGTTGCTTGTACTCAAAGAACTATATGTAGGTAGGGACAGATCCAGGTTTTCAGGAGCCTGAAGCTTGTCTTATTTTATAGTCTCATTTTAAGAAAGAATGTAGGTTATGAACATAAAATTAGGTAGAAAACTATATATATATATAAAGTGTGGGTACACACTATATATATGTGCCTATATATAGTGTGTATTTATAGTGTGTGTGTATATACATGTAGTGTATATATATGCAAATTTTAAATGTGCAAATTTTAAAAATCTGACAAATACCACAAAAATAAAAATCTAAATAACTCAATTATTTTATTACTAATTTTTTCCTGATATGCCTCTGTAATATTTCTTTTTATATACATTTTTGGCTGTTTTACTTATTAGATGATTTCGTCCTATGATAAGAATTTTAATGTCATATCTTTCCTATCTATAGTAAGAATAGAAAGATAATTACGTTTTTCATTAGTCAGGGTTGATTGAATTTTTGTTACTACAGTTGAACATGTAGACAAGTTTCTTTCAACTACACACCTATTAGCAATCACATAAGTTCTAGTATGGTCAATTTGGGGATTTCACTGATTTCAGAGCATTTAAAGTGTGTGTATAGGTTTGTGTGTATGTGTGTGTATATATTGACAAAACCTACATTTTCTTTCATTTTTTGATACGTATCACCAGTTTTGGATCAAAATCTGAATTGTACTCATATATTATGAATTCTATTTTTTTTTGTTGGTATTATTTTTTGTTGGTATTAGTACTTTTTTGTAAAATCAGCAAAATAATTAAATCTTTACCATGTATTCACCTAATAGTTTCATTTTTATTGTCAATTAGTAACAATAAAAAATTTATTACTTCTATATGAAACTCATCTCTTTCTCATAATAAGTTACTACTTTTGGTATAATGTAAAAACTTCTGGTTACAATTTCCTTCTCAGTATTAAAATGATAACTATCAAGTTCACCACTCATATTTATAACTTGTATTTCTTGTTTCATTCACTTTACCTTAAAATTTTCTCAATTATGTGAAAAATGTAAAGTAATAAAAGAAGGTACACAACATACATGTCAAAATAAAGGGTCCATAATTTCTTGTTTTACTAAAATATTCCAAGACATCTTTCCACTTAAGAAGGCATATTAAACTTTTGCAAATATGCCATTCCCATTAAACAAGAAAAGTCAAATTCATTGTACATACTTTATATGTGCCAAAATTTTTAATATATTCTTTTACTGTATTTCTGACTAACACTTTACACATTAGATCCTTGAAAAATTTGTCACAAGCTAGCTTCTGGTTGCATATATTTTGAACATTTATCTACCCCATTATGCACATTCTTGCCATGCCAGGCATTGTGGAATACTTTCTTTTGTATTGTGATAAGCATGAGTCGGCATAGGTATGGCCAGCGATAACTACACATGAAACTTACTGTGAACCAAATAAACATCATCTCCAAACCCTAAACATACACTCAAAGTCACTTTCTGCTCCACCAAAGCCTAAAATTGCTTCTGATCACCCTAAGGGCACCTGGCATGAGGGGACGTGTGAGCTAGGGGAAACTAAAGTGATAAAAGCTGAGGTCTTGATCAATTGTGATGAAACTATCATTCTTTGGGACAATACACAAAAGTATGATATTATGAACACATTGGTAGGGCTTCTCCCAGGACTTGGAAGAGGACCTTACAAGTTGGAGTCCCTGAATCGTCGTTTCCTGAACTTCGCAGGGAATCCTTGGTGTAAAGTTGGTATACAAAAATATCATTGCTGTTTGTTGTTAAAGGGCAGAAAGAGTCCATAGTCTACTAAGCATATCCAAAGACAGAAACTAATACACTGTACTTTTGATTTACAAGCAGACTCCCTCTGAGAGTTTTGGTCCAGGAAAGTCTTCACTAACTGCATCAGTGGGGAAGTTTGTTAGAGGACCAGGAAATTCTCTAGCAGGGTGACTGGGATACAGCTTTGTCCTTAAAGCAGAAGAGGCTGGTCGTCTTCTTCAGGAGAAGTTGTGAAAAAATAACAAAGCCCAATGAATAAGATGTGCTCTTAAAGTCAAGTAAGAGTCTATCAGCCAAACCTTCAGGCATCTTCTGTTGCTTAATCCATTTTCCTTTTTCTTGACATTGACAGGTTGAAGGATTAAGTGCCTAATTCTGATTGTTCTACAAGGCTTTGAAGACATGAGGGCACCAAATCTGAAAGCACTTAAAAAAAACCAAAGCTCCTGATGCAAATGACAGCTGTGTTAAAAAGCAAATGGTAAAGTCACCGCTCTGTTTTAGTCTTACCATAAATTCACTTCCATTTAAAACTCTGATTTTTCGTATTTTCACAGCATTTCATACCTATCCTAATCCCCTACCTGCTTGCTCCACTTCACAAATGTAGCTAATATTAGGCAGGAAATTAGACCACCTGAATGATCGTACTTGCCATATTTGTAGATTAGAAATGTTTAAGTAACTGATTTTTGGAAATTGAAGCATTCCATCTTACCTTTAAAAAAATCATAACCTTAATAGTACAAATCTAATTATAGGTGTGTGTGTGTGTGTGTGTTCACACGTGTGAGACAGAGACAGAGAGCTGATTTAAAAACAAACATTCAAAAGCTACTTTGCCCAGTGTACACCAACCTAGAGATCATGTAATACTTGTGAATGAATGAGGAAACCTAGAAAATAATTCAAACATTGAACTTCTGCAGTAATCATCAGACACAAGACTTCTAAATCTGCTCTCAAAGGCAATACTGTTTGAACCTTATGGTCATACAGCATGGGAATTTTTACCTGCTGTAATACACAGGAAAAAAATGTACATTGCTTTTCTTAGCCACCCCAGAACATGGACATAGAAGTGGAAAAAAAATTTAAACTCTAAAATTCCATCAGTAAACCAAAATATACTGCTACCTTTAATTGATTTCCAAGTCTCCAAAACTCTGATCAGAGTTCAAGTCAGTGGTATGGTAAACTGTTGAAGTATATTAAGAGATACAAAACAAATTCCTGAAAATATCTATTCCCTCCCTAGAGCATTTCCTCCGACACACAGGAGATTTTATTTTTTAGTCTCTCTAGGCCTGTCTGTATTTACACTCATGCACATGCACCTACAAATAATGGCATTTATGTGAGCTCACATCTTTAATTCCAGAAGTTTCCTGCTCATTTAAGCAGGATCCTGGAGGCAGAATTCATGGGGGATTAACACTCTAAAGCATCCTTTCACCATGAATCTCAAGTCATTTTGCACATTTTAATTCATTCTTGGAAAGCCATGGGGAGGAAGTTAACTGCCATGCCTGTTTTTCAGTAAGGTTCCCTTAAATAAGGAGAGAGTCAAGTAGGCTGGATATGTTTATTTCAAGCACAACAAATCAAACATGAAGTATTTTAAAAAGTGAAATGTTTGAATTTTACCCTAAAAAAAAAATTCTCTTTAAAAGAGGTATCATAAAAACCCCAAACAGCATTATAATCAACTATGTCAAGTAAATCACACTTTGACAAATAAATATTTTATTTAAATGGCTGTGTTGATACAGACTAAAACAAGAGAACCATAAAGGGGAATAAATCTATTTATGATTTAAATTTAAAACGCATATTTTTCATGTGGTTTAGAACATAAGGGTCAACAAGATCCTTTTATTATATGTATGAGACAATAGAGCACAATGTAACTATAAATGAAATATAGTACATTTGTTTTATCTTTTCTCACAATACCACAAAATGTATTTTCAAATAAAACAAAACAAAAATGAATGTAGTATACAGTAATTAATAAATTGTGGGGTTAACTGTTCACTTTTCCCTAGGGCATTAGAAATTTAAACATAGGAGGATGTAACTTTAGGAAAATTAGACTATGATGCTAATATCCCAAATCAAGAACAGAGTGCTTTGGTTTGATAAGGTTGATGGCTTGTCAACTTCCAGTCACTGACCAAAGCAGCCGAAATCCAATTTATTTTGAAGGTAAATGTTTTCAGGAAGTGAACCACTCCGAAGTGGCTTCTCTCTGCTTTCCCATAGTTCAAACTGGAAAAAAATAAATGTTTAAAGAAAGTTGAAGGAAAGTGATAAATAAAATACTTATATTTGAATGTATGTTCAATGACAATTAGAAAATTTTAAAATGGAGAAAATATAATTAGGATTGCTTTCTGTGTAATTAAAAGATTCATAAAAAAATAGGATACAGGGTCGCCTGGGTGGCTCAGTGGGTTAAGGCCTCTGCCTTCTGCTCAGGTCATGATCCCAGGGTCCTGGGATTGAGCCCCACATCGGGCTCTCTGCTCAGTGGGGAGCCTGCTTCCTCCACTCTCTGCCTGCCTCTCTGCCTACTTGTGATCTCTCTCTGTCAAATAAATAAATACAATCTTAAAAAAAAATAAGATATACACACACATATATGTGTGTGCCTCACAATCAAGTCACAAAAGAATCTGTGGTTTGGAAACATAGTTCAGGTGATTATATGCGATAATTTTAGACTATCCTTAAATATGGTCACACAAGTTTAAATAGCCTCAATTATCCTTCCTTGATCTGGTAATCTTTCAATAAGAATTTGAAAGATTAATTAAAATAAAACACATATTTTAAAAAGCTCTTTTCATGTATATGAATTCATGTATATGTATTTGTATATGTGAATATATGTATTTGTGTATATGAATATATACACATACATGCATAATGACATGTTCAATGGTTTTTACTATATTTACATGATTTGTAGCCATCTCCATAATCAATGTTCAAACATTCTCATCACTTCTAAAAGAACCTAATTGCCCATTAGCGAAAAGATTTATGTGTATTCCTACTTTTCATCTCTCAGTTTGGACCATTCAGGTGTTCTAACTGTGTATACCTTGTAATGTTCTCTTTTACTGAGCCTGAGAGGGTAGGATGTCACAATCAATGGTTTAATTTTTCATCTCTGCAGCTAAGTGGATTGTGTTTATTTTAATTTTTTTAAAGATCGCATTGCATGGAGCACTGGGTGTGGTGTAAAACTATGAATTCTGTTACACTGAAAAGAAAAAAAATATTTAAAAAAATAAAGAATGAAGAAGAAGAAATAAGAAAAAACAAAGATCTCATGTATTTATTTGAGAAAGAGAGAAAGCATGAGAGAGAGTGAGAGCACAAGTGGGGAGAGTGGTAGAAGAAGAAGCAGACTCCCCACAGAACAGGGAACTCAATGTGAGACTTGATCCCAAGACCCTGGGATCATGACCTAAGCCAAAGGGAGAGGTTTAACCCACTGAGCCACCCAGGCACCCATAGTTTTTAAATACTGGTTCTATTTTGTACAATTCTGGCCTCTCCATAAACCTCTTAGTGCCTCAGCTTTCTCATCTGTAGAATGGGAGTGAGGTTAATATTATTAACTTCATCATAACACTATTTCAAAAGGTAAATTAAATAAGAAATAGAAAGTATTTGAACAGTTCCTAGTATATAAGCTAATTATTTTCATCAATGCAAATAGTTTTAGATTCTGGTCTATCAAGAGAAAATCATTGTGTTATCAAATTTCAGCTATAATAGATAAAGCTGGAAAGAAGAAAGTCATCTGTTTCGAATTTGTGATTTTTTTAATGTAAAAAAAGATGACATTTTCTCAGTAGGATCCATGAAATAATTCAAAGTGCTTTTGAATTATGTAAATCATGCTAAAAGTAGATAGTAATTGAGAAGATAAGAATATTTCTTTTTATGCCATTCGATTTAGCTTCTTAGTCAGAATCGAATGAATGGTGGCTTAAAATCACAATTGTCTCTCCACGATGCAGATCAATGCTGTGTTGGTCAACATATACATTGTGAACCGACAGTGAGCATGTTGGTCATAAGGCAGTTGCTAGATTTATCCTCAGGTGGATCAAATTAACTTCATCCGGCAGGATGTCAGTCACTGCTGGAATGCCCTTGTTTGTGTATATAATGTCGCCTTTGGAAGCCAGAAGATGTCCCCTGGAGGTCCCACCCACAGCAGACATGACATTGTGCCCGGCTCCTCTCCCCACTTCACACCAGCATGAACTCACTGAACTTTTGTTGAACTTTCCTGCTCAGTCGAGCACATTTTGAATGCAATCTATCCTGTTTAAGCCTAATTTGTATTTCATTTCACAACCTTGCCATTTAACACAAGCCCATCAAGAGAGAGTTTAGGGCAGCAGCTAATCTAAAACCTAAATGACGTTCATCCCCCTCACCAAGGACATGCTTTCTGTTTCCAAAACACATTCTTCAGAGAAGCAAATGGTCAAGCATCTTCATTTCTCAATTGCTGTCTGTTCTTAGAGTGAACACTTACTAATATATTGTTTTTGCAGTTGTTTAAGTTTTTTTTCCCCTTCAAAATGAGAATCATTTGTTCTTTTAACAACGTATAACTGGAAGAAGATAACCAATATTGTCCATCTCTAAGAAATAGTGTTTTCATTTAAAAACTCACCAGTAGTGCATTTTTGCAGTCTTGGCTATGACAGATTATATGTGAAGGCAAATTTCTTGTTGAATAAGAGGGTAACACACCTAAGAGATTTACAAATTTTTATTTTAAGAAAGGATTCTTTGCATACCAAAATATAGGCTTCCATTAACCCAATTGTAGGGAAGATAAATCTTAGCAGGGCAATTATTTCTTGAAGTTCAGATGGCCACACATAAATTCTTTTCTTGGATTCAGCACATTTTTTAGTTATCTGCTAGAAACATTAAATCCCTCAGTATAGACCAACTTTTGGGGGGAGAAAGGGTGAATGCTCTTTCTTTTTTCTTCAAATGTATTTCAAGTTTATTGTGTTTGGATAGGTCTTTTGGAATAGTTGCCACTTGTTTCCAAAGTGCTTCTGGAAATCTAACTCCTAATTAAATACAAATTGTACAGAATACAAGTCTTCTATAAAGGACATAAAACTTTATTCTTGGATTTAAGCAGCATACTGTGAACAGAATTCTTAGGTTGAATCCATTTGTTAAATAAATGTTAGGTACAGTACATACTAGGTACTATGGGAGAGATGAGAAGATGATAGATAAAACAGGACCCTTTCTCCATGAGTTTATAGAACTTTAGGGCAGATAACAATAATCACTGATATTTACTAAATATTTACTAAGCATTCAGCATTGTGGGTTGTAAATATAAGATCTCCACCTCAACACACAACAGTATTTGTACAAAGTAGACCTTAGTGTAGGTCAAATGATTTTATTGAGCACCTACTTATAAACAAGCCCTCTGAATGTTCATGGTACCAGTTGCCAAGATCCTTGCTTTAATAGACCAGACAGTGTTTAAGTGCTCTAAGGAAGGAATAAGCCAGCTTCCATGTTATGAATTTCAGCACAGAGCAAGATTATTTGATTCTTTGTGGATGAGGCAGCATTTGAAGAAAGACGTGGGTTTGGAAATGCAGACATGAGAAACAAAAGTAATACATCTAAATTACTTTCATCTTGAGGTCTAGAAAGAGGCTGTTGTTAAGGAGAACTTGTAAGGATGGGGAACTTTTGTCAAAAGTTTGGAGTTTATATTTCTTAGTCATAAACTATTCCAAACTACTAATTCCAGCTAGGATCACATACAGAAGTATTCATACAACAGAGCTATTTTTGTTATATTATAGACTCCTTGAAACTAACAGAAAGAGAAACATAATTTAAGTCAAACAAACCCAGAATGTTCTGAGAGATTGCCAGCCAGATATTACCGCTGTAATGCTATCCATATACAATACATGCATATTCACAATGTAGCCAAAATAAGCCTGAAAATGCGCTGTGGTTTGAAATTGCTGGAGCATAAGGGGCCATAAGCCTAGAATAGTATTGTTTGCCTATATTCTAAATAACACAGTCCTGATTGGTAAGGAATCATCCAAAAGACATGGGGAGTGTATATATGCACAGCCAAGCATATGATAGCTGACGAACACACTACAGCCAGTCAATAGATACTTTGTCGTATACACGTTGAGAATGTATATACATTCTCATTATATATACATTAAATGTATAATGTGTATATATACATTAGAACAAGGTCCTAAAAGAATTTCCTTTTGCCTAAAAGCTAAAAAATCTATAGGTTTCCTTGGCCATTATTTGTGTTTTTAACAACTTGGGGTATCTTATGGTAACCTAAGACTTTTTCTGTTTCCACTCAGTTCTCACAAATTGTTTTTATTTTTCAACATTAATTAAATTCATTCTTCCGAATAACAACTGTTAGGAAAAACTAGAAGCTAGAAGGAAAAGAGATGCCATCTTTTTTCGCTCTCGAGATGTCTGCATTTCCGTAGCAAAGTGATTTGTGTCTATGGTTTGTATTCCCTTTCTAGGGAGTTGGAGGACTCACTGGATAGGCAGCACTGCATAATTTTGAGTGTAAGTGCTATGATAATTATTATAATTACTATTATTAAAATGATGTGGGTCTCCTGCAGCTAGAATGAATTTCTGAATAATAGAAGTGATTTTTATAATCTAACAGGGCAAAAGTCATTTAGCTGTCTATTTGCCTTGACTCTCTAGTCAACAACATGGCAACTAAAAACCCCCTTAAATCTCTTCACACAGAAAAGTTTTGCAAGAACGTATTATCTTTGGATGGAGTTCCCAATATTACTTTTGATTATCAGATCCTTTAACTCTTATTTTCATTGGTATTAATTTAATTGGTGTCACTTATTTTCATTGGTATTAATGTTGCAGTTATTATAATTGCAAGAACACACATATAAACCAAACCAAATGTGAAACACAACCTCACAGAGCAAGATGGCATATATTTGCAGAGATTTCTTGACTTGTTAACAGCCAAACATCTTTAAGAAAAAAGAAATCTAGATTTCAGCTTGCTATTAAAAATCATCCTTGAGGCTATAAATCTTCGTGGATAGGATTTCTTTTTCTTGAATTTCAACATAAACAAGCTTTCAGACACCTTCTCAGTCATTTTTAAGCATTAGTGATAATCCTCATCTTCATGATAGCCAATGAGGGTTCAGTTGCTATATCCAGGGGATACAAAGGGTTTGTAGACTTCTGGAGATACCGGGTATGGAAGGAAGACTTACCTTTAGTGTAGAGCACGTTTCCCTCCCAGATACGGTTCTGTGACCAGGCTTAAGAGGAGCACCTGAAAACAACTGGAGCAGAATCCATATTTGAAATGTGACACCAAATGTCCTCTCATCTGGTATTATTTTTAGTCTCACTACATACATATGACCTAACAAATTACATAAAATATTTAAGAGCATGGAGATGTAACTGACAAAGGAATCACACCATCCAATGGAAAGACTTCTGCATATCTTGCTTTAAAAAAATCAATGTTTATAGCTTTCACCATCCAGCTGTTAAAGCAGTAGAAATAGCATCATGTTTGTCATTAGCATTTATATTAAGAAGTGGCCACCACCACTATTATTTTAAAACAAAAGAAGATCTGCACTGATGGTCTCACAGTCATAATTCTTTATTTAAAGGGAATAAGATTTTGAACAGAAATAGTTAATAGTTTGTACACTTTCTAGTCCCATCTTTTTTTTCATCTGAGAGGAGAAAAGTATTTTTATATTTCCATGACCAGCAATTAGATCACTTTTTTTAGTCCATTAATAGTGATGGATAGGGGTAATGGAGTACCACTTTGAGACAATCTACAGCCCATCAAAGAATCACAAAAAAGCTAGTAAATTGCAGACACTTACAGTCTCATCCCTGAGTAAGCCATCTAGTGAGAATGTGCATTAAATCTCGATTCTCATCATTTCTACAGTTGCTCGCTTATCAATTTTAAAAAACATTTTTTTGTTCCTGAATTGCCCAGGCATTTTCTGTAGCCCAATGAATTAGAAGACCATTATTTAACAGTACAACAGAATGCATTCCCTCAAAACCTTCCTTTTCCTTTCTTTGCCTTCCTGCCTGGAAAAGTTGACCAAGAAAAAAAAAAAAAAAGACCTTTCTGAGCACATTTGTCCAATCTACATGTATGACCGCTGCCGGGTGACATCATTTTCTTGAAGATAAATTGCCCTGGGCAAGTCAATTGAAATTTGTGAGGAAAAAAAAAGAGAAGAAAAAACTGTTTGGTTTGGAAAGCCAATACAAAACAAAACAAAAATCTGAATTGAAAGTCATTTGAACCATAAAAATTCAGCAAAGCTTTGGATTTTTAAAATTTTCTTTCCTGGAAAGGGAATAAACCTATTATTATTTAGCATTTTTTTTGTATATCCCATCTTGTTTCACAACCTGTAAATCAATTAAGTGGTGCTCATATCTTAGTGACAGCAGAGACCCCTACATTATTTTCTTCCTTATGTAGTCAGTGTCTATAACCTGTTCAGGTCAAGGCTGGAATTGGGAAGCTGTTCGTAACAAGATTTCAAGGCCAGGCTCAGTGACCGCTCTGCTGGACCACTGAGATGCATTCTTTTGTGATCTCATTACCCCGCCGGTGTCATCATTCTTACAAACAAATGCTGACGTCCCTTGTTCTTCATCTCACTCTGTAAAACCCGCAAAACTAATTTTCAGCTTCTACAGTATCATGATATTTATATTTTTGGTCTCTGTCCATTTTTCCAATAAGCGGCTCAAACTTCATAAATCCTTTTTTACTAACTATTCCCTTCTGCTTAATATTTTCTGCTCATATCTTCCCTTCATCCCGACCCTGCCTAAAACTAGACAGAGTGTTTTCTGATCCTTCCTACTTGTGAATTAATTTGTGCTCACAGAATACACCAGCCTGTCTCCTATGCAAATCTGGCAGCTAAGAGACTTAACTATGAACTGGAAAGTGTCAGATAAGGTTTAGAGACAGATAGATTTGGATGACTGTTCCAGCTCAGAAGTTCTCATTGTCAGTATACACTTAGGAAAGTCACTAAATCTCTCAGTTTGTGTTTCCTCATTTGCAAAAATCATTAAAAAAATCTACCTTATGTACAAAAGGAATCCATATAGTGTACAATCGTGATTACTAGCCTTCTCACCCCCACCTCTTTCCAGACGCCTCGATAAGCCTAAATTCCTATGTGTTTCAGTAGAAGAGCAGTGCATAATGAAGCTTTCAGTGGAAGTTCTGGCAAAAGGTACCACGGTGTCTCCCTTGTGAAAACAAGTTTCACAGTCTAAAAGGAGCATTATTTTGTTGTTGTTTTTTATTTTGTTGTCATTGTTGTTTTCTGCCCAGTTTTAGAAATAAGTTGTCAGGCTGCTGGAGGAAACAAGCTTATAGGGGGGCATCTAGTTCATCTCTCATTAGCCTCCCCCACACTTTCTCTGTCCCAACCCCAGCCAGCTTCCCGCCTGTAAATAGAACCACACAATATGCTGCAGTCTCAGGGTCTTGTAAGAACTGTCCTTCCTTCCTGCCTGGCTTGTGCCTCAGAAACACCCATGACTCAGACTTTCCATTTTCAGCTCATTATTCAATTGACGTGCACTATGATGTCCTCACTTTAAAACTGTCATTGCATCACCTTCCCTTATCGCTGCACAGCACATCTTCCTTTCTTAGGAGTTCCTGCACCTACTGTCTATTTTGTGGGTGGTCTGTCTTCCCCACTGGCATATCAGCTCCTACCAAGCACGGCGGGGTTTTAGGTTAGTATTGTGCCTAGGAAAAAAGCCTGGGCATCTGTTAGGTACTCAGTAACCACTTGTGGACTATATGAATCCAATAGCTCTATCTAGCTAAGTAAGGTGACTTACTAAAAAAAGTCCTTCTGAGACTAGAAAACTGTATGTAGCCTTTTAGACTTAGATTCAGCTCTGCTCAATGCATTACTTCACATATTGCAAATAAACAGGAAAAGAGCACTGAAAATCTATATTGCTTGATGATCTTTTTCTTTTCCTGAATAGCAAAAAAAACCCCAAACAAACATTAATTTAAAAGAACTAAAGTCATATGGCCCTCCAACTAAAAATAATTATCGTACCTTAGGAGAGAGAAAGGAAGTGACAATTATGTCCACCAGAGGCAAATAGCCCACACCTTAAAAATTCTTTTTATACCTTTATACATTTACCATCAATTTTTGATTCTATTCTGATTCTATATTTCTCTGGCTATGGAAGTTAAGAAGAACACCCATATCAAAAAACAAAAAACAAACAACACTGTATTTCTAGATATCATTTATTATTCATTATAAAAATGACCTATTTTTTCATATTCATTTATGCCTGGGCATTATGAAATTGTTTGGTTTGATTTTGTCTTTAAAAAATATGCTGCTTATAATGACCCTGTCACTAATGGGATCTTCACACTAATTCCATGCGCACAAGGAGAACAAAATGGAAATAATGATTCGTGATAGTAATTTGTAGCTCAATGTGAAATCTCTTGGCAGGATGTGTGTTCCTGTATCCCATAAACAGAGTTAAAAACTGCATTGTATTCATATCCAGAGGGACCAAACTGATGTATTAGCAAATTACAATAAAAGGGAAAATGGAAAGAGAGGGCTAATGTTGGCAACTAAGAATCACAGAAATCAGAGAAGTTATATGTGGGTTTTGAGACTAATGGGTGCTAGATTTATATAACAATAGGCAAATTACTTGAAAAGAGTAATAAATGAATTTTGAAAACAAATTAATCTAAAACACCTTTTTAAGTTTGACTCACCATTAAATGTAGTTCATTGTACATTTTGATGCCTTGTGGTGTCTTCAGTCATTAAAGATGCTTAAAATCAACAGGACACATTGGTCTCATTCCACTTCCAATCTATGACCAGAGACAATTATACTATTATTATTTGAACTGTAATTATATTTATTCAGCCATCATAATCTTGTATACAGGTGTGTTTAAGATAGATCTGAAATGGGAAATACACAGATATAAAATTAAATGCTATCAAGGCAATATTTACTATTCTTCATGCATTGCCTGACTTAAAAAATTGTACCCAATTTGTATTAGCCCCAAACTTGGCTGGGAAATAATGCACTCTTCTTTTCCTCTACAGCATGTGCTTTCTCATGCGGAGGCTCCACTCACTCTTTCTTGTTGTGCAGTCATTAAAGCGTTCTACAAATAGTTGATTCTCTCTCTTTTTCTGGGCACCTAGTATGATTGCCCTTTTCTCCTGGATGACATTTGACCTTGACCATGCATCTGGGATTGGCCAAGAGAACCTACTTAGAAGCTGTCTGGTGTCACCTACAGAAAAGAGCTTTAAAGATCAATGCAGACTTCACTATCTGCAAAGGCTTCTTTTTTTTCCCTTCTGTGGGGACAAAATGGACTTTTCCACCTGGATCATGAAGAATAGACAAAGAAAACGTGCCACTGACTTTGATGCACATGGCATGAGTGAAAAATAAGCCTTTCTTGGTGTGTTACTATTATTTGTTATCTCTACCTAATTTAGCTTGTCCTGAATGATTCATTTGGTTACTTCAAGTCATCTAAATCTTGCCCAGAAGCTTCTGGAAAGCCTGCCGTTCCCTCTTCTTTTCTCATCTTCTCTCCAATTTTTCTTGTATTTTGTTCCATTTTTGAGCAAAAATGTATCATCATAACTATTATGCATATGAACAGTCCTAATAACAGACTGATGGCATATGGGGGGCATTTTTGAAGGCCAGTAAATAGATTTAGTATCTACCATCCAGAAAATATCAAATTAATTCAAAAGACCACATCAAAATCTGAAGAAACATCTCTGTGTTGATTTCTGTCCCTAATTAAAAACGTTTTTTCATCAACTACCAACTTTGAATATCCATAAGTTTATATTTTCCCCAATTGTATTTTTTTGTTTCAATAGAGTTCAAGTAGCATGCTTATTATAAATACAGACGTTGAAAATACAGTATTTTCTGATTACATAGTAATTTGTTTATATTGAAGAATTCTTTCAACAATATTTATTGTATGCCTTCTACATTCCAGGAAATTTTTCTAGGTTGTTAGAAATAAAGCAGTAACCCAACCAGCCTTTGCCTCCATGGAATGAACTTTCTAGAACAATGAGAGTCATTAAACAGATATGTAATATGCCAGGTGATGATGAATGCAATGAGGAAAAATATAGCATGTTAATGGAGATAGTGTGTCTTCATGATAGAACATGGTGGAAGAAATAGAATGGTTATTTTTGATAAAGATTGTTCAAGTAAGGTTTCTCTGAAAAGTGACATTTAAGCCAACTCTTGAAGAAAAGCTTGGAAATTCTGAAATTTGGGAAAGTCACAAATATATAAATTAAATAATTTCAGAAAAGTAAAAAATTAAAAATAAATTTTCCATTATTTAACTACTACTAAACATTTTTGTATTAATTCTAAGGGTTTTAAAAATTGATAAATCATACTTTAATAACAATATACCATTATATTTTTCTGTTTATATTAATAATTTTCTTTTAAAAGTCTGGAACGCATGCTCAACTATTAACACAGGATGGCTCTTGAAAGTGGAATGGTACGAAACTTCTGTATTTTGCTTTTTACATTTTTGTGTTACTGAATGCTTTAAATCAGAAAAGTTATAAGGTCTGAAAATATTCTTTTGCAAGCTAATATCAGTGGTTTTATAATATTCCATTATATAGCTAATTAGCTAAAACAAAATTTATTTTATTAAGCCACCATTATTGGATATTTAATCTTTCCAATTTTTGGTGAATAATACAGTTTTAATGATTTTCATCATAAATATATAATATACTAGCTACATTATAAGCTAATTAGACTTTCATGGGCTGGCTGATAATATATGGTTTTGTATTCTATGGGAAATTGTATTATGCATTCCAAACTATTTATATTAGGAGTAAACTTTGGAGTATAATCCATGTTTTAATTGTGTTCCTATTCTACAATTTTCTGTTTTTACATCTTGAGCTCCTTCTATACATTGCTTGAATATGGATATGATATTTGTTAACATTTAAAGGTGTTGTGCTCTTTGGGGCATCATATTAAACAAGGGTTATTTTTATTTAAATGTTTATAGCCCTAAATAATTAATTATAACTTAGACGCTCAAATCACTTGCTGGGTGGAAGTGAGATTTGAACTGAAGAAACACATCGGGAAATCCATGATCAATGAACCTATATGATTTGCCAGGTTCAATGGACTAGAGAATTTCCCATGATAACCAGTCGTCCATGCTGGCTGATTTGATTGCTCATCTTTGGGTTCAAACACACTGGGAACTACTTTTAACACAATGCTGGTCACATTGCACTGACTTTGTTGGGTTTCAGTGTCTCCCCGTCATCTGCAAACTTCTTCAAAGCAGGGCCACATATTTATGTGTCAAATCAGTGCCTGTTAGTCCAGTGTCTAGCGCATGTAGGTCTGCAGGAAGTGTTCACTGACCTGAAATAAGATCACCTGAAGGATGTCATGGAAGATAGTATGAATACTGGTGTTTGAATAATGTTAAACCACCCAGAGAGAAGCAAAATATGAAGAGAAAGAAGAAATAGGAAGAATGGCATCGTTAGGTCTGGGAAAGTGCACTCCCAACAAACATATTGAATTCACTTTAGTAGACAGGACTAAGAGAGAGTTGGAATTGTGCCTACACTTCTACCATGCTGGATAGGAGATCAAGGGATCTCTCTTTTCCAAAATGAAGTGTGGCCCTACCTTCTGTATGAAGCAGGACATGTAAATAGAGTCCAGCTAATAACCTGAACCTTCCATTTTCTCCCTTACTCCCCTTCCACCATCCCTGGCCCTTTGATCTGGACAAATTAAAGATAGTTAAGAAATGTGAAAAATAATTCCATGACAATGAGGAGCACAAGATAGTGCCAGGTGTGCAAAGGCAAGACTAAGAGCCCTCTACTCCATCCCTATCATTATATTCCCTAAGGGAACCATGAGTATACAACTCTCAGGTCTCAACTTCAGTGAGTAATTGACAGTCCCCATGGCTATATAAACACAGTTTATCACTGTGTTTGCACTGAAATTATGCTTCTTGTGGATTATTCCCAGCCGATGACCATACGTGGTAGAGGCAGAAACATGTTTAGAAGATGAAAAATTCTTCCAGGGCATTTCAACTTGAAGACTCCCTGTAGCCTTTGAAAGTTCTAACACACGTTCCTTCCTTTCTTCTCTTTTCACTCAGGGTCAGAGCTGCAGCATGGTCTGATGGTTCTCCCAGCTTTTCTGGCTCTCTCCATTTTCTTTCACATGCATTTCTCCTAATACTATTCTTGCATATTTAACCCCATCAGGCATCTGCTTCTTCATAGAAATTGGACAACAAAATAATAAAACACAACATGGATGGGTACCATCAGGCCTTATTCTATATTGTCTATACAGCAGTCCCCTCTTATCCATGAAGGATACATTCCAAGATCCCTAAGTGGATGCCTGAAACCACAGAGAGCATTGAACCCTATCTATACTATTTATATATATATATATATATATATATATATACAACTATGATAATGTGTAATCTATAGATTAGGCACAATAAAATATTATTAGCAAAAACATAATGAATTAGAACAACCACAACAATATATTGTAATAAAAGTTATGAGGAATGAGGTCTTTCTCAAAATATCTTATTGTACTACACTCACCCTTCTTGTGATGATGTGAGATGACAAAATGCCTGCATGATAAGATGAAGTGAGGCGAATGATGTCGGCACTGCGATGTAGCATGAGGCTGCTACTGAGCTTCTGATTGTACATCAGAAGGAGGGTCATGTGTTTTCAGCCCCCATTTGACCATGGGTAACTAAAACTATGGAAAGTGAGAAGGGGGTTGGGGGCTACAGTATGTCTTATATCTCTGTTTCTCTCTACCATCTATCATCATCATCCATCCATCCATCCACTTATCTAGTTGTTTAAATGTATGCATAATGAAACTGTAAATACCTAGACAATGTCTGATTGATCATGTGCAGCAATTCTTTGAAGCTATGTGTATTAGTTTTCTGAGCTGCCATAACACAAGATCACAAAGTCCGTAGTTTAAAACAACAGAAAATGTATTTTCTCACAGTCCCAGAGACTAGGATCTGGGTGTCAGCAGGGCCACAGTTTCTATGAAAGTGTAGTGAGGGATCTTTCTTTGCTCTTCCTACTTCGAGTGGTGGTCAAAAATCATTGGTGTTCCTTGGCTTAATGACGCATCATTCTCTCTGACTTCACGTGGCCTTCTTCTATGTGTCTTCTAGCTCTGTTTCTAACTGTTCCTCTTTTTTATATAGTCAGTGGTCATTGGATTAGGGCCTAACCTAATCCAGTGTGATTCATCTTAACTTGATTACTTCTGTAAAAATCCTGTTTCCAAATACAGCTGAGTTCATAGGTGCCACCAGTTAGGACTTTGAATACATCTTTTGGACTTAGGACTTACTGCACCAAAACTGTGTGACTTGGCTTCCCTGTTGTTACTGGTGTTGCCTCAGTTGCTGCAACTGGCCCTTATACCTCAAGGAATCTCTGTTCCCCTGTTGCTAACTCCTCACTCTCTCATCTAAGTCTAGTGACCTCAAAGTCCTCAAAATTAATCCCAATCACCTTTAATTCAGATTTAATCATAGACAGCATGTGTAACAGCGTGGGGATGCCATTTTTGGGGGGGGCAGGGGACGGTATGTATCATGTATAACAACTTAGGAAGCTCAACCGATGGTGAAATTATGTGTTTCCTGAACTCATCAGCCAACTGTCCCTGAAATCCTACATGGTCTTTCCAAAGATGACACATGCTAGGAAGATAGTCTGGACAGTATTCATGACACTCCCCTGTTGTTGCTCCTTTTTCAATGTGTTATCAGTGGGGAAATAATAAAAGGAAAACCACAGGTTTAAGACATTTAGGCATTTGTGAGGCAGGAAAAGTAGACATTTAAGGTTCATATATGGACTACATATAAGGGTTACATTGGGTGTACAATCTTTCTAAACCAGCACACCATGGTGCTTTTCCAGGGGTTGGCACAACATACACACATAAAGGTGATGAGTGTTAAACTTACAAGGAGTAAAAAAACAAAAACAAAGAAAAAGTTGATTCAATCACATTATAATCCTTATAATTTAATAAATGTGTTAGTATCTGTATTTCTGTAATTATATGATGGAAAAAAATCTGTTACATGAAAGATACTATGCTAATTACTAAAATACAAAGAGAAGAAGATCAGTGTTATATTTAATTCCCTACTATATGACAGGCACTGATCTTGGTGTTTTCCAAACATTTGTTTTTTAAGTTTTTAAGGCCAACAGCTTTCAGTAGTTAATATTATCTATATTTTTTAAAGACTACATGGTGTGTGAAACAGAATTAAAAGGTGATTCAAAGCTTAGACTTTAAAACACATACCTTCTTTATCAAGGTAAAATTAGTCTGGTCTTTGGCCATAAGGAGCTCATTTTATCGTGTGGAAGATTCCAAAGTCGTGTGGTTTCAAACTCATGTGAAAAGTTCCTCTGTTCACCTTCCTAAACCTGATTATTTCCAATTTCCTCTGCCTCATTTAGTGTCATCACTAAAAACTAGGTGAAAACATTTCACATTGATTCTTTTCTTTCCCTCTACCCCCTATTCCAATTCAAGGCAAAGCCTTTGAATTTACCTTTAAAATATATTATAAATATGATCACTTCTTATCTCTCCATTGTTTAATCTTCTTTCTACTACAACAAAAACATATAATGGTATTTCAAAAATAAAACATACTAAATAACTCCTTTTTTAACAAGTTCCATTGACTTTCCATTGTGATCAGTTTAAGATTCCAAATCTTTACTTTGTACCACAGGTTCCACAAGAGTCTTTTACTATGTCTCCACCTTTATTTCTCTCCTTATACAAAGTTTATGGTCCAGCCACAATGGCCCTCTATCTGTGCATCAAACAAATCAAGAAAAAGGACTAAGTTAGCACTTTTTTGTGGGCTGAGTTTGTCTGCAATAGCAGAATTAGATCTGCATGTCCTTTCAGCTCCGTGCTCTGTACAAATATTTCTGGATTACTTTAAAAGCTGCTGAACTGGCATAGATGCCTAGGTATTTAGAATCATTTTTGCTTTCTTAATCGACCCTCATGGTTTTAAATACCCAGGACTCACTCACATATGGTGGATTTATTCTCTAGGTCTCTGGCTAACATGTTGAGAAGAGATGAAATGACGTTGATCTTTTGGGAAAAGGAAAGAGTACACAGTCACCTTTGGGCAGCAGGGCCCTAGGAAACCATGCATACCACAGCAACTCTAATTAAGTTCAGAATATTAAAAAAAAATAAAGAAGAAGAAGAAGAAGAACTAGGGAAATATAAATAAAACCCTTTGGTATTTTTTTTGCAGAGAGAACATTATGAACAAATACATTTATAGTATCATGGTAGAAATTATATCTACACAGTAGAACTTCTAAATTACTTTTCGTTCACAAAAATGTACAGAAAAAAAAGAAAAAAGGAGAGTATTTAAACTTAAATTCATACTTTATTAAAAGAATTAGGCACCATCCATTAGAGTTCCTGGCCCATGGGAAGCAATTTCATTTCAGAATATGCTTTGCTGTTGATAATAAAAATTGTGTCAACAATATTAAAAGAATAATCATGCAATGAGGCTCTCAGAGATTACTATGAATTTTTTAAAAGTCAAATGATGTTGCTTGCTTCTGTTAGATAACCTCAGTACCCTGTATGTCTATCAAATTCACAAAAGATTGGTGGCAAATTACTTAAATGCTCCATCTGCCAATTATACAAACAAAGTTTTCAAGATGATATTTCTCTGGGTATAGGTTATCAGAGCTAAGGAAACAGCACATCTATGGTGTTGTCAACAAACCATCAATTTGTGCTCTGCCTATTGATGGAGGAAGGAAAATGAAGAGCTATCAGACAGGTGAGACCCAGGAGATCAAACATTCTACTGTCTTTGCTCATGCAAACCTCAGTTTCCTTAAGTGACAGGTAGGATTTGTACTTACTACAGTTAAGCAGGTTAAAAGCTTGAAGTGCTGAAGGAAAAAAAATAAAGTTGTAATTTGTTAGCACATAGATTTTTCAAGTAGTGAAGAGGAGAGGTTATGATCGGTACCAATTATTAAGTCTCTGAGCACTCTGTTGCCTCAAGATGCTCCAAATGTATTTTATTGCATTTAATATTTTCAATAAGGAGGTGTATGTTATTTCCCCCATCTTAAGAATGAGGAAACCAAGTCACAAATTGTTTGTGTCACTACTGAATAGTGTAAGAATTCAAACGTAAAGTCCTTTTCATTGCCAAAGACAGTATTCTTGCTGACACACTACAGTCTCCCTGCGAACATACATACTAACAAAAAGTGAATACTCATATCAACAATTAGGCTAGATTTTTCTTCCTGAAGTGAAGCTCTGTGTTAGCTTGGACTAGGGTGACCAACTATTTGAGAATCATGCACACATAGCCGAAAGCAAACACTAATGACAGAAATAGATGAGTTTTAGATCATTTACACATTTTGTTTTTTGAAAGGAATATGTGAAAAAAAATTGTTTAACTTGGCCAAAATAAGTAAGAAAACCACTAACACAGTCATATTAAAATCACTATTCTTAATTCTCAAAGATCAGTGTGAAAACTTGGCTTTTGTTGTTGTTTATAACATCAAAAATAATATTAAACATTGTTACCTTCCTATGATGTGATGTGTGATATATCTTTCTCTACACAGTGGTATTGCTGGGCACAACCAAATGTACCTGATATTTTAGGAGAACAGAGCAGTCAGTTGTACAGAAAGATCTTAAATATTATTTTAATATACATGTTTTTTCTTATAATGTAAAATCCACATAGTCCTACTGTATATCTTAAATAATGGCACAAATTGTTTAAGTTACTAAAACCTCATTCTGACTTTTTTGTTGATCATTTGATTTTTACTAGCCTCACAATAGGATAGGAAGAGAAATATGCTCTTCCTTGGGAACGTCCTGCAGTGTTATGAAAACAAGAATATAGTAGAGGTCATAAGTTAACTTTGAAAGTGCACTGATAAACTTTGAATTATTTATCTGTGAAATTCAAAACATGTGTGGGTCACTGCTTGTTGGACAACTCTGCTAAATTTTTAGTCCAATATCTCTGAGCATTGTACTCAGAGATTTGGAGAAATTAAAAGGTAAGATTTCTCTTACTGGAAATAAGTCATAGCTGGCTTTGGATGTCTCTATTTTGGTCTGGCATACACATTTACTGGAAGGCCTAATAGCAATCCCTAAAGAAATTCAGAATAAGGAAACGATGCGATATTATTTCCATTTCAGATACTGATCTAAATGGCATGATAATGATAACTTGATGCTATGAGTGCTTGTGTGTCTGTGCATGTGTGTGTGTGCCTACACGCTTATATGTATAGACAACCAACCACTATCTGTAGGTATGTGATATATCTGTGTATGCATCTGTGTATGCATTTCAGAATAACATGGTTTTAAGACTATATCTACATAGGAGAGAAAACAAAAAAAATAACTTTTGAAAATTTGGACAAATCACAAATCAGTAATCATATACTGTTTAAAATTTTTAAAAGATTCTATTTTAAGATTCTATTCTATTTATTTTATTGGTTTCCATTTTGATGCTGGGCTTTATTTAAAATAGTTCTGCCCACATAGAATCATAAAAAACAGTTATAGTCAGAGAACTTCTTGCTGTTTAATGGTCCCTTGGTCCATGTCATCACCATCTGGACTCTATGAATGGTCAAGTGAAGGACGCCTCTTAACATGTAATATGTTATTTGTATGGCTTCTTAGGCCAATTTGGTGTAACTGACATTTTTTCCCACCAACACTTCCTTCAACAAAATAAGTATGTCTAGAAAGAACCAGACTCATAGATCTCTAAATTTCTAAAGAAATTTCCTTTTGTTGTGGTTCCTGCAAAACTTATACTTATGAGCTTACTTCAGTTCCTTTGAGCTCTTGGTCCTTTAGAAATCAACAGGCTTGGGCAGAAGTAATCAACAAGCCATCTCCGAGAAGAGAAAGAGCAGGACAAAATGAAAAGATTCAAAGCCATTTCTTTGTATGCTTGCAATCCAACCATTCTCCTCCATGGTCTTTCTTGTGTTTTGACAGTGAAGACTACTGAAAAATTCTAACAGAATCACCACTTAGAAAATTTGTTCTGGAGAAAATACACGTTGCTTTAAACATCTCATAGAAGTGATCCATAGTCATATTTCATGTAACACAATTTCATGAATTTTATTAGTTCCTTCTCTTAACAGGTAATTGTAATATGGTGTGTTTTAACTCCTCAAAATTAGTTTTGGGGTGTGGAAATTTAGTAAAATTAGGAAGTTGAAGGAAGTCCTAGATTGAAGAATCAATTTTATGTTTGCCACAAAATCAATTTTGCTAGATATTCTGAGTGTCATTCCTAAATTTCATAGCACATTGCACATTATAATTCTGTCACCCATGTAAGAGCAACCTACTATGTGACACGCATTGTGATCTTGCATATTACTGGCAAGGCTGTGTTACAATTTTGCAAACAGAAAAATGTGAGAGACTGTAACCTTAGCTGCCTTCAGAGCTCATGAGTAAAGAATGGATGAGGGGCGCCTGGGTGGCTTAGTGAGTTAAGTGTGTGACTTGTTTTTTGTTTCAGGTCATGATTTCAGCGTCATAGGATCAAGCCACATTCAGGCTCCATGCTCAGCTCAGAGTCTGCTTGGGATGCTCTTTCCCTCTCTCTCTGCCCCTCTCATTCATGTGCTCTCTCTGTCTCTCTCTCAAAAAACTAATAAAATAATTTTTTTTATTAATCTAAGCAAACAAACAAACAGAAAAACCAAGAATGGGCTAAACTCAACTTACCTGGCACGGGGACCCATGCCCTTCCCAAGACACCAGGTATCCCCTCATGATACTGGAACAACAGGCAAGCTCAGGATGCAGAATTCATTCCTTCTGCTTTAGAAAAGGTTATCTGAAGGCATATCTACTGGCATGGGAATGGGATTCTCAAGAGCACATACCTCAAACATAAATACATCAATCTCTGTTCCTTTGTCCATTTCTCCTCTTTAGATCTTAATTCAAGGTCGAATTTCAGTTCATGTAATCTTCCTTTTTTTTTTTTTTTAAGATTTTATTTATTTATTTGAGAGACAGAGAAAGAAAGAGAGAGAGAGTGCAAGCAGGGAGGAGAGGGAAAAGCAAGCTCCGCACTCAGTGGAGCCCAATGGAAGGCTCCATCCCAGGACTCTGAGATCAGGACCTAGGCCAAAGGCAGAAGCTTAACCTACTGAGCCACCCAGGCACTCTTCAGATCACGTAGTCTTTAAATTTTTTCATCTCTAAGAGCTCATGCAGACTGTTAAACAGTCTACAACATCTGTCAGATCCCGAAGACTATTTTATAGTGCTTTGTTGTTTCAGTTAAGAAATGATTGTCTTTAGACTTAGGAGTTCTTTACTAAATGTCCTTTACATATCCCAACCCGCTCCAACTCCAACAGTGGGTATACGATAGGCATATAATAAATGTAATTGGTATTATTTATGTAACTTATGAAATATAAGTATTTTTGACAATTTTATATAATATTTATTACTGCTTAAAAAGGAATAGATACAGGAAAAATAGTTTCTTGTCATGGCACCACTGCTAATATCTAGTGAGTCCTAGATGAGTCATACAAATTTTCAAGGCCTCAGTTTTCTTGTCAGTGGAATGGAAATTCTATTATATTTCTTATCTTTATTCCCAGTATTAGTATAATCAGTCCATTTGATTTTTCCCATTGGATAGCTCCCATTTGATTCTTTTAATAAACAGGAGGTGGGGGGGGGGATCCAAATGGAGAAAAATCCAAATGCTTTCCAGAATGTTCATCATATGTTAGCACAGTTCCTAAGCCTATGCTCATTTAATTCTGGGCACTGTGTTAGTGCAAGATGAGGGACAAATGCGCTCATTTTTTTGTGTGTTTCTATTTCCACTTAGGTACATGGGAACAACAATATATTTGCTCTGTAATGTAGAAATTAATAAAATAACATAATTCAAAAACAACTGTCATTGAGACTTAAAATTTACTCAGTTCTTAGTTCTTTAAAGGAAAAGAGCAGTAAAGAAATTAAAGACTTTCTCTTTGTATTTCTGTGTCCCCATGTGTTAATTTCTTTCTTTCTAATTCTTCTTCTCATGTCTATAATTACTTATGTCCTTGCTCCTTGACTGTTCCATAGCTTATTTTTTTCACCAACTTTGATACATGTAAATATTCCTTGTTTTTGGCTATTTAGTATTTTATATATGTTGGTCTCCTTTCTAGATCATTAATCTACATGAATTAAAACTCATCTAAATGTGTCTATGGTATCCTCCCTTGGTCAAAATTTTTGGTGGTTATTGCTCTTGTCTGCTAATCCTTCAGAAGGATTGCTTTCCATCATTCTGTATCCATGAGAACAATAATTAAATTTTCTTTTTATATTAGAAGAGTCTCACTACACATATCTTATGCATCTGTAAAGCATGATTTTCTTCTATCTTGCCATTTTTTGGTAACAAAACACTTGGCAATTAATTTGATCTACTATGATTTAATACTTTTAAAAATTTCAGTTCAGAATTCAACACCACTCTATGATGTTTCTTTTGCACTTGGAATGAGCACCCTGTTATACACTCTTAAAGGTGATCTTTTAGTCCATTATCATGTGCAATGCTTACTGAAAGATAGACTGCCTTTCTCTTCTTTTTCTAAGACAATAAGTGTTAGACCCAATGAAGTTGCTTTCTTAGTTAATACTTCAATGGCAACACCAACACACAAAGGAAGGTTTTGCCCTTGGCTGTCCCTATTTCCATACTTGTCCCTATTTCCATACTTGACCTCCATATACCTACCTTTGTATTTAGCTTTTCTGTTTCAAATATTTAGTGTTGTCTATGTCTCTGGAGTGAACTGAGCATTTTTATCCTCTAAAATGTGATTGAGAAGTGATCATGATATTTGCATCTTTTTGTGTGTGTGTTTAAAATGTCAACAGATCATATTTAAGTACTCTATTTCCATTTTCATCAAATATACGGTATTGAACTGCAGTTTAAATTCTTTTTCTTTTCTTATTTCTTATTTCCTTTATTTCTCTCTTTGCCTTTCTCCCTTTCATTCTCTCTCCTTCTCCCTCTCTTGTCCTTTCTTACTTTGTCCTCTTTCTTTCCATGAAAGACTGTGTGTTTTTGTGTGTTTGTCTATGTGTGCATTTTCATCAAGGCAACATAAACACAAAGATTAAATTAAAATAGATTCAAGCATAGAGTAATGAACTGATGTCCAGCCCCCTGAGTCTTTTTATTAGGTATATTATGCACTTCAATTATTGCTGAATTTCTTGAGCTCAAGTGTGGATCCTTCATACAACATTTGTAATAGAGTAGATGAGAATTTACAAAGTAGGTTTGGAATGTATTTTATGTAAAGGGATTAAACATTTTTCAAAGAGCCAAAAACTCATATAATCTCTCTTGAACTGTAGCTGGAGATTTTTTTTTTCCAAATTAATTCCCATTTTAAAAACTTCTTCAGGAAATTCCAAAGTGCCCATTTATCCTCTAGTCTTTCTGGAAGAGGATTAAGAATCTAAAGGAAATAAATGAAATTTAGCCACTCCATAAAAGAACATAGCTTGGATGTTATTCTCACAGCATAACAAAACACACACGTGGGCACACACACACACACACACACACACAAACAGGGGTACTTTTAATTTCACAAACTTCCTCTTAAAACAAACTCAAAAATTTTTACTTTCACTAAACCATTATGAAAGATGTTTCAACCTGCAGGACTCTCTCTCTCTCACTCTCTCTCTTTTTTTTTTTTTTTTTTTGTAAATCACCTAGAGCTGGACATTGTCTGAGCCTAAATGAATACTTTAAGCAGGAAAGCCAGACATTTCTTACTCGACTTCCTGAAAACTCAGACTTCATGAAGATTTGGCTTTCATTCCTTCCATCCTTGGTGAAGTTCCAAAACTTTTAGATTTATATCTCCCATTGAAGACAAAGTAGCAGCATATCAGATTTTTCTTCTCTAGAGAAGAACAGTTTCTAATTAGGGGCTTTGCAACCATAAATGACTTGGAAAAATATTTAGGCCAACTCCTACAACTCCTGGCATTTTTCCTTCGGTTGAGATCAGGCTTCCTCAGTTAAGGAGAATAAACACTATCTCTCCTCATGAGCGAAGGCTCCACTCCAAGCCCTGGGATTTCCAACTCCCTCGCTATAAAATATGACCCCAGTCACAGTCTTCCCAGGAATGCTTTGCTATCTTGACCAAATATTCTCCTATGTGTCAGGGTCGTCAACAGGGACATATTTTTCAGTTCTGGCTCTCTATATTATCTACCTTATCTAGAAATGTGGAAGAAGTCATTCCAGTTTATCCTCAACTGTGATTTAATACCTTCCTTGAAAAAGCCAATTGTATTTATAGATGTGGAAAAAGGTTTTGTAGCTTTAGAGAAGAGATAATGACAATAATAGTTGATATTTATTGATCCCTTGTCCTGTGCCAGCCACTGTATTAAGTGGGTATAATAATCTATCTTTTATTTGAATGCACCCAACAACTCTATAAATAAGATGCTGTCCTTCTCATTTTCTACGGAACACTTAGATTTACAGAGTTTATGAAATTATGCCAGAGTTTCCCAATAAGAGGAGGGTAGATTACAATTCAAATGTAAATTGATTTGGTTTCAGAAAGTTTAACCTTAAATATTACATCATATAACTGAATCACAAATATACTTGCTTTGCAATATCTGAGATCATATAGATTCAACATCAGTCAAACTGAAAAATGATATGAGAGGAAAATATGAACTAATTTTAAAAAAATATTGTCCTCACTGACACTGAATCCATTTAAGAGGCCAAAATAGCTATTAAAGGAAAATAATAAATGGATTTAACTTGGGAATGTTTCAGTGAATTCCCCAGAGAATCACAGAATATATTCTTTATTTAAGAAAATGAAACACTATCATGCTTTATGATAAGAAAATATAATTAAGCAAAATATTTCAGATTATTTTAAGATTATTTGACACAAATATGAAAGACTTACAGTCATCTCATTGTTGTCTGCCAAATCCACAGTGAAACAGAATGGAAAACTACCTCCTCCCCTATACAAAAATATAAAAAAAAAGTTTCAAGATACAGGAGAAAATAATATATTTTTAAAAGTTATTTTCAAAAGAACCACTTATATGAAACAACATTGCTTAGAAGCATAAAAGGTCAAAATAATAGTTTCTGAGCCACAATTTTCTTAGGGGAATGGGGTTAGGGTTTCCGTATTACTCTCTTAAATAGAACAGAATGCCCAAGAAATGGCAGATGTGTTCTTAATCTTTTTCTTTTCACAATTTCCATCTTAGTTTGGAACTTTTCCATTCCTTTCTGTGAAAACTTTAAGATCCATTAGAGAGCATCTGATATTATAAGCACTTAGCAGCTATAAAGAGTGAAATTATCTCCATCCATCAACTCATATACAAAACAGTAGCTCCCATTAGAAGATAGTGCAAAAAGAATAGATCAAAGCAAATCTACTTCAGAGATGGAGTCCAAGTGGCAAATAGGGTTTCCTTCATTTGTACATCAGAGTTACAACTGACAGTTGTATGATGGACATTGACCAATGTCCATCATCAACTCCCTAAAGGCCACTATTAAAACCAATGGATCAAGCAGATCTGTATCCAGAAGGGTTGAAATTACTTAATAGAGTAAAGGAAAGAACTGATTGGGGAGCCTTAGATGGATGTCCTAAGGGAAGAGAAGATGGATAAATATTTTAGGCTTTTAGAGTCTGTGTTCTAGTGGTTTAACGTGGGTTTCCCGATACAGAGATCAGATTGGGATTGGTCAACATTCTTGACATAAGAGTTTAAAACCAATGGACAGTGGGGTGAATGTTGAAAAGTGATCTCCGAAACAAGCATTGGCCCACTTGAGCCATTTTCTTGTCTTTGGAAAGAGACTAATTGCCTTGATGAACAATACGTTGTCTTGAAAAAGAGGCTAGTTGAATAGTATATTATTTAGGTAAACTCATTTTCAGAAGTTCTTGAAGAAACCAATGAAATTATTGTTCTGAGAAAGGCTTTGCAAAAGTCTTAACATTTTGGCAAAAGTTTCAGGAAAAAAGAACAATGTCAAATTGCTATGAGTGGCCTGCCTTAGTCAATCTGACCTACTACAACAAAAATACCGTAGACTCAGTGGTATAAACAATAGAAAAAATTCTCTCATGGTTCTGAAACCTGAGAATTCCAAGATCAAGATATTAGGCGATTTTTTTTTAAGATTTTTTTTTTCATTTGAGAGAGAGAATACAAGCAGCAGGGAGGGTCAGAGGGAGAAGCAGATCCCCCACTGAGCAGGGAGCCAGATGTGGGACTGGATCCAGGTACTCCAGGATCATGACCTGAACTGAAGGCTTAACCAACTGAGCCACACAGGTGCCCCAGGTATTAGGTGATTTGCTCCCTAATGAGTCCTCTCCCTGGTTTGTTGACTGACACCTTCTTGCTTTGTCTGTGCTTCATCTTCACACTTCACCAGTCTCTTCTTCTAAGAACATTAATCCATTCATGAGAACTTCACCCACCTAATTACTTCCCAAAGGCCCACCTCCAAAAACCATCACATTGGGAACTAGAGTTTCAACACACGAATTTGGGGGAAGACAAATTTCAGTCCATAGCATAGCCTTGATTCTTAGCCTGATGGCTGAGTTATGGGACTGCAGTCTTGGCTCACAACTTAATGTCTCAGAATGTCTCTATTTTCACATTTGCAACATTTTAAAGATTATAGTTAGACTCTCAAGAAAAAGTAGAGAATATTTTAAAAAAACAAGTAAATAATAACCAGAAACAATCTGTTAATAACAATAAATATTTGTTGACTTTTAAGTATTCTCTTAAAGGGCATTTTCCCAACAAACTACTTAATCTTTACAAAAAGTAATGGGACAAGTACTATTAGAATCCTCATTTTAAAAAATGAAAGATCTGACTTACAGAAAACTTAAATAATGCTCCCATGGTCAGTAGCTAAAGAGCTCCAGAACTAGAATTATATCTAGGATCCCTGGCTCCAAACCACACATCCATTCAGACACTGAAAATGTTATTTGGGTGTCCCAAGCCCAAATATTGATACAATAACAGCAAAGGATATGTTTAAATAGCTTAAAAATATTAAATATTGTTATGACTCACTTGATGCCAATATACTCCCACAATTCTTTTGCCAATAAGTTTCACATGTTCACTATTATTCTTAAACTCTACACATTTAGCACAATTGATTAATTGCTAATCATAATAAATAAAATGATAATAAATCAAGGCATTGTCGACAATACCAAACAAAATCTATTTCATTACTCTGGCAGACTGACTATCAACATTTTTCCTCAGGATTACTTGGTCTGAGTGAAAGACCCCAGAGCTGGATTCTGTCATTTTTTTGTAACTCATCCATACTAATGGTAGAGGTAAAGAGAGCAGGTGTGTGTGATATCACAACTCCTTATCATGTACACTTTTTAAACATAAAGTGAATGTTAGCAATTGAGTATCAGGACCAGTCAATCTGAAATATTAATGATGCCAAAGAGTCCTTTCAAAAAGTGGGGGGGGTTCTATCTGCATATAAAAAATTTGAGGTGGCTGAATTTCAAAAATAGTAAATGAATAGATTTTGTTACCCTAGGTATATTATAATTTTTAATTTCATAATTCAGGTGACCACTAATAAAATAGTTTTAAATACATATCAAGTGTCTTCATTTTTTATTTCATTTTCTCATAAGATCTGAAAAATGCCTTTTTTTCCTGACCTTTTCTCACACATACTCTCAAGTAAAAATTTTGAGATCCATCATCTGATATCCAAACATATAGTACAGTTTGAGAGAATAGAAACTCAGTAAAAAATTATTCAAAGTGATTTAGGTTCAATATTTGAGAAACAAGAGTGATGTGCCAAGGTTTTCCCAAAATTTCAGGTTTAACTGCCTCAAATTTCCCTATTGTTATGTCATAGTGAAATTGTGCATAGTGTCTTGCCATGAGGAGAACCCATGGAAGACTAATTTATATTTATATAAACTTGAACATGTTGAGATTAAAAAACTTTTTCAACTTTATGTAGGGTGATTTAAAAAATTATATGATGACATTGCTTGCCAGTATTTCTATACTCATTAACAAATTAGATCATTAAGTTAAATTGAATTTTAAGTTAAATTGAAATTTAAAGATAAAATTATATTAAGAAACCCCTAATAAGGCAAGAAATTTTATTTTTAAGTTCTTATTGAAATTCCAGTTAGTTAACATGCAGTGTAATATTAGTTTTAGATGGCTATTCAGTGACTCAACACTTATATTCAATATTCCATGCTCATCACAAGTGCACTTCTTAATCCCCATCACCTATTTAACCCACTAAAACAATCAACAAAACTAAAAAGCAACCTATAGAATGGGAGAAGATATTTACAAGTGACATGTCTGATAAAGGGTTAATATCCAAAATATATAAAGAACTGATAAGACTCAACACCCAAAAAAATGAGTAATCCAACTTAAAAAAATGGGCAGAAGATATAAATAGACATTTTCCCAAAGGAGACATCCAGATGGCTAATCAACACGTGAGAAGTTGCTCAACATCATTCATCATCAGGGAAATACAAATCAAAACTACTATGAGATACCACTTAACATTTGTCAGAAGGGCTAAAATCAACAACACAAGAACAACAGGTATTGGTGAGGTTGTTGGAGAAAGGAAAATCCTATTGCAGAGTTGGTGGAAATGCAAACTGGCACAGCCTCTCTGGAAAACAGTATGGAGTTTCCTCAAAAGTTAAAAATAAAACTACCCTATGATTGAGCAGTTGCACTGCTAGGTATTTACCCAAAGGATACAAAAATACTAGTTCAAAGGGAAACATGCTTCCCCGTGTTTATAGCAGCATTATCTATGATAGCCAAGACACCATAGCCCAAGTGTCTGTGGAATGATGAATGGATAAAAGAGGTGTGAGAATATCACTAATCCATAAAAACGAGTGATATCTTGCCATTTGCTACAACGTGGATGGAGATAGAGAGTATTATGCTAAGTGAAATAAGTCAGGAAAAAACAAATAGCATATGATTTCACCCATATGTGGAATTTAAGACACAAAACAAATGATCATGGTGTAAAAAAAGAGAGAGAGAGGCAAACCCTGAAACAGACTCTTAACTATAGAAAACAACCTCTCTCAGAAGTTTGTTGTTGTTGTTTTACTTTGTTTTGTTTTAATCAGTTAAGGTCATCTAGCCAATTCAGACCACATTTTTTTTTTGAGATATTTACCTTTATTTTTTTTAATTTCTTTTCAGTGTAACAGAATTCATAGTTTTACACCACACCCAGTGCTCCATGCAATGCGTGCCCTCCACAATACCCACCACCAGGCTCCCCCAACCAATTCAGACCACATTTTAAGAGGCAGGTTGGTAAGTGATCAAAGACTACATACAAAAGGAAAAAAAAATAAAAGAGGAAAATTTCAGAATTAGAGGGAAATTGAATATGAACCATTGCATTTGGATGTCATAGAAAATTTTTAAAATAAAAGGTAGAGAGAAGAGCACCTGGGTGGCTCAGTGGGTTAAGCCTCTGCCTTTGGCTGAGGTCATGATCCTGGGTCCTGGGATCCAGCTTCCCTCTCTCTCTGCCTGCCTCTCTGCATACTTGTGATTTCTCTCTGTCAAATAAATAAATAAAATCTTAAAAAAAAAGGTAAAGGAGAAATGGAGTACTAATGTCTATGTTTTTCTAGATAATGTGTATTAACACAATGGTTGTCTCTTATAACACTAAAACTTACTGATTAAAACAAAAACAAAAGCAGAGAAAGTGCACCTAACCAAGCCTAAGTTATTCATGAAAAGCGGAAACATCAACCAGCCCAACATCAATCAGATTTAAATACATAATTTATTCTCTCCCAAACTGTTTGTATCATTCTTAGTGCACAGACACTGCCAATCAGCAAAGCTAATAATGATCTAAGAACAGCACAAAACACAAGATTAACCTGACTGAGTTCTGACTGATAAATTCAATCATGATAATTCATTATTACTCTCAAGTCAATAAACCAGAGTTAATTTGTATTCTTTCTAAACCTTGTATAAGTGTAACTTGCTCAGATGCTTTTGCTTGAAGACAGAAAGTTATATAGATGACCATTACTAGAAATTATATTTAATTAATAACTATTTTTATTAGTAATTTAAAAGATAAGTTTATCATCAAGCTGGTAATATATATGAGATATATGTACAATTATATGCCATAAATAAGCCCAAATTCTGTCCTTGCTGTAATCAAATATAAAAATTGCTAAAGGAAATGAAAATTTGAACCACTTGAAGTATTACTTGCCATTCTCCAATTGTTTAGAGATGAGACATATTTAGAGTACTTAAAAAAAAATCAGTGCACATTTGTTTGTAATAACTAAAAAAGTGTAGTAGTTGAAAAGGACACAATGTAACAGTATAGTATAAAAAGTCTATTCAAACATATGCAAGTACTGAAGACAATATGTTCTTCCTTTAAGAACGTATTGACACTAGACCCCAAACACATTAACTTGAAAATAAATTAGTTCAAGTGGCTGTTATCAAGCAGCATGTATCAGTAAAAATTAACAAACAAGCAAACAAAAATCATTTGCACAGTTTGCAATGAATGAATGTACCCTAATGTAGTTTGTAGGAGATTAAGATGATAATTTAAAGATATTAATATGTTAATTTCAACTTACTCAATATCTTTTATCATTTCAAGAGAGAAAGAAGTACATGTTGAATTGTTTAATTTTTTTTTTCCTCTTTCCCTCCTTTCCAAACAGTATTCTAAATTTTTTTCATGGCAGGCTAATGAGGATAAATGAAATTCAATTCTGGGACTTTTCTTAAGCCACAGAAGGAGGCAATGTTCTCTTTTCTGCTGACTATGAATGAAGGATACTGTTCTGAGTTCTTTTGGGGTATAGGAGGGGAGACTGCTTAAACAAGGAGCCAGCACTGAGGAGGCCATGACAAAAACCAAAGAAAGAAACTAGGTCTAGTTCATACTGTTTAAGCCCTCTATAAAGGTTCACCCAGGGGTGGGGAAGTGAGGGAGTGTGGGGCTCAGTCCCCTCATCAGTCTCCCTGATGAGCTGGGAATCTACCTCTTCTTTTCCCTGTTGCCTCTCACCCTGCTCCTACTCTCTCTCTTTCTCTGTGTCTCAAATAAATGAAAAAAAAAAAATCTTAAAAAAAGAAAAAAAAAAGTTTTACCCCAAGCTAGGAGTACCTCTGGAAAGATCATGTACATAAATTAATACCTGCTTTTTTTTTTTCTTTCTTTCTTTCTTTCTTTCTTTCTTTCTTTCTTTCTTTCTTTCTTTCTTTCTTTCTTTTCTTCTTTCTTTCTTTCTTTCTTTCTTTCTTTCTTCTCTCCTGTTATAAACATTCATTATTTTAATCAAGCTCACAGAAACAATGAATCATGAAACTTAGACATTTAACATTTGGCCGTTAATTTTCTTTATAAGTGTTGTGGACTGGAAGTGTCTTCCCAAATTACATATGCTGAAACCCCAACCCACAGTGTGGTGGTATTGGGAGGTGATTAGTTTGTGAGGGTAGAGCCCTCATGAATGGGATTAGTGTCCTTACAAAAGAGATCCCAGAGAAATCCATTGCCCCTTCTGCCATATAGGGACACAAGAAGAAGAGAGGCCATTTATAAACCAAAAAAAAAACGGTCCTCAATCAGACACCAAATCTGTTGGCACCTTGAGTTTTGACTTTCTAGTCTCCATAATTGTGAGAAATAAGTTTGTTTTGT
Source organism: Mellivora capensis (assembly GCA_004024625.1). NCBI lineage: Eukaryota > Metazoa > Chordata > Mammalia > Carnivora > Mustelidae > Mellivora > Mellivora capensis. The sequence goes on along the minus strand of PISX010001096.1, from coordinate 83,076 downwards.
TGACACTACCCAGTCTATGCTATTTTTGTTATAGCAACCTGAACCAACTAAGATAATGTGTTTACTTTTTATTTTTTTATATTATTCTGAGTAACAGTAACATTATGCAATTTTTGAGAAGGGCCATGCCGGCCTCACAGAAAAGATGGATTTATGGGAAAACAAAAGAAATAACAGTTGGCCTTGAGAATCAATGGGGAAGACTATTTCAGGCAGAAGGAGTAGCAAATGAAGCTCCTGGGTTGTTCAGTCAGTTAAGCATCCAACTCTTAATTGCAGTCAGGTCATGATTTAAGGGTAGTGAGATTGAACCCCATGCTGGGCTCTGGGCTGGGTGTGGAGCCTGCTTAAGATTCTCTCTCCCTTTCCCTCTGTCTCTAGCTCCCCTTCTCACTTTCTAAAAAGAGAAGAGGAAGGAGGAGAAAGAGGAGGAGGAGGGAGAAGAAAAAGGAAGGGGGGGAGGAAAAGGTGAATCAGTGGCAAATGCAATCAATTTCAAGTGATGGGTAGCCTTGACTGCTCAGAAATTATTAGTAAAGAGCCCAGAGTTACTGGAGTGGAGGGAATGGAAGGAAAAATAGTTAGGTAGCAGAAGGCCTAATGGCATAGCAATAATCAACATTCAGATAACATCTACTCCATAAGCAAAATTATTAGACAATGAAGGCATTAGCAGTCAAAGTAAAATCATTTGACTGGATTCAAATAATTGTAAATCAGACTCCAGAGAAAAAAGCAAGGGAACTGACTGCAAGAAACAAAAGTGATATTAAGATTTCAATTCAGCATAGAAACTTAATGTGTATCAACGGCAATACACAGGCCACTCGTCCAGGACAAAAGAAAGTCAGAGCTAAGTTGTCAGTTCATTATTACAAGGGTGGTTGTAGTTCTTCAAAGGAAAGGCAAGTAGTTAGGTATCTCAAGAAATGCCATAGGTCAGATCAGAAATAGTGGAATTCTACATGTATAAACTTGAGGAGAAGTAAGGGCCTCAAAAGTTTGCTTGTTAACTATATTTTACCTACACCTGGCATAAAGTAACATGTGCTATTTCTTTTTCTTTTTTTTTAAGATTTTATTTATTTATTTGAGAGAGAGAGAGAGAGAGAGAGAGCATGAGAGGGGAGAAAGTCAGAGGGAGAAGCAGACTCCCCATGGAGCTGGGACCCCGATGCAGGATTCGATCCTGGGACTCCAGGATCATGACCTGAGCCGAAGTCAGTCACTCAACCAACTGAGCCACCCAGGCGCCCAGTATGTTCTGTTTCTACCAATTTATTTACAGGATATTAATGATAGAGTTTAGAGGAAAAATTCGTAGATCTACCCCCACATTTTTCAGATCTTTGTCAGTGTAGACATTATATGAAACGAATGTGTTTCCTGAGATCACTCAGTATCTTAATAGAATCCAAAGAAGACGCATTGATTTGACAGGAAGGGAAATGAAAGAAGCATCTGTAGAACTTCAATACCTTTGAAACTGGCAATCTCTCCAATATTTATAACTTTCTTGACATAGTCTTTTCAGATGAGCCATTGTTAATGGAGGCAGTGGAAAAAAGAAAAACTTCATATATAAATTTTCATGTAAAATTTCATATAAAATTTTCAAAACAGAGAGATAGGAAAAATGATGTGATGCCTTATAAAGTAATATCTATTCCTTGTTGGATAAAACCAACCAAAGGAACAGATCAACAGCAAGAGACAATTACTGTGTAGGAGGATAACCTGTGGTGAAGGTAGGGAATGGAGAATAAAGATGTTTTATACATAACTAGTTTTAGCAGGTTTCAGAAAGGTGCACAGGAATATATAAAGAGTGAAGCAATTTGAATTGTGTCAGTTAGTAAGTAACATGAAATTTTTAAAATTATTAGCAGACATGAAATTATCTTCTAGAGGTAGACACAACTATGACTTGATTTGACTACTGAAATCAAGCAGAAGTGGTATTCCATATTTCCTTAAGAACTGTTAGTGTGGCTTTTAAGAAATCACGTGATTTGCAGTCTCTCCCTCCCTCCCTCCCTCTCTCTCTCCATCCTTTCTCCCCCCTCCCCCTTTCTTTTTCTTTCATAGTAAACACTGCTATTTTGAATGTGGCCCCTCCATCAGATTAAACCCCAGAATAATGATCACATGAAGAAGAGCAGAAATCCACCTGCGATGGAAAAGTAAGAGGAAGGAAAACACTCTCCAGCCACTTTTGGGCACTGACACTTTAGAGTTGTCTGTGACTGTGGCATAACCAAGTCTTCACCTGACAAGAAAATAATATACTCATCCTAAGTTGAATATCACTTACCATTGAAACAATTAAAATGGAAAGACTGTAAGAGAAAGATCATCTAAAAATAAGAATAAATAAATCTGATTCCTAAAATGACCATTCTTTGATTTAATAAATGCATCTTTCCACTCAGGCTGGTGTACATCACACCACACACACATGTACACACCGGTTCCACAGGAAAGAATCACAATGAAAACAGAAAGACTGAAAGGATAATTCTCTTGATTACAGGTTTGTTTGTTTTTTTATTAAAGAAGCAAAGTGAAAGAGCATGAGTAATGCCTGTAATCAAAGAAAGAGATTAGATTCAGTGCCAGGAATAGAATTGTCATCCAGTGTAGTCCAATATGTATGTGTGTGTGTGTGTGTGTGTGTGTGTGTATAGAAAAAATAATGAAGGAAGGAAAAAAAGAAAGAAAAAAAAATGATGTCCTGAACAAATGTTTCTACTTTTTGTTTTATGTACTAGGTCTCAAGTATCAAGGTTACTGCTTTCTTTCTCCAATATTTATAGAAAATTCATACAGTTCTAGCTGCAAAGCTGTAAAATTTTGAAAACACAATATAAAACTTCCCAGATCTCTGTATCACTAAGACACAAACACACAGAGCTAAACTAGCAAGTTTTGTGGTACAGAGAGTTAGAATATATCCACATTGGTGTAATGAAAGATAAATAAAATGGATGCACCGTATAATTTTCCCAATACTATGAATAATATAAGGCACTGACATCCCCAGAACAGACAAAACAAAACTTCAGTCCTAAAGTTTATGGGCATTCGTCCTGGCAGTTGTCCTTTGGAACTCATGAAAATATATTCTAACTGATAACAGAGGAAAATAGCTTTTTCCTCATAAAACATTTTAAGAGTTTCATTAGAGGAAAAGATGTCAGAGCCAGACTGTGATTGTCAGAGAAGTCTTCTCTTCTATGTATGTCCCTCTTCTCTTGTCCAGGGAGTGTGAAGTTTACTGCTGAGGGCTGTTTACTGTGTTTTATTTAACAATTCAATGATTTTAAATGTATCCTACCTTTCCAAATCCAATCTGGGAAATTTTCATCAAATTTCTTTGTAGGAACTCACCCAGCAACAAGAATAAATGGATATGAGAAATACAATACCTTCTCATCCTTTAAATTTTTCTAGGATTATATAAGAATTCAATGACTTGATGAGCTCATATCAAATAAAACCATTGTCAACTTGAAACGTTAAACTCCTTAAGATTCAAGACTTTCTTTCTTTCTTTCTTTCTTTCTTCCATGAATCATAATTTTTAGAACTAGCCTTGTTATCAGGAAGAATAGAAGAAAATTATTGTCATTAAACCTATGATATTCAGAATGATCAGTTTCTGTAGTTGGAGGTAGAGTTTTCCTTAAAGAAAAAAAACATTAGGATTAGTAAATGATCATAAAAAAAAAAAAAAACAGTTCTTCTTTCTGTTATTTGTACTACACACAGAGAAGAAATTTAAGTCTGACTACTTCATGCTAAAGGATAGCTTGACTCTTGAAAATAACCTAACTACTGTCTGTGATTTTGGATTTTGGGGGGATTTAAAAAAACAGAATTTGTTGTTTATTTATTCATATTGCAGTTAATTTCCATTGTATTGTAGGCAGAATACAGTCCTCACAAAGATGTTCATATTCTAATCTCTGGAATCTGGGAATATGTTAATTTAACAAGGAAATAGGAAATTCTCAGCTGTGAGTAAAATAGGGAGACTGAGTGGGGAAAGTTTCATTGATTATCCAGGTGAAGATAACATAAGGTCCTTATAAGAGAGAGGCAGGAAGATCAGAGAGAGAGAAGATAAAATGGAAGCAGAGGTCCCAGAGATATAGCCAAGAGCCAAATGATGTGAACAGCCTCTAGAAGCTGACAAAGTCAAGGAACAGATTCTACCCTAAAACTTCAAGAAGGATAGTCTTTAGCTCCATAGAAAACATTTCGAAAGTCAGACTTTGAGAACTTAAAATCAATCTATACTTTTTTAAGCTCCTGAATGTCTGGTTATTTGTTACAACAGCAATAGAAAACAGATACACATATAGTAATATGTACAACCTTAAACACACAGCTTAATAAAGGTGTGTGTGGGTGCACATTTTAATTTCATCTGCTCAGGGGCAGGTACGATAGAATATTTCCGGTGTCCCAAACAAAAAAGTGCTATTAGTATTATTTAATAAATAAAAAGGAGTATCAAAATACTACCAAATAACAAAACATTAGTTTGAATCACCAGGCAGAAATGTAAATGTTTAATTTAAATAATTATTTAATAATTAAATTTAGAAATTTTAATGATTACTATAGAAACAAATAATGGAATAGTAACTATACTAGACTTATCGGAAAAGAGCATTATAAAAGACTGACTTAAAAATATTTTGGAGGCACCTCAGTCAATTAAGCATCGCTCTTGATTTTGGCTTATGTCATGATCTCAGTGCTGTGAGGTCAAGCCTTATGTAATGCCCCACACTGCTTAATATTCTCTCTCTTCCTCTACCCCACCAAATATACATATTTTTTAAATGCAGCAAGGAAACATATAGAAAATATGCAAACAAGTTGACAAGAAGATGAGAATATAACAGTACTTACATTTCTAAGTGAGTACACATGCATGTAGAGCATTGCCGAGAGAGAAATAAAGAATGAGAAATAAGTAATATTTTAAAAGATAAGGGCTGGGGACGCCTGGGTGGCTCAGTTGGTTGGACAACTGCCTTCGGCTCAGGTCATGATCCCGGAGTCCCGGGATCGAGTCCCGCATCGGGCTCCCAGCTCCACGGGGAGTCTGTTTCTCCCTCTGACCTTCTCCTCGCTCATGCTCTCTCTCACTGTCTCTCTCTCTCAAATAAATAAATAAAACATTAAAAAAAAAAAGATAAGGGCTGAACTGGTTAAAGTCATATATTCTTATTTTCAGTAATTCAGCTAAACCTAAACGGTATAGATAAAATAAATCCTCACCAAACTCATATTAGTGAATTGGCAGAACACCAAAGAAAAAGAGCAGACCTTAAATAAAGGTAGGACCGAAAGATTGTCTGAAAAAGTAAAGACAGGAATACGACTTGTTTTTATAAAAGCAAAAGGTGAAGCCAGAAAACAGTGGATCAGTATCTGTAAAAGGTGAAAAACAAAACAATTATCAATTAAGCAGAAAAGACCTCTTCCCCCAAACTAGTTCCTTCTTTCTTTAACTTAGAACACGCTAGACTTTATTGCCTTATCCCAGTCATTGTTACATGATACAGTCTGAATAGTTCTGGTCAGCGGAACATGGTATATCACCTCTAAACAAAGCCTTTTAAAAAGCCTATCTTCCGGGGCGCCTCGGTGTCTCAGTTGGTTAACCCACTACCTTCAGCTCAGATCATGTCCCTGGAGTCCCAGGATCTCCTGCATCAGACTCCCAGCTCTTCAGGGAGTCCGCTTCTCCCTCTGTCTCCACCCCCCCCAACACAATCAATATTGTTTCTTTTAATAAATATCACTGAAAAGTTAACATATTACAGACACCTTTAGATATAAGGATAATACATTTAAAAAACACAAGCAAAATCTTTGCCTGAATGACACTGACATTCTAGTTGTAAGCTGTTTTTCTAGGGCAACCCTTAAATATATCAGAAATGGGGTATATAGCTTCCTGCTAATAGGGAAATAAGAGCATAATTGAAGTAAAAATCCTGTCATTTCAACTTATACAAAATAAGGCCAAAAAAAAGAGAGAGAGATAAATGGGAAGATCAGGGCAATTATGAAATAATAGATGAGGGACACAACAGTAATAATGATAAAAGCAAATGGACTAAAATTTGTTTTAATAAAAGGTGTCAAAGTAAATAAAATAAAACAAATCCAGGTATATGCTACTTAAAAAGGAAACACCTAAATTTTTGAAACAAAAGACTAAAAATAAAATTATATATATATATATGTGTATATATATATATACAAACACACACGTGTATGTGCACATATACAAATATTCAAACAGATGTGTATACACACGTGCACACTCCAACACTAAACATATACAAATAAAAATGAGGGCAGCTATATCAATATCTGGAAAAACAATTGACTTTAACACAAACAAGTTTTACGAGTGATATAAGGGTCACATTTTATGTTGCTATCATTTCCCCAAAGGACCAAAACATTTTATATGTTAGTAAGAGAAGTTACATCTTTTTCTACCAATCTCCCACTAAAAATGGATACAGCATAATAGATCTAAATGCTCACTCTCCAGAAGTGATAAGTAAACTCCAAGTTTATTTTATAAATAATAACTTATATTAGTGTGCTTACTTCATAACACATTGTTCTTTCACTGAAAATTTTGGTATTTTCCATTTGTATTGATTTTAAGACATTGCAGTCAAACAGAGGTAGCTTGAGCCTACTTCAACATCTACAAATTGAAGGATCATGATCATGTCATTTAGACATTCTGAGCCTCAGTGTCCTTATCACTAAAATGGGAATAACCTCAACATTTATTGAGTATTAAATAAGATTGTATATGAAGGGTGCCTGGGTGGCTCAGTGGGTTAAAGCCTCTGACTTCAGCTCAGGTCTTGATCCCAGAGTCCTGGGATCGAGCCCCACATCGGGTTCTTTGCTCAGCAGGGAGCCTGCCCCCCCCACCTGTGACCTCTGCCTGTGAAACAAATAAATAAAATCTTTAAAAAAAAAAAGACTGTATATGAAAACAGTATAGTTCAGTGCAGCATACAGAGAAAAAAAGAACACTAGTTAATTTTATTATGTGATTACAATTTTTTTTCTTTTACTTTGAGAGGTTGCTTTTCTTAAAGTAAAATATCCAGATAATTTCAGAGTCACTTGGAAGAAAAGGATTGCCGGGGGAGGGTGGGTAGGGAAAGAGTGGTTAGGTTATGGACATTGGGGAAGGTATGTGCTATGGTGAGTGCTGTGAAGTGTGTAAACCTGGCTATTCATAGACCTGTACCCCTGGGGCTAATAATACATCATATGTTAATAAAAAAATTAAAAAAATTTAAAAATAGCTAAATAAAATAAGATGATTTTAAAGTGATGCTTTCCTTCTCATCAAATACCAAATTTTTAAAATTTAGAATATATTTAAATTGTGTTTCAAAAATATCATTATAAAAATTAAAGAACACAAACTGACAAATATTACTGAAGGATTATAACACTACCACATTGTTATTATTCCCATATTTGAAGAAAATATTAGTAAATCTATAATAATAATACTGTACATGGTATTAGAGTACAGTAAACATATTTCTACTGTTTATTATAGAGCTACAGAATGAAATTTCTCCTGTACAGATATAAAAGTTTTAGTAAGTTAAGTAGTTATCATAAGATTGAGTGAAACTGCTTTAGTAGGAAGCATGATGTTAGGATTAAAATATAGTGTCTATATACTTCAGTGCCTTTGGAATTACTGAACTCTGTTTAGATGCCCCTTAAATGATAAAAACACAGGCAAGCTTTTCACAAAACACTTTTCCTTTCATGTACAATATTCTCACTATAGCAAATAAATTGCTACCTGTATCTTTCTGCATTATTTCCTAACTGACAATCTAAATCATCAAAATAGTGCTTTTGAAAGAACCATGTGATGTCCAGAAAGCCTTATGAAACTTTCTATATCTTATTTAAGCACTTCTGAGCAATGAGAATATGAATGAAAACCACTAAAACCTTTGTGTTTGGGTTTGAATCTCTGAACTCCTGAATTTCAAGTGACATGAAATTGGCCCGGAGAATACCATAGCTAGTTAATGCAACTCATTCACCCTTGTAAGTAAAACGTTTTTACTTGTTCCTAAAAAAATCCCTGCTGCCATGAAAAACAAAAAACCTCATCGTTGTCCACAATAAACAGCTCTGATGGATTTCTGTACTTGGTCCTGCATACCTATATGCTTCTTGTCTTTCAATCCTAAGAGAAAATGTCTTACACAGAGACAGATGCAGGGACCTGGGAAAGCAATGCTCAAGCCTGCATAATGGCTGATAATCACGGTCATTTCCCATTAATTTGGCAGCCTGTACATTGCACAACACTTTAAAATAATGAGCAATATTTATTTCACTGTCATTCATATTGATCTGTCCATAAATAAGTCAAATTTAATGTTCGTTGCGGCAATAATTAAGTTCATTTAAGAAAGAGAGGCACTGACATCTAGCCAATAACACATTAAACAGGTAAGTTGGAAGTCTAATCAACAAAAAAAATCAGTTTATCATACATCAAATGGAAGTTTATTAAATCAACATATCTCTGCTGATTATCTGACATGGTAATGGTTAATTATATTTCTGAGGTTCTAAATGTGGGGAAAATATGGGGCAGAATCAGAGAAGGAAATTTGAAATCAGAAGTGATCATTAATGTCCTGGATCTACTTGATTAATCCTTTTCCATCTATTAATTCACTCTGCTATTTTGCCCTCTTAGTGTAAGATACGCTGAGAAAACCTCTTTAAAAGGGAAAACATATCTTTCCTAGAAGATTTTCCCATTGAGCATGGTGTAAAAGAGAATTTCTAACTCATTATAGTATTTTAGTCACAGGGAACTGTAATCCTGGGGTGTACAATTTTATTCCTGGAGTTGTTTTCATCTATGATTTTTTTCCTCCCTCAAAACCACAAAGTGGGTGAGCAAAAGTGAATGAATCTGTACCTAAGCAAGGCACTCACATGTGTGTATAAAAATGATTTTGGAAGAAATTATCTAAGAATTTGACAAAGGAAAAATCATTCCTTACTTTTTTTTTCTTCAAAGATCTGGAGATTTCATGCATTATAAGATTTGGAATAATCTAAGCACCCTCATGATTTATTTATCTATTTATTTTTTGCTATAGAGCAAGAAATCTGTCTCCACGATGCATGTTGCATAGACTGCCAGGGCGTCAGCAGTTCCATGAATGATAAGGATAGCTGTGGTAGGGAGGCTGATGAGGGTAAGGTGGGTGTGATAAAGGCAATAATGAATTGTTGACCTTTTTTTTTGTTTTTTTAATCTAAGTGGGAGGATCTAAGTAAAATCTTCACTGAACAAACTTGGGAAATGATCCTTTAAAAAGTGAAAATCTACTATGAGTGTATGAATTGGAACCTAGATTCCTTATTTATAGGTGCATGGACATTTTGCTGGTTTGTGATGAGTGAACCACAGCATGCATCAAAATCAAAGAAAAGTCAAGAATTAAATTGTTGAAACTTTGAAGGTATTTGAACCAGAAACTTAAGGCTTGGAAGATTTGGACATGAAGGTTTTATGGGTGAAATGAAGCAGAATTTACCAGCAGAGGGATGCCTGGGTGGCCCAGTTGGTTAAACATCTGCCTCTTAATTGCAGATCAGGTCATGATCTCAGAGTTGTGAGTTGAGTCCCACCTAGGGTTCTGTACTGGGTGTGAAGCCTGCTTAAGATTCTTTCTCTCTCTCCCTTTACCCTTCTCTTCCCTCACTCTCTAAATTAATTAATTTTAAAAAAGGAAGAATTTGCCAGCAGAATATCACCCAACAGAGTACGGAATGAGATCTAAAAATACTGTCACTTTATATTTTTATCATGCATTATGGTTACAAAGCTGCTTCCAACACATCATTCCACTCATGCAACCTCACTGAGGTGGTTTTATTATTCCTACTTTAAAGATGGGGAAGGTTGAGGCTTTTATATTTTAGTCACTAAATTTTGGTGGGGCAGTTTGAAGTTATTTGTTATAGATTTTTTTTTTCTCCAGTATGTTGGTAAATCTAGGTGATACTCTACTGGGATTCTGTAGGAGCTTTCATGATGTAGAGGCACAAGTAAACTTACATTTATAAGAATGTATCCACATTAATCTTAAATATGGACTAACTCTTTTCCTTTGGACCCTCTGGATTTCAATCCCTTTATCAGAAAACTCAGGAATCAAATAGCTACACAATGAAGATTTTAATTATATGAGATAACATAAGATTTTTGAACAAGTATTGCATATTTCAGAGTGACTTATAATATTGAAAGATACTTGCAAATATCCTGTAAAAAGAGTAATAGCACATGGGCCCCAGAACACATCAGATCAGGTTACCTGAACCAGTCCCATCATTCTTACGCTTCTTTTTATCCCTGTGTCTCTCAGGAGTCCAAGCCTTGGTGGTCACCTATTTTCATCTGAATTCTCCTCCTTATAATGGCCATTATACACACACACACACACACACACACACACACCAATAGTCATATCATATATATGATGTGTGTGTGTGTGTGTGTATCTGAACCAATCTATAGTCCACTGTATTGTTAATAACACTAACTATAAAACAAATGGGTGCTATTTTATGACAATTTCATCTTAGGGCTTTCCAACCATTTATATGACTTTAACTGACAGCTGGCTGTCGGCTTGAGCATACTTCCCCTGTAGACTTTGGAGGTAGGGGTTTGTGCTTTGTTTTTATTGTTGTTGTGAGTTTTAAATAGGCTTTATTATTTAGAGAAGTTTTAGATTCACAGCAAAATTGAATGGAAGGTATAGAGATGTCTCATCTCTCCCCTTCCACCCTCATGCATAACCTCCCCCATTACCAACATCCCTACCAAATGGTATAAATGGTCAGAATTGACAAACCTACAATGACCCCTTGTTGCCACTCAAAGTTCATGGTTCCCTCTTGGTGTCATGCATTCTATGAGTTTGTATAAATACATAAATGACATGTATTCACCATTACAGTATCCCACAGAATATTCTCAAAATCCTAAAACTCCTCTTGCCCCATCTAATCATTCCTCCCTCCCCACTTAACTCTTGGAAACCATTGATCTTTTCAGTTTGGCCACAGTTTGGCCTTTTTGTTTGCTTTAATTTTTTTTGTTCAGTCAGACATTTCTTACTTTAGGGCCAGATTATTGGAGACATGTTCCTTACCTATAGATCATGGTCCTAGCAGGCTACTTTCCTCCTTGCTTATAGAAAAAAGGGGTAAACAGAAATGGTAAGTGCTATACATTGCTATGTATTATGATATATATCTCTTGAATCTTCCACCATGATCCCACCATGAGTTCTATCATCTGCTCTGTCCTCCCGGTCGTCCTTCCCGTCCTCCTGATATTCACTAAAGACTAGCATGTTTGTTTCACAGTATATTACATATGCTTTCTCTTATCTTCATTCTCAGAAATGTCTATAACCAATGTCTTGCTCCCCAAATTCTCCAGTATTTTTTCATCCCCTCTACTCCAAAAACTTTATCAATTGCCAAGATAACCACTTAGCCTCCTAGTCTTCACTTACATTTGCTTTCTTTTTAATTCAACAACTGTAGTGCCCTCTTTGCTGTAATGTCTCCACATTTTCTAGACTGGAGGTAGACATTTTATTTAACAGGGAACAGAGAAAATATTTCAGTCTTTGTAAGCCATAGTTACTAATGCAGCTACCCAACTTCACCATTGTAGCATGAAGGCATACATATATTTATTACACACATGTAATAAATAAGTATAATTGTGTGATTTAAAATTGGTGTCACAACAGTTAGCCTGACACCCAGTCACCCTTAATGTATGTCATATCTAAATCAGTGGCCCTTGTCTCCCATATAGGTATTGAAAGTTAGGTAGGTTTAACTATGGATGGCCATAGGCAAAAAGTGACAGGAGGCCAGGTCATAGGATTTGAGAATGTTGATTGAAAACAAAGAAAGCAATTGTAGAGATGGATCATGGGATCTAAGGTACACAAAAGCCCATGAGTGAGTCAATAAACCTGAGTGGATTTTATAGTCACAAGAGACTTTATTTTCAGAACCAAAAATAGAATGCTATTATTTTCATAGTCCTTTGGAAGCCTTTCAAAGAGCGCTCAGACCTTCCCTACTAGCCTTGGAGAAGCAAGCCACGATGAATTCAACAGCTGCAGAGAAATGAATGAATTCTGCCAGCAGCCACATGAGCTCGGAAGAGCACCTGGAGTTTCAGATGAGATTGCATCCCCAGCTAGCATCCTGACTGCAGCCTTGTGAAACCCCGAGTAGAGGAACCAGCTAAGCTGTGCCGAGAGTTCTGATCCGTTGGAACTATGATGTGATAAATGTAATTTTTATTCCAGTATAATTACATATGGTGTCATATTGGTTTCAGGTGTACAATATAATGATTCAACATTTCTATACACTTCTCAGTGCTCATCAAGATAAATGTCCTCTTAATCCTCTTTATCTATTTCACCCATCCCCCACCCACCTCCCCTCTGGCAACCACCAGTTTGTTCTCTGTAGTTAAGAGTCTTTTATTGGGGGCACCTAGGTGGCTCATTGGGTTAAAGCCTCTGCCTTTGGCTCAGGTCATGATCCCAGGGTCCTGGGATCAAGCCCCACATCAGGCTCTCTGGTCATCAGGGAGTCTGCTTCCTCCTCTCTCTCTGCCTGTCTCTCTACCTACTTGTGATCTCTCTCTCTGTCAAATTAAAAAAAAAAAAAGATTGTTTTATTTATTTATCTTTTCCTCTGAGTATTCATTTGTTTTGTTTCTTAAATTGTACATAGGAGTGATGTCTGGTATGTCTTTGATTTATTTCACTTAGCCTTATATACCTAAATATATATTGTTTTAAGTGCATACATATATATAATATATTATGCAACAGAAAAAGCTAATACAACTATCAATGCTTCTATAATTAGCTTTATGGACAGAAATACTATTTGAATTGTCTCTTCTGTCCTCATATCTCTACATTCCTTTCTCACCCTCACTTCACTGTCACCTCCTACTTAAATGAGAAAAAAAAAGGAAATTAACAGAGATAAATTATCCATCACTTTTTATCACAAGTTGATAATTCCACCTGTATTTGAAGACATCTACTTCCCTCTTGAAATGTTCTGCTCCTGGAGATTATCCATCTATAACAGATGTTTGTGCCTATACATATTAAGACATATAATATGTTATCTAATATAGACTAGATACATTATATGATGTATTGTGAAAATTAGTAAAAAACAAAACAAACAAAAACTCAATTTAAAATGAAGCTGGAAAGCCCTGAAGAGGGAACTCTCAGACACATATCATTTGCTGCAGAGGGCAAAACCATCAGAAAGAAGGAATTATCTTAACAAGAGAGGATATTTTTCACATAGGAATTTTACCTCCTGTTTTTAAGAAAAAGAAAGAAAATCTTTCCCTGCTCTAGTAACCATGCCCTAACCACTGCTTACAGCTAATGAGATATGACCACAATCTCAAACTCTTGTTCTTCTCCAATGAACTTTTGTTCTAGCATTTCTCTCCAGTTTCCTTCTAAAACCTAATGAAAGCTGACCTTCCCTTTGTCTCTTCAGATTTGCCCATGGTTTGCCATATCTTGCTTGTCCTGAATTGCAATTCCTGTGAAATTCCTGAATAAACTCATTTTGTTAGCAAAATTACTGGCTATGTTATTTTTAAGGTTAACATTACATTTCTATTTATTCAGGGAAATGTCTGTATCTACTATGTCCACTCCCACCTCGTATCTCTCTAACATGCATTAGACACCCTTTGCTGGACCTTCTCTAGACCAGTCAATCAAGGACTTTACTCCTGCTAAACTCAACGGAAAGATTTTTTACTTCATATTGTCATATTCACTTCATTTTTTAGACACATGGCAATAAAGACTATCCTTCCTTCTCCACCCTCACCTTACCAGTTTTTGAAACAGTCTCTTTTAGGGGGTTCTCATGACATCAAATATCCCTAGGTTTAGTCAAATTTATTAAGTTTTGTTGCCTTTTTCCTCTATACCCAACTGCCAACTTTCGAAGTATCTCTGGGCTCAGTCCTAGGTTCTCTCATCCTGTCCCTCCTACGCTTTCTTCTAGAAGATCTCTTTAATTCCTATGACTTTACTCACCCTAACCCCAGTCCTGATGTTACGGCTTAGATTCACACTTGTCTCTCTCAAGCTATTTGAAAGTCTATATCTGTCTGGCTCCTGGATATCTCAAAATCATCATGTCAAAATTGACACCCTTACTGTATCTCTTACATACAGACCCCCAACGATAGAGACAACTTTTGATCCTTTCTCATCCTCCCATCTCAGGAAAAAATGGCATCATCCAGGTTACTAAAGACAAAAAAAAGTAAAATAAAAGTATAAATTAATTAAACTAAAATAAAATGTTATTTGTATTTAAATAAATGTGATTGTATTGAATATTTTTTATTTAAATAAATAAGATATTTGGAATGTTTCTTTTTCTTCACACTCCTTTCTGTTCACTTCAAGAAAGATTTCAGGGGCACTTATGTGTTGCAGTCAGTTAAATATCTGACTCCTGATTTCAGCTCCAGTCATGATCTCAGGGTCATGAGATCAAGGCCTGCATAGAGCTCAAAGCTCAGCAGGGAGTCTGCTTGAGATTCTGTCTCTCTCTCTCCCTTGCCCTTCCCCCATTAGCTTGCACTGCCTCTCTCTCTCTCTCTCAAATAATAAATGAATCTTAAAAAAAGAGAAAAAAAGATTTCATATTCATCCAATTCCATTCATTACTGCATCTACCCTGTGATAGCAATGTAATAGCTAGCCTAGACTGAACTTCCTATTTCCATTTGTCTATTTTGTGTCTATTTTACATCGTATTGCTGGGATATTTTTTGTGAAGATAAAACCTGAACTTTAACAATAATCTGGATTCCAATATTGTCCGATTTCCCCTGAAATTTTCTATAAAAATAGTCACTGTAACAAAAATATGCTTAGTAGCCATATAAAATAAAAATTTAAACCCATATAATAATGCATTTAAATCGCTCATTTACACTAGTTACCTTATCTAATCTTCATTAATAACCTCAATGTGATAGGCATTTTATTTTTCTCAGATTAAAGATTAAGAAATAAGCTCAAGTTTATAAATTACCTGCATAAGCATACCAAGGCCTTCTGTCTCTTAGATCTTTGAAGTACTCATTGAAATTAAGAAAGGATTTAAGAGCAATGTCCATGTCATCAGTAGAGTAAGTGCAGTTGCAACAAAACACATATTAGTAATGTGTGTCTACACAATTATTAATGATTCTTCAGAGATATAAAGAAAAATGCAGATAATAATATAAGAAATCAACTCACATTTTTCCGACTAAAACTGAAATGTACTCAGATAGATCTGAATAAAAATTATAAAGCAAATAACTTTTCATGACTCTTTTTATCAACTTTCTGTAACTTGACTTCCCTTGCACATATACTCATAATGCTTTTTCCTTTATGCAGTTAGGACTTGGATATTTCTTCTCTCAAATTCTCTTTGCTTTCATCTACCCTAGCCTGTGATCATTCCAGACTACCTACTTGAGTACAGATTTAAATTGTGTGTGTGTGTGTGTGTGTGTGTGTGAGAGAGAGAGAGAGAGAGAGAGAGGGAGAGATTTTGTGTTTCATTTGCTCCAAACTCAACAGCTAAGTTTTTCAATGAGGCTACTTTACCAGGGGAATATTTTTATTATACCAATTTAAAATGATAGAATGGCTCTCAACATAATAAATAGAAACTTGCCATTTATAATTATTCTTGTGATAGAGTTTTAAATAAGTTCTCTATGACCTTTCTAAATGTGTGGAATATTGGTTATGAGTAAAATCATTTCTACCTAGGCATAGCCTTTGATTTTTCAAGTACTCTGTTATGCTAATGTGATATCTTCCTTGTTCTCTCAAGTTATTCTAAGAATCACTTGAAACAGTGATGAGCAAAATCAGTCTTCTATCAAGCAGTCTGTATGGGAATTTAGAGGAAGAGAGGGAAGGTAAAGGGTTCATGATTTTCTAATAAAAGAAGCTATATTCTGTATCAGAACTCAAGTTAAATTCATTCCTGAAAGCAAATGATAATGAGATCTTGTGCTGAAAATCTGTAAGTTAAAAAGGCAATTAGCTTGTCTATCTTATTCACCTACAAGGGCAAAAACAATTCAGTCCTCACTGTTAAAATGGATTGCAGTCATATTGGATTTGAAAACCTGACTTTTTAAATATTTATGAATATCTAAACCCTGCATAAGAGTAGAAAAGAGGGCACATATAATTTAGAAAACTTTCATTCAGCTGAATGACTCCATTGTAGAATTTTTATTTCATTTGAAACACAGGTTGAAATATAATATTTACTATCTCTTTTACAAAAGTAACAAAAAAAAATCTAAAATGAAAATGTTATACTGTATCATTTTTAAATGAAACAACAGAACAATTCCTTAAGATTTATTCTTTTATTAGAAAATTCCATTCTGTGCATTGCCTCTTTGTTTTGTTGAGTGTTTCCTTTGCTGTGCAGAAACTTTTGATCTTGATGAAGTCCCAAAAGTTCATTTTCGCTTTTGTTTCCTTTGCCTTTGGGGACATGTCTTGAAAGAAGTTGCTGTGGCCAATGTCGAAGAGGTGACTGCCTATGTTCTCCTCTATGATTTTGATAGATTCCTGCCTCACATTGAGGTCTTTCATTCATTTCAAGTTTATCTTTGTGTATGGTATAAGAGAATGGTCGAGTTTCTTTCTTCTTTACATAGCTGTCCAATTTTCCCAGCACCATTTATTCGAAGAGACTGTCTTTTTTCCACATTATATTTTTTCCTGCTTTGTTGAAGATTATTTGACCATAGAGTTGAGGGTCCATATCTGGCCTCTCTACTCTGTTCCACTAGTCTATGTGTCCATTTTTGTGCCAGTACCATGCTGTCTTGGTGATCACAGCTTTGTAGTAAAGCTGGAAATCTGGCAATGTGATGGCCCAATTTTGTTTCTCTTTTTCAACATTTCATTAGCAATTTGGGGTCTCTTCTCATTCCATACAAATTTTAGGATTGTTTGTTCCAGCTCTTTGAAAAATGCCAGTGGGGTGGCATTGAAAATATAGATTGCTCTAGGCAATATAGACATTTTAACAATGTTTATTCTTCTGATCCATGGGCATAGAATGCTCTTCCATCTTTTTGTGTGTTCTGTAGTTCCCTGAGTACAGATCCTTTACCTCTTTGGTTAGGTTTATTCCCAGGTATTTTATGGTTCTTGGTGCTATAGTAAATCGAATCAATTCCCTAATTTCCCTTTCTATATTTTCACTGTGTATAAGAAAGTGTATAAGAACCATATACGTGTATAAGAAAGTATATAAGAAAGCAACTGATTTCTGTATATTGATTTTGTATCCTGCCACATTACTGAATTCTTGTATGAGTTCTAGTAATTTGGGAGTGGAGTCTTTTGGCTTTTCCATATAAAGTATCATGTCATCTGTGATGAGAGAAAGTTTGACTTCTTCTTTGCCAATTTGAATACCCTTTATTTCTTTTTGTTGTCTGACTGCTGTTGCTAGGACTTCTAGTACTATGCTGAAAAACAGTGGTGAGAGTGGACCTCCTTGTCGTGCTCCTGATCTCAGAGGGAAGGCTTTCAGCGTTTTCCAATTGAGGATGATATTCGCTGTTAGTTTTTCATAGATAGATTTTATGAAATTGAGGAATATTCCCTCTATCCCTATACTTTGGAGAATTTTAATCAGGAACAGATGCTGTATCTTATCATATGCTTTTTCTGCATCAGTTGAGAGGGCCATATGGTTCCCCATGGAATGGGAGAAGATATTCACAAATGATACTACAGACAAAGGGCTGATATCCAAAATCTATAAAGAACTCCTCAAACTCAACACACACAAAACAGATAATCACATCAAAAAATGGGCAGAAGACATGAACAGACACTTCTCCAAAGAAGACATACAAATGGATAACAGAAACATGAAAAAATGGTCATCATCATTAGCAATCAGGGAGATTCAAATCAAAACCACATTGAGATACCACCTTACACCAGTTAGCATGGACAAAATCAACAAGACAGTAAACAACAAGTGTTGGAGAGAATGTGGAGAAAGGGGAACCCTCTTACACTGTTGGTGGGAATACAAATTAGTGCAGCAGCTTTGGAGAACAGTGTGGAGATTCCTTAAGAAATTTAAAATAGAGCTGTCTTATGACCCTGGAATTGCACTACTGGGTATTTACCCCAAAGATACAGATGTAGTGAAAAGAAGGGACACTTGTACCCCAATGTTCATAGCAGCAATGGCCACAGTTGCCAAACTGTGGAAAGAACCAAGATGCCCTTCAACAGACAAATGGATAAAAAAGATATGGTCCATTTATACAATGGAGCATTGTGCCTCCATCAGAAAGGATGAATACCCAACTTTTGTATCAATGTGGATGGGACTGGAGGAGCCTCTGCCGAGTGAAATAAGTCGAGCAGAGAGAGTCAATTATCACATGGTTTCACTTACATGTGGAATATAAGGAATAACACGGAGGACATTGGGAGATGGAGAGGAGAAGTGAGTTGGGGGAAGTCAGAGGTGAAGACAAACCATGAGAGACTGTGGACTCTGAGAAACAAACGGAGGGTTTTGGAAGGGGGTGGGGAATGGGTGAGCCTGGTGGTGGGTATTAAGGAGGGCACGTATTGCATGGAACACTGGGTGTGGTGCAAAAACAATGAATTTTGGAACACACAAAAATAAATAAAACTAAATTAAAAAATAAAGAACAATAAAAGAAAAAAAAGAAAATTCCAAATTAAAAATGCTTTATATTATGCATTCTTAAAGCCGTCTTGACTGGAACATAGGAACCACTGTTTTCAAACAGATCACAGAGAGTTTTGTGCTATGTGAACTCATAGCCAATCACTGGAAAAATGTTCATATTTTGATGAAAATATTCATAAACAAAATTGTCAATTATTAAGAGTTTATATACTATTATACTTTAAAAAACCATCAGCATAGGGATGTTGTTGCAAACCTCTGCTATTTATAGACAAATAATGCAAGTCAGCCTTATATGGCCTCATAATTTTAATTTTTTAAACTTTTTTTTATTTTTAAATTTTTATTTTTATTACATAAAATAATCATTATGTTTTTGGGGTGATACTTGGATATTTTGCCAAAATCATATGGATAGTTCAAATAGGCTTCCAGACCAGAGGTCAGCAAGCACTTTTTTGTAAAAAACTAGATTGTAAATCTTCTTGGCTTTGAGAAGCCACATGATCTCAATTGCAAACAGGCCAATTAATTATGCCTCTGTAGTGAAACAGCATAGACAATACACAAACAAATGAGCAATTGTGGTACAATGAAACTTTGTTGACAAAGACTGGTAGCAGGTTAGTCTTGCTATAGGACACCCCCAGTTACTCCTAAAATGCAAAATATTTCCAAGTTGTAAAAGAAGAAAGTTATGCAATCAGCCCTCAATCCAATCTATCTCTCTAATCTGGATAAGGAAAGAAATAGAAGAGAAGTTAGCAAATGATAAAATATATGTGTCAAAAGGAGTTATTAGAAGGTGGAAGAGGGACAGTAAATACCCTCCAGACTGAGAAGGTACTTGGAGACCTGAAAACAAAGCAAGCCACCCCATAATAGTCACAAAGAATTTTACTTAGGGTAGCTTACTACAGGGGACATTGGGCAGATGATCCAACCATTATGCAACTATAATCCGTGAAGCCCACACCTTGATCCACAGCTTTTACAGAACGAGGAGCATTGTGATGAGGTCAAAGAGTAGTTATTTTATGGGAAGCCCTCTCTGTGCCACTTTAGCATTAAGAGTAAGAATTCTCACATTCCCTTCAGGGCCTACAGAAACCTGTAAGGGGCCAGGAACACGTAGCCCCAAGAAGGTCATTGTGCAGGAAATAAATAAGATGAAGGGCCAAAGGTACATTCAGCATTGTCCGCAAACCTACAGGAGTTTAAAAGCCAACTGACAGGGGCGCCTGGGTGGCTCAGTGGGTTAAAAGCCTCTGCCTTCAGCTCAGGTCATGATCCCAGGGTCCTGGGATCGAGCCCCGCATCGCGCTCTCTGCTTCGTGGGGAGACTGCTTTCTCCTCTCTCTCTCTGCCTGCTTGTGATCTCTGTCTGTCAAATAAGTAAATAAAATCTTAAAAAAAAAAAGCCAACTGACAAATTATTCCCATCCAAAGTTTACATATTCCAATCTATTCTCAAAGACAATCATCTCACTTTGGCTTGACTACCTCAAGTGATAGAGAACTCAGTACTAGAGTGTCGTGTAGGTGCTATGTTCAATTTTTGGACAGTTCTAAATATTAAACACTTCATTTATGTTGTGTTTTGAGGAAACTTGCAGTAATTGACTTCGATTTAGTGTGGACTTATCTGTGATATTATACTTGCTTAAGATATGCATAGGCTAATTTTAATTATTTAGTGTCTTTAAAATTAAGAGCATACATAGATAAATGGTTTTAGGCCTTTTTTAAAAAAAATTAGGATTTCCATGAGGTAAAAACTGTTTAAGAGCATTAATTATGTGTCACACCCTGAACTGGGGATCAAGGGTAGAAAGGTGTCCTAGGATCTTGCTGTTTAAAGTTTTTGACCTACTGTGAAGTCTTCTAATCATTCATGACACCTACATGGATATAACTGTGATCCTCTGGGAAGATCTCTGCCCGATACTATTTCACAATGATGTCTTGCTCATTTCTTCATCACCTTGTTTCTCATGTCACAGTCTTTGTCGCTCAAAATACTCTTCCACTTACTACAAATGTTACCTGCTAGAGAAAGTGGACTCATCACCTGTGATAAGCTTTTACTTCTTGGTTCACATCGTTTGTGTCCATTTTAAGCAAATTTAGCAGGATCAAATATGTTCTAGATGTCCCCTCTCTACTTTGCCAGTTAGAACAAACATAGTTTAGAAATAGATTTTTGCCAGAATTGACAGTGTACAGCTCTGATTACACATTATAATTTTAGGTTGGTTGGTTTTATATATTTTCATTTCTTCTTAGGATTTTATTGATAGTCCTTCAACACAGGCAGTTTTAACTTGCCACTCTGTTCTACTAATTTCATTTTGTTTATTTTGGCGTTATATTGAGACCTGATAAGATCTAAAGAATTGCCTATGATTTCAAGTTATCACACAGGGCTAAAAGGCCATCACAGAAACATGAAGAAAAGAATTGTCCAGCTTCAAGTCTAGGAGGATATACATTGTCTAGTTTTTCCGAAGTATGAAAAGAAACACACCCAGACTGTGTTACCGTCAGAAATGAGAAGGAAAAATAGGGTGGGGAGTTGGAAGTATTGATATTTGGCAAAGATAAGGTGCTATTTTAGGAATTCTACCTTTTTGTTTTAAAGCCCAGCCAACATCCATTCATCATTATCACATTCATTCCTAGAAAATTGTAAGATAGAGCATAATTTGGAAACTTGATTTCTTTTCATAATCAGAGGGAAAAAAAAAAACAAAATTATTTTTAGTTATTTAATTTGACATTACCACTTTCAGGCACCATGGCTCTCTTTGCTTTGCAGAGGTTATTGTAAATGTGACACTCCTTCCTGAGACAGTATAATGAAGGTTTAAGAAAAAAAGACTATATTTTATTTTGTCTGAATGCTTGTGTTTGTTTGGTTTCTCCTGTCTCTTAACTTCCAGTCTCTAGTTCCATGGAACGTTTCCCCCATAATCAGTGAAAAGACAACATATTTAAGAAAGAATAACACCTATTACTTTTCTTGTTACATACTGCATTTTGGGAGTGAAAGTGTATACAGAGAAATGAATATATTTTAATATGAAATTTGAATTTGAAAGAAAAGTCTTGTGCCTCCTTCTCGGTTTTTGCTTGCTCCTTTCTTTCATATGCAATCTGTTCCTTTGTAATCTTTTACTCAACACAAACTGAGTGTGCTCTATTAAGGCAGAAATCCCTTTCAGTGAATTTGGAAACTTTCTCTATTCTAGTCGAAAATGCTCTCCAGGAGCCATAGCATTCACCATTGACTTTTAACCAACCACAAGATAAAGGCTGTGTGTGTATGTGTGTGTGTGTGTGTGTGTGTGTGTGTGTGTATGTCATGAATTCAGAGAAAAAGAGAAAAAAAAAAGTGAGATCTATCTCAGTATGCACTGTAAGAACCTTTCCTGGGTAGATGGAACACATTTTCAGCCCATTTGCACCACTCAGAGATGTCCTTTTCTTCTTCTTTGAAAGACAACTCTAGCTGTGCCTCATTATAGTGTGCAGTGGAGAAGGAGAGACGAAGTGAGTAAGAGGGAGGGCTGGAGAGCGATGGAGCTATGGAATCAAAAGAAAGGTGCTGTGCTGTAAGTGGAAAGTAAATTGCCCCTTACACTTTAGGACCAAACCCCTTTGCAGCTTGTAGTAATTTTCAGCCTTTATTGCTACTCTACACACCAGCAGGGTTATGAGCTTTTGTGTACAGAAACAGATACACTTGTGCATGTCGCATATGCATCCACTAACCACGGGCTTATATCCCCCCAAATCAGCCAGCTTGTCAAGCCATCTGTGCTCACATACCTCAACTGAAGGATTTATTTTCTGCCTTCTAAAAGACTCTTTCCTCATTACAACAGAGTTTGTACATCCTGGAAAATGTAATAAATCATACATAGGTTGACACTTTTGCTCTCACTTATTTTACTATTTATTTATTTATTTAGTATTTTAAGTTTTCTTTACAAGCTGTTAATGAGAAAAGCTGTTTTTTGGTTCTTGTTTTGGTGTGTTTGTTTGTTTGTTGTTTGTTTGTTTTAATGCAAGGCTATTGCATTAAATATTTGCACCAAAATATTTGGTGAAACACACCAAAAAGTTGTTTTGGTGATTCTTGTTGGAAATCTTCAAAGTGAAATGTGTACTTTTAAAATAAGATGTTATTTATTAGCAAATTATATAATCCTGCTTAAATACTAAAGAGACTTATTTTCCTTTCATAAAAAGACCAAAACTTAAGTTATAATCACACAAAATTCTTAAATTTATGACAAGGATTGTAATTTTTCTGTTTAAATGAATAGGATCAGAATTATGATCTATATATTCATTATAGGAGCTGCCAAATCTCTGAGTATAGATTATGCAATTTTTAAGGTAGTTTTTCAACCAAAAGGCCTAAAGATTATTGAAAATAATGACACTGTCCCGATCTTATATTTCTTTATACGACAAATAAGCTGATGCCTTGAAATGGTAAAGCATGAGCTACATTCCAAGATTTGTATCTGCTAGTGGATGAGACTGATTCCATCTAGTCTTTCTCATAGACTGATGTATGTGGAACTGTGAGGACTTGCAATTCCAAATGCCTTCCCCTGTATTATGCATAAGGAAAAGGAAGTTCTTCAATCTATCAGTTAAAACAAACCTGAGTGAATGGACTTTAGAAAAAAACAAACTGAATTAATAAAAAATCACTGGTAATAGAGTAAAGTAAAGTAAAAGTCAAGAGCTATGTCAACTTATTACAAGGAAGTGGATCTGAGTGGAAAATAGTTCTTCTCTTGGGGACCTATCATGGGGAACACTCAGACCTCTTGCAGAGGGTTTAGGTGATGGTTAGAAAGGGTCCAGCTAGGTAGGCAAGCACCTTAAAGTTCCCCGTGTTACACTTGCTGCCACCATTATGACATCATCCTTAAATGAAGAAAAATGAATAAAAATAACAGTGATGACTTACCCAGATGCCTCTGCGTTCCATGGGTTGTTTCTAACTTCACCCTGTAGCCACCCCAACTGTAAATGAGCATGCAGTTGTATTCCAGCAAAAGAATCCAACTTTAATAGGCAAATGTTAGTCATACCGATTTTACTGAAAATTTTGTGAAGGAGTAGGAAATAGGATTTATTCTATAGTCCACTAAGTCAAATTTAGCAATTCATTACTCCTACCTCTGATTTTCCCCCAAATCAATCTCCGAGTATAGAAGCTTCATTCTGTTTTTCCCTTCCTTCCTTATACCTAATTTAAAATTCCATCTATCATCTCACACAATTTTGGTTGTGCCTTAAGTTTTAAAATCCAATATACTAAAACATTACCCTGGTCATTTGTTATTTGACTCCATGCATCTTAGAAGAAATTTGGTGGCCAAAGTTTGCTTCCAAGGGCCAAATTATTTAACTCCTCTATTAAATATAATTCTTATAACCGTAACAATGATATGTTATTGGCATTATTGCAAAAAAAAAATAGTAAAAGCCTCCATAAAAGGAAAAGTGGGTATTACAACAAAACAAAACAAGATGCCTTCCTTTGCTTTGCAGACTCAATAAATAGTGACAAAGAAGAGTGGTTGAATGCCAAACCAGTGTAGGAAAAAGTGTACAATATAAATCACTTTTTAGAAATCAAGCTTCAATATTTTTAACTGTGGCACACCGTGATAAAAAAAAAAGTTCAAAAGTTTAGGAAAATATTAACAAACACTTGGTGGATGAAGAAATATTCTGAATGATACACTCCACCCCCCACCCCCCACCCCCCAGTAGTCATTCATTTTGGTGGATCTTTGCTCATTCACTTTTGTTCATTCTTCATTTAAAACCTTGCACGAAAGACTTCACACACATTTCAGATTCTCTGGAAACCAAGATGAATACCATATTGTGCTGCATTTTGGTTTTTATTTTTTTTTATTTTTTTTAAAGATTTTATTTATTTATTTGAGAGAGAGACAGTGAGAGAGAGCATGAGAGGTGAGAAGGTCAGAGGGAGAAGCAGACTACCCGTGGAGCTGGGAGCCTGATGTGGGACTCGATCCCAGAACTCCAGGATCATGACCTGAGCTGAAGGCAGTCGCTTAACCAACTGAGCCACCCAGGCGCCCTGCCTTTTGGTTTTTAAAGATGGCTGGCAAGAGAATAGTTGTGGTATTCAGCATTTATTTACATTAAACAGGGTGCATCAGGAGAGGAATATCAGTTAGTTATTAGAGACAAAATTGGATGAGACCTGAGCCTGGTAAACTGAATTAGATTTCGACAAGGGGCAGGTCACAAAAGGACACACGAGGAAGAGCTGAGGACAAGGGTGAGTGAAAGAACATGGTGAGTTACAAGAATTCCAAATAAATTGATGTATGCAGAGTAAGAAGTTTATGAGTACACTCTTCTGAATTAGACACTATTAAGATTTCCTTAATAGTTGAATGACTAAAGAAATGTTACTTCATATCTCTAATTTACAGTTGGCTCATTTTACAATTGGTGATTATCATGGCCACTTTCCCATTATGAGATGATTTAATTTATACACTTGACATAGTGTTTGCATGCTAGACGATCAATA
Source organism: Mellivora capensis (assembly GCA_004024625.1). NCBI lineage: Eukaryota > Metazoa > Chordata > Mammalia > Carnivora > Mustelidae > Mellivora > Mellivora capensis. The sequence goes on along the minus strand of PISX010001096.1, from coordinate 57,524 downwards.
AATATTAGTACTCCTCTCTCTTTCACCTTGAATTTTCCTTCACCTCCTTCTTCTAAAGGTATAATTAGATATGAATCTTGAAATATTGAAAGGGGAAGATGTCATGACAAATACTGTTTTCTATACAAAGGAGATTCAAAAAAGAGTAGGTAATTTTTCTAGAGCCTTACTCCTATTAATTTTGTACAAAAGTAATATTTTTTTCTATGTTGTTAGAAAGTTTCAAGGATGGTTTAAATATATAAGTATAGTTTCTATATATTTAGTAACAGAGATACATAGTTTCTGTGTGGTTCTAAATATCTAGTTAATATATATTTAGAAATAGAAAAAAATCAATTAGCCAAAGGAAAGATCAAGCTAATGGCTTCCATAACATTACTATAAAACCAAGTCTTGGATTAAAAGTGTGAGAATCAATAATGACATACAGATAACTTAACATTTTGGTTGCTTCTGAAAGCAGGGCAAAGAGTTCTTGAGAAATGTTTTATTTTGAATTATCCATCTAACAATATCATCAAATTAATAAGAATATAAATTAATAAGAAATTAAATATTATAAAGCTATTTCCAGTAGAGGTAATGTGTAATTTATTTGCCCTGTTACCTTTTGTAGACCAGATTTTAAAATCAAAACCGATGATACTAAGACATCTGTTTCCAACCTCTTATCTGAAGTTTTCTTCTAATTGCATCAAGTAAATCTTCTTGGCTTGGAAATATTTATTTAAGAACAATATTCTTGTATTTGAGATTTCTTTTTTTAGTTCAATCAAGATTGACTGGTTTGCAGGGATGGTCTGGTCAAGTTCTTCTCAGACTTAATGGGAATTGTAAACAATTATCATTCCATGCATATTGGATAATATAACTGGAAAGGAATATAACTGTTCCTATCCAGTTCCTCAATGGCAGAAGTTTATATATAATATTTTCATCACAGTATGGCCAACAAATGATATCAGCTGCCAGGTTCATTCTGTCCAGGAGTTCAGAGGTTGACATGAAATAGTCACATTGACTCTGACTCATCATTCAGTGAATGAAGAGGTTGGCTTTCATGTGCTTATGGGTTTTCAACTTCTGGATTTTTCTTCATGTGTCAGGTAAAGGTTAAAAAAAAAGAAGTAACATTAATGATGGCCATTGTAACTTTAGAAGTTTTTTTTTTTCCCATGTTTGATTATATGTCAAATGAATTGGTAAAATAATCTTTGAACATAACTTACTTCATTCATTCTTCTTGTAATTCCAGTAGTCTTTATTCACAAACTTCATTAAAGAATTCAAAGTATTTATTTCCCTCTTCTCTGTAGGTTCTTTACAGCAATTTATAAGAAGCATGAACTACTTCTCTGATACAAATAAGTATATTTGTTTAATAGAATCATAAAATGAATGGAATAAAAATAATGTTGAAGTAATATCTAATAATTCTTTTATCATGGATGTCTAGAAAAATCTTATAAGTATTACTATGTTCTAAAAGCCTCCATTTTCAACTTCTTCCTTTTATATTTTCATCATCTAGGATTATTTATATAAAGATTTATTTATTTATTTTAGAGAAAGAGAGAGAGTGTGTGTGTGTGCATTAAGAGAGGAGCAGAGGGAGAGAGGGAGAGAGAGAATCTTTAACCAGACTGACTCCCTGCTGAGCATGGAGCCCAAAGAAGGGCTTGTTTCACTATCCATAAGATTATGACCTGAGCCAAAATGAAGAGTTAGACACTTAACTGACTGAGACACCCACAAGCCCCGTCTCACTGAGGATTATTAAAAATCTAGAACCAAATTATGTGTAAATTCCATGCAAATAATCATGACTTTCATTTATATAACATGCTTTTACATATGTAATTATTTTCAATCTAAGAATAGTTAATAATAGTATTATATTTATATTCATTCTATTATGAATGAGGACATAACATTTAAATAACAAAGTGTCATATCTGAATTTTCTTCATTTTGAATAATTTCATTATTCATATGAAACAGAAAATTGTCAAGATTATCTTTCACATTAAGTATAGTAACAAGTCATGAACCAAAAAGAACTGTCCTCAGTATGATATGTGAGCCAAGGCATTAGTATTGAGATATAGAGATAAAGCAAACACATGGAGATAATGTATAATAGACCCAGTAAACTTTTTCATGCCCATGTCTAAAACATACAATTGGAAAAAATGGCAAAACCCAGACAATCCAAATAAATTACTAAACCAAGCATTTTTCTTTTGAGTGCAAGATAAAATTACCTATTTATGAATAACAGTTTGTGGGTGATGAGAGAAAACTGAGATCAGAGCCACTGATTTATTCAGTGCTTGGCGGGGGGTCCCCATTTACCCTAATAGGGAGTGGGATAATAAGTAGCAACTGAAGGTTATTTGTACCTACAGGGTAGAGGAATACAGTGTAGTTTGTGGCAGTTTGAAAGAGTTGCTTAGTAAGAAACTCTTTAAAGGAAGCAGTAAGATGATAACTTGTGCGCAAATGCGTGTGTGTGTGTGTGTGTGTGTGTGAGTGTGCATGCAGTGGGGAAAGCTGAGATGGGGAGAAGTGTTCAGAGTCAGAGGGAAATAGATATTTGGCTCAAGAGATTCTTCTAATTGTCTAAATCAGTGTTGCCTTTTGAGGCAGCTTTAACTTAAAAGCTTGCTCAAACTTTTCAAAGTTTTAATATGTCAATATACCAGTCCCTATTCTTTGCACTGATCTTAGGCCAAAGGGATTCTTGGATACTAGAAGTATTCTTGCTGGTCAGTAATGTATCTCCATTAAAACCAGCGACCATAACTCATGCTAAAAGATGACAAATGTAGTCTAGGAAACTTAGATTGAAAGGTTTTTAGGTATCAGCTTTACTTGAAAATGTCAGTGAAAAAGGGCTGGTTGTTCTTGATTTTTCTCCAGAATTAAGACAAAAAGAGCAGCCTTCTGGCATTTTGAAAGAATGGAGAACCCACCAAAAAATAGACATATAGGATCACTGAAAAGAGAGTTCATTTTCCTAGCAGAACAGAAATAAAGTCATCATCAGAAATAGGAATAGGAGTGGACCATGAGGCCATAGTTGGAGAAATTTATTTTAAAGTTGCTGAGGTCCACACTATGCATTGTACTTCAGAGCCAAGTTTTATACTTTCAGAGTCCAAACTGATTAATACATTAAGTTGTAAGAGTAACTCCCTACTCTTTAAGTGTTGGTTGTACATAATGACTTCCTTCCATAGAGCTAGAGAAGGAGGGAAAATACTAACTTTCCAGTGGAGAAAGTTGGCAAATACTGCCTCATCCAGATGACCAAGGTCAATATAAGCAGTAATAAATCATGTTGATAGTATGTACTCTTGATAAGATGTGATCAAGAGTGCACACTGTAACTCTGGTCTTCATTTCAACAACTCAGGACCCCAGGATTGGTATGAGAAACACATCTTTCCAATTCCACTAGAAGACATCCTACAAAATATCTGACTAGTACTCCTCAAAATTAAAAAAAAAATCAGAAACAAGGGAAGTAAAATAAATTTCCTGTCATGAGGATCATAAGGAATATCTAATGTAGTATGGTATCCTTACTATGGTCCAAGAACAGAAAAAAGATGCTGAATGAAAACAAGGAAATCTGTATAAGATAGGGACTTCAGTAGTGGTTAGTTCATTGTAAAAAATGTATCATATTAATGTAAGATGTCAATAATAATGAAAACAGGGTTCCAAGTATTTGGAAATTCTCTGAACTCTCACAATTTTTTGTGTCTATCTAAAATTATGCTAAAAATGAATTCTGTTTTGAAAAGCCAACAAAATGGTTTAAATAACTGAATTGAAATGGCTGAAAATCAGCTCGCTTATCAGGAGTGGCAGTTAAGTGAATGTCAGAGGACCTAGTTCAGGCTGTCAAAGGCAGGAGCATTATTATTTTAAAAACTAAACCTAGGAGATCTCTGATCTGTTTCTAAGAGAGCATGGGAGGATTTCAAAGATGAACTGTAGGAATAATAACAACAATAACAGCAACAAAAATAGGGGACTCTTTTATTAAATAGAGTAATGCCCAATATAATAAAAGACTATAACATTAAATGGTTCTTAACTTCACATATCTGGATGAAATTTATAATTTCTAAGAATACAGAGAATATCCCAATGTACAGAAAACAACAACATCGAAGCAATTTAAGGGAACTAAAACAGCTTCCCAATGCACTTCAGCTTAGGCAGGTTTCTTCCTGCCCTTTTCTTTGGGCATTTACTTTAGAAAACATGCGATTGTAAATCCTTTCTCTGCTCTTTTAAGGTGTGAATCATCTACTACCTACAAATATCTCCCCAAGGACTTGGGTACCATCCCTTTAAAGTATAATCATCAGGAAAGATATGGCCTCTATCTTCCAATCTCTACAGGAGATCCCCCTCATGTCTTCTAGTGCTTTTTTGCTAGTTCACCCAACACTCAAAAATTTTTCAACCTTTTGTTTCTACAGGATTGAGTTCTCTCTCCCCTTTGCAGTAGTAATAAATAGAATCTTCCTTACCTATTTAATTGGTCTGGTTCACTTCTTCTTTTACAGAATGCAAGTAAAATTTCCAGCAATTGATGATTAAATGTTGAAGGTAGAAGACCCTGAATCTAGATGTAGATCCAACTATAATAACATATTTGACTGTAAGAATTAAATGAGAACATCAACAACCACATAAAGACTTTAAAAGTAATTCATGTACACCTCATACTAATATAAGAAATCCTAAGATGTTTCAATAAATCAAAAACTTAATTCAAGAACATCTATAAATGTAAACCACAAGATGATGAAAGAATTAGAGAAACAATATTTCATTCTAATTATTATTGATAATGCATGTAAAATATATAATAGTAGTTCAGTAAAAGCATAAAAGAAAATCAATGTTAAATAAAAATACCAAAAACAATCTGAAAAAATGTCAGGTAATTTAACTGGAGTTGAAAGATGATATAGTGTGACAAAGACAAAAAATTAAGTAGTGTAGCCACATAAGGTGACTTATTTTTGACAGTTTAGGAAATGTGTTTCTTAAAATTACAAGGCTGGCCTTTTGTAGATAAAACATGGGTAACATAAAATTCTCAAAATCCCAATTTAACAGAAGAATGACAAAGGAAGAACGAAGATGGAATAGTCTACTAAGAATCATAAAATGAAGGCAAAAGAGACACAACAAGAAACGTGATAAAGAGAAAGACTTGTAAGTGGAAAAATATGTCAGTAAGAAAATATAAACCTCAAAAAGTAGATTGGCATTGGGCATGAACAACCAAATCAGAAGAAGGAATATAAATGTGACTAAGTATATCAAAACATCTTTGCTGTCACTAATAATGAGAGAAATGCAAGTTCAAACAATTTCAACAATCAGAAAAAAATACAGGTAAATAAATCTATACTCAGTAATGGTATAAGCAGCAATATGGCATTCCTGTGAGTTTTGTTAAGCTTGTAACTGTTATAAAGTCTGTGCAACACAATTTAGCGGATATTATCACAATTTAAAACTTGTCTATTCTTCGTTCCAGCCATTACCTTTCTAGAGATCTAGTCTACAGAAATGTCACACATGTACACAAAAATATGTAATATGAAGTTTGTTAAAATGGAAATCACCCCCCAAAAAAGCATGGATGTATGCTTTTATTTTTCTTGTTCATTTGTAAAATTGGTCATACTACATCTATTATAAATAATGAAGTGAATCTTTAGTTTGCTTTATGAGGAAGTATCCATAGAGAGAGTATCGTTAGAGTGCTCCCTCTCTCCCTCTCTCTCTCTGTCAAATAAATAAATAAAAATCTTTAATTTTATTTTCTTCTCTCTAGCTTATTTTTGTTAAAAAGCAAAATTCAACACAGTAAATTTGAAGATCTAATTGGCTTTATTAAGTGATTCAAGAATCTGGCAGCATACCACCTAGCAAATTAGAGGGAAGCTCTGAAGAGGATTTTATAGGAAAGAGGGTGGGTCAAGGAAGTTATTACCCCGCCCCCCAAAAAAAGATTGGTCCAGGGGCGCCTGGGGGGCTCAGTGGGTTAAAGCCTCTGCTTTCGGCTTGGGTCATGATCCCAGGGTCCTGGGTCAAGCCCCACATTGGGCTCTCTGCTCAGCAGGAAGCCTGCTTCCTCCTCTCTCTCTGCCTGCCTCTCTGCCTACTTGTGATCTCTGTCTGTCAAATAAATAAATAAAATATTTAAAAAAAAAAGATTGGTTCAGGCAAGGTCACTTCCCTTGAGGAATAGAGAGGTATCATGTGGCAGACTCAATGGAACTGAGCAGATAATTCCTGATCTATTAAGACTACATTTTGAGGTTGAAGATGCGATTAGATTAAGGATTAAGCCCTAGTTTGGGGGCTTGGTCTAAGTGCTTCCAATTTGAGTCTGTGGTTTTAACAATTTATTATAAGAATATAATAGATAATACATATAACATAAAAATGTGGGTTAATTGGCCATTTATGTTATAGGGAGGGCTTTTGGTTGACACTATGCTAATTAAGTTTGGAGGGGGCAGTTAAAAGTTACACATGAACTTTTGACTGTGCAGAGAGTCAAATGTATACACAACATAAATGGGCATATGCTTTCCCAGAATATGAAGGGTATATTGATGTAAGACAATTTTAAAGCTGTGTTATGTGTAAGTAACTTTCTATTTGTTGGCCTAGAAATTAAAATGTCATATAGAATACTGTGTTATAGGAAGTTATTATTAAATTACCAAACTGAAGATAAATTTTTGGAATATACAATACTTAATAATTCATGACTATCTCTATGATTGAAAGAATTTCAAAAATTATTTCTCTCACTGGGTTCATATAATTCTTCAAAAAATATTTTTTCTAATAATTTAGTCTTATTTAATGATAAATTAGAACTTTTATTAGGGGGTATTTTAATGGATATTTTTTACATTTATTTTCTTGTTACCTTCTATTTCAAAGGAAGAAAACTCACAGAGAGTCTCTTTAAACATGTTATTAAGAACAGATAATTTAATATTTTGGATAAAGTCATTCTTCAGAATATGCCCCTCTGACCTCACACACACACACACACAAACACACACGGTGCTTATACTTTGTTTTAGTTTTTATTTCATCACTCATCAAAATTGTAATGACTGAGTTTAAAAACAAGAAAATTTCTCTTCTTTCCCCCTCAGGATTACTTTGCTGAACCCTTGTGTCTTTCATGGAATTTGAGAACATGGGTCAAAATTTAAAACACCATTTTCTTGTGTTGTTCTTTTTAGGGAAACTTTTTCTCCCGTGGTATCTGGAACCTCAACAATGGGAAGCAACTTATTTATGTTGTCTGTCTTATTGAGAAAAAAGAAGACATTTCTTGCCTCAAAGAGGAGACTCTCTCTATTCATCAATGGACACTTTTTTTTCTTTATCCAAAATGTTTAAGGTCCAATATATCCTCTTACTTCTAGCCCTATGAAAATACAGCTCTGTCTATTAACTCCCTCTGAAATAAGCCAACTGCAAGGTTATATGCAGTCAGCCATTAACAACAAGGAATTCTAAGGCACTAACTATGCAGGTGAGCAAATGACAGGTGTGCAGTATAGATAAAAATTCAATCCCAGGGGCTTCTCTCTCTACTTCCCAGAGAACCAAGCTGCTTTTCTATTTGCAAATTGTCTCTACAGTCAGCATAGATAGGATTGCTCCTGATATTTAAAAAATAAAGTAGCATTGCAAGAAACTTCAAGCATAAATGATGAAAATGAAAATCTCTTTATTTGTTGCTAAGGGGAACAATCATTAATGAATTGGTGTGAGGAATCATAAACTTCTTTCTATTCAAAGATGGATGGACAAATTGACAGTTACAGCTACAGACTGACAATACTTTAGTGCTCAGGGTCCTGGCACAGCTGAAGGAAACCCAAGGTGTAAAGGTGAAAATGTTGGATTTAGAAAAAAATCACCAATCTAAAAGTGGAACCAGGGGCGCCTTGGTGGCTCAGTTAAGTGTCTACCTTCAGCTCAGGTCATGATCCCAGGGTCCTGGAATCAAGTCCCGTTTGAGGCTCCCTGCTCCATGGAGAGTCTGCTTCTCCCTCTCCCTCTGCTGCTCCCCCCGCTCCCACTTGTGCTATCTTACTCTCTCTCAAATAAGTAAGCAAAATCTTTAAAAAAATAAATTAAAAATAAAAAAAATAAAGGTGGAACTAACAGGTCTTACCCCATCCTATACCCAGATTGCAACTTATTGACTTGAGAATCTAAAAAAGAAAGAGGAAAAATAAAGTCATTTATAGGTATTGTCATTTCATGTGGCTCTCTGAAAAATATGATTCATTGCCTGGCATTCCACAAGTTGTCCATTTTGCCTATGCCTGCTGAGTTTCCTTTATTACCTATACTACTTTATTCCAAATTATGAACATTAAGTATTACAACATTTGAACAGGTTCTTCATTATAAAAGATAAACTAACACAGAAAGGGAATTTGGAAGAAACAGTATATGGAAGAAAATACATGGACATCCAACACAATTACTATTAATATTTTCAGAGACTAACAAATAGATTGTATCCATTTTTAAAAATTAGAGAAAATTATGTAAATGAATCAGAGGAAAAAGAAATAAGATGTTAATGTTCTTGTGTAGTAAAAATAAATTAAAATTCCACAGAAGTTTTGGAGCATAATTTAGGAAATCTCCAGGTGGGTAGAAGGAAAAACAAAAGAGTGGGAGGAAAATGAGAAGACAAAAAATAGTCAGGAGTCAATGTATCTAACTAATATGAAGTTTTGTTTAAGGTAATAAGGAAAGTGAAATGAAAGAAATATCAAAATATAAAACATAAACATTTCCTGAGACTAAAGGCATGGATTTCTAGGTTATAAGAGTCATCATACTGTCCAGTGCAATGAATGAAGCACATATGCAAACACTCAGCAATGAAAGTCATTGTCTAATCTCAGAAAATCAGATGTTTTAGTTAGTGTCCAAATACAATTCTCCAATGAACATACCTACCAGTACTCACATTAGGAGTAGATATCTTACCCTTCAATCAAAGCTGGTCCCATAACAAATAGAAAAAAAAACAACAAAAATGGTGTTAAGGGACTTGCAAGGCTAGGTCACAAGAAACTGTCTAGTTTCTGTCTAGGATCTTCTGAAATCAATTGCCATGTAATGAAAGGTTCATAGAACTTGCAAAGGCTATATGTAGGCACTCTAATGGACAGTCCCAATTGGTTATACAACTAATATTCAGCATCCCTTGCAACCCATGCAAATGAGCTATCTTGAATACCCTACGCAATCAAAGGATCAAGTGACCTAATCTCCAACCACCATCTTACTGCAACCTCATGAGGGATCCAGACAAGTTTAGTCAACCCACAGAACCATGAAGGATACCAATAAATTTTGTTTAAAGCATTGAATTTTGGGGAGGTATTTCAGGCTCCTGTGTCAAGTCCAGTGTGTGTTGTGGGAGGGGGGGCTTCCCATATAATACTAAACAATTCTAGCAGGGTTAGATACTAGCAGGGTTTCCAAGAATTCAACACATTTTTGATGCTATCATAGATAGCATCAGACTCCACAGGATGAAAGCTCTAGAAGACCACCCCCAATTAACTTCAGACACTAGTCACGGGTCTAGATCATTACTTGTCCTTCTGACCAACTGGCTATAAATTAGAGGTTCCTTCAACCTCCTCCTCAGGTTTGATCAATTTTTTAGAGCATCTCACAGAACTCAGAAAAACATTTTACTTACTAAATCACCAGTTTATCATAATGGGCTATTATTCAGGAACAGTCAGACGGAAGAGATGTGTAGGGCAAGGTAGAGGGGAAGGACCAGGAGCTTCCATGTGGACACCAAGGCCATTCTTCACAAATCTCTGTGTGTTTCACCAACACAGAAGTTCTCTAAAACCAATATTTTTGGAGATTTATGGAGGTTTTATTACATAGGCGTGTTTGATTAAATCATTGGCAACAGAACAGAATCAACCTCCTGTCTCTTTCCCTTCCCTGGAGGTCAGGTTCTGAGACTAAAAGTTCCTACTCTTTAATCATGTGTTTGGTTTCTCTGGCAACCAACACTCCATCCTTGGGTGATCTAGGGGCATTCCAAAAGTCACTTCCTTACATAACAAAAGAAGCCTTTACTAAAATCATCACTTAGGAAATTCCAAGGATTTTAGGAGCTCTGGGCCAGAAATGGAGATAAAGGCCAAACATATATTTCTTTTTTTTTTTTTAAGATTTTTTTATTTATTTATTTGACAGACATAGATCACAAGTAGGCAGAGAGGCAGACAGAGAGAGAGGAAGGGAAGCAGACTCCCTGCTGAGCAGAGAGCCCGATGCTGGACTCGATCCTGGCACCCCAAGATCATGACCTGGGCTGAAGGCAGCGGCTTAACCCACTGAGCCACCCAGGTGCCCCCAAACATATATTTCTTAATATAAGTCACAATTCACAGGATGATTGCTTTTTGCAGCAATGTATGTATAGAATGTTGGAATACTAAATGCTTTGAGAGAAAAAAAGAAAAGAAAGAAAAAAAACACAAAGAAGAAGCAAACACAGACACTTAGAAAAGTGTTTGGACTGTTGGAATCAGAATAGCGGATTTGTCAAAGACAACTCTAAAACCAAAAAGATAGTGGAATACACCTTCAAAATTCTAAGGAAAAATTATTTTTATCCTAGAATTCTGTATTGCCTAAACTATTAACAAATGTGAAGTTTAAAAACAAAAATACAAAATCTGCTTGAGACATACAAAGTCTTAAAATATTTACTTCTCAAACATGGCCATTATGAATGAAAGAAGTAAATAAGGGGTTCAGGAAAAGGGGAGAACAACCAGGATACCATATAAAAATATTAGTAACATAAAAACACTGTATAGGCCTGGAGTATTTCGATGCAAATTGCAAATCAAATCAGGAAAGGAAGAGCATCAGGACTATGATCTATAGAAAAGGGGAAAAAAAAGTCGATAACTAAATACTTTGAGCTTTTGGATAAGAATACTAATAGATTTATAATGGATTTGTTGGTCTATTTGGGATACTGATAAGTTCCTGGAAAGAAATACTTAAACACTATTAGGTTGTAGATACGGATTATTGATTGAATAAATCTTTGTGATATAAATACATAATGAAGTTGGTTAAGCAACTGCCTTCAGCTCAGGTCATGATTCCAGTATCCTGGTATCAAGTCCCACATTGGGCTCTCAGCCCCACAGGGAGTCTGCCTCTCCCTCTGACCTTCTTCCCTCTCCTGCTCTCTCTCACTTTCCTCTCTCTCTCAAGTACATAAATAAAATCTTTTAAAAAATTTAAAAAAGTAAATAAATACATAATGAAGAGATAGAGATACTGGAAGAGAGAAAAACTCAAATTAGCATTTCAGAGTTAAATAACAGAAGAAACATTAACAAAGATAAAAGTTGATGCCTCCAAGCAATGCAAGTAGGAGATGAAGAAGACACAGATGGGTTCCACTGTGTTGTTATAAAATGTTTAATATGAATTGGCTTTTAAAACTATGCACAAATTTTATTAAAGACCTTAATAAAATGCCCAGAAGAAAGATTTTAAAAGTAAACATCTTTACATGGTTTTAAGCTATAAATGCAAATGAACACACAAATCTACAAACTATGAACCCAGAGAAAGGAGCATATGACTGGGTTCTTCTCCACATACCACAGAAAAAAACAAAATAACAACAAGAACAACAACAAAAAACAAGTAAAAACCAGTATCCTTTTTTAAAAATTTCAGCCCATTTAATAGGTGTAAAATAGCAATAAAATATTGATTTAATTAATATTTGTCCCATCATTACTGAGCCTAGATATCTTTTCCAAAGTTTACTGGCATGTTTCCTCCAGGAAACTTCTTTTTTATTTCCTTCTTCCACTTTCTCATGAGTTGTTTATCTCTGGGGGGTATGTGTGAGTAGAGGTACAGATTGTGCTTTATTTTTCGACTATTCCTTAGAATTGCCTGCCTGCCTGTCCAGATTTTTCTTCCTCAACAGATATATAAAAATCTCACTCTCAACTAAATGTCATATTTTTGTAACTTTTTAACTGAGCCTTCATTATTTCTCATTATTTTTTTTTTTTCCTTCTTCAGCTACCTGGAGGGTAAATACTTGATTGTTGTGCCTGCAGAGTGGCTCAAACACAGTTACACTGCAGGGTTCATTGGAAACACAGTGACACTGCAGGGTTCATTGGAACTACACACACAGGGAAGTTCACACATCAGAAAATTCATCCGATGAGTCTGCAGGTTGCTCAGGTGACATTCTCCTGTCACTCCTTGACATCTCTGTGTATTGGACAGTTAGTCAGGGCCAGGGTCCCCAGCAAGAAAACATGGAGTCAGGATACTGAGGATAAGACCGCACTAACATCCGCTTTACAGGTTAGACAGAACTGCACTAGCATTCTGTTTTGTAGTCCTAAATGTTATAAGATAAAACAATCACAGAGCTTTTGTCACCGTCATGGGCAAGGGGCAGTTAAGACCTAAACCTCTGGAGGCAGTCAAAAAAGACTATCACCACGTAGACATTAACCAAGTAATTGACATGACTCAGCACACCTTGATTGCTTAAGACAGTTCCACAAAAGAACTCATAAAAACCCCTAACCTTAGAAATTCTGGTGGCAACTCTTTCCATCCCCTCCCTCTTTGGGAGCTTTGTACTATCACTCAATTAACTGCGCTTTGCTGCCCTTCTTTGAAGTGACATGACCAAGAACCTCAGGTACTAAAGGAAAAGAAACCCTGCAAGGGCAGGCACAGGGAAACAACAGTAAGTCTACTCTTTAAGAAGACATTCAGTGGATGAATGAACTATTAGTCTCCCATTCTTTGTAGTCAACACCGTCTCAGCAAGCAATTTTCTTAGAGAGTCACATTTGCGTTTTAAATAAAATTGTATGTATTTAAGATATAAAACATCGTGTTTTGGTATTAAATTTCTACTTCTTCCCTTTGCTGAGTTACCTCTCCTATGGACTCTGGTAGGAGTGTGTAGGCTGGTCATGGAGTGGGGGAGTGGTAGTGGTGGTGGTTGGTCACCACCATTTTTCCCTACCTTGGGACTACAGAGCAAGAGGTCATATTCTACTTAGTATACTATTAGATAAATGTTTTAAGTGTACAAACTGAAGATTAAAATGGGTAAAAATCTTGTATTCAAGGAGAATGCCTGAATTCGATATTCTTCTAAAACGTACGCTAAAATTAGGATTAGTATATAGGAGTCATTTCAGAAAGTACAAGTGTGGGGAGCATGTAACACCAAAGACAAAATATCCCTATAATGTTTTCATTAATGTGTGATCTATTGATGAGGGCTCAGGCTCACTGGAGATTCTAGGCAGCATGTATCTCAGCATTGTCCCATTGAGGAACAGGGACAGGGCAGCTGACATGTTGACCTTAACACCATTCCCATCCTCACTAGATCAGTATTGAACCTAGGAACATTAAATGCCAGCCTCTATAGGGCTGCCTCTCCTAAGACTTTTAGCAAGCTTTGAAGATACTAGAGAACATGTCCATGCAGAGAGATGAAAAGGCACAGGTAGTTAAAAAAAGATAACACGAATAAGACCCTTAGATTTTTGCCAGTGAACTTCGAGGTGGACTGAGATACACGGCAGAGTCCCTATACCAGCTATGGTGAAGCTATAACCATTCAGCTAAGTTTTGTTTTTTTTTTTTTAATTCTAAATTCAGTTGTCTGTGTGCTTCCAATCATCTACATTTCAGTTACAGGAGGAAGATGGGTTGTTTCCACGGAAACCTCAGAGACAAAAAAGTACAGAAGAATTTCTGTCTTCTAAGCTTTTTATTTTTACTTTTGGTTATAAGCTATTTAAGTTTGACTAGTATACATCTAACTGTCCACAGTCCTGAGTGGAAAGAAAGAAATTATATCTTGTGCTAAACTGATCTTGCATCTGTGGATAAAATGAGAAATTTCATAGGCTACCTTATGTTTCTCTTCAACTAATCCAAACTGATAAGCATTGTTGTTGTTATCATAATAGATAATAAAATAGTTAAATTATAACAATTTCACAGGTTTAGGTTAGCAGGAAAAATATTGGAGAAATTTGGCCATTGAAAAATCATCTTTGACACAGGCCCATAGCTGAAAGTGTCTATTTATTGCCATATAAGGACATTCTGTAAGTAGCTTTGAAATGCATTTGATAATTCAGTGGACATATTCCATAGATAGCATATTTCATTATAACTATAAAATATTCTTTAGACCTAAAGCTATGAAGATGATTAACCAAGTTTGGGGCCACATATTTCGGCTAAAGGAATTGTTCTTGTCCCCTGTAAGAACAAGCAAATGGAAAAAAAAAATTAAAAAATGGATAAGCTGGAAGCAGGCAAGGATGAAGAAAGAGATAATGGTGACCGTGTTGGAAAGAAATGGAACATTTCATGCCCTGGGTATCTGAAGCATTCAAAGACAATTTAGGATAATTGAAGGGTTTATGATGAAGATGTCTGGGAGAATAGAGTCAGGGGGAATACAATGGCTGGGAACAATAAGAAACACCTTTGTCTAAAGTCCTCCCTGTTGGCATAATGGAGACAGCTCTTGATATGAAGACTCCCTTAGACTGGACTTCTGTAAGGTTCTGATTTTTATAAGCAAACTGCAAAATTAATATAATTTGCATTCATGTATTTTATGTTAATTATAATTATCAAAATGCATTTGAGTTCCTATGAGGCTATTGGGAATCTGTATTGTTCAGTGTCTCATAAATTCTAAGTGCTTAATTAAGACTAAGTGAAGTGGGGAAATGCTAAACAGTGAATAGAATCCTCAGGGTATTCAAAAAATGGGTAGGAGATTCTTAGTCTGGGGAGTGGGGATGAGTGCCTGTCCCTAAGTTCAAGTTATGAAAGAAATTGGGTTTGACAGTAGGGAGTAAGTCTGGCATCACCTTTATACATATGGAAACTGTAGTTAGATTTATAAATTGGGATATGGGTGGAAGC
Organism: Mellivora capensis; assembly: GCA_004024625.1. NCBI lineage: Eukaryota > Metazoa > Chordata > Mammalia > Carnivora > Mustelidae > Mellivora > Mellivora capensis. The sequence goes on along the minus strand of PISX010001096.1, from coordinate 42,416 downwards.
TTACTCTACTCAAATCCAGGATAGCAATAAGTAAAAGAATTAAAAAAAGAAACTCCTGGTTCAGAAAACAAATAAAGAAGGAAAAAATTGAGTTATGTATCAAAAAGAGCAATTTAAAAGAAAAACAAAGAGAACAACAAACAAAAACAAAAGGAAAAACAGACTCCTTTTTCTGTCATTGAGGTAAAGAAGAGATCATGAATCAATAATGGACATTTCTAGATGGATTAAGCTTTATTTATTTATTTATTTATCTTTATTTTTTTAAAGATTTTATTTATTTATTTGACAGAGGTCACAAGTAGGAAGAGAGGCACGCAGAGAGAGAGGAGGAAGCAGGCTCCCCGCTGAGCAGAGAGCCTGATGCGAGGCTCGAATCCAGGACCCTGGAATCATGACCCGATCTGAAGACAGAGGCTTTAACCCACTGACCCACCCAGCCGCCCCTTAGCTAGGATATTCTTTAATTTCTTAATTCATGTATTTACTCAACAGACATTAATTGAGCAAATGCCATCTGAAAATTCTGTGTCAGTCAGATCCAAAACTGTAAAATCTCCAAAATATCTTTAAATGCTGCATAATTAGATGAAGCATCAGTTTCCTTTCTACATTTGCTGACATGATTATGATTTATATTATGATAAATCTTCATATTCTTAAAATAAAATCATTTCACTCCCTCAAATATATTGACTTGATAGAATGTTACAATAAACACCTGATTTTTAGCTAAGACCTAATGAAAGATGTCAAGGGACATAATCTACTCTTGCTGTGCAAAAATCATTTTCACATACATTATTTTATTAATAGTTCAGTATCCATTGAATAGTTCAGTATTTATAATTGGTAAAATGGATTTGAACTATATTAAATGATCACTATGTCTCAAGCTTTGTGCTAGGCGAGGTACTATAGATTTTCTTCTAAGTGTAAGTTACGATATTTGCCCTCACAGAACTTAAACTGTGAGACATAAGTTCAGACATATTATTTTGATCCATTACATGTTAACTATAACAACTGGGTACAATGACTTCAAAATACATTTGACATGGGTCAAGTTAATATTATTATATCATTCCAGATGATGGAAATGAAATTCACGATAAGATAACTTATGCAGAGGTAGCTGATAATAGATGACTACATGTCAAAGAGTACAGAGGACCACCGTCTGAGTGCAAGTCAAGTGTTCTCCACTGGACTGGGAAATCCTTCACAGAAGGATTGGTTAGTGCACTGGGGTGGGTCAGAGGAACAATAGAAAAATCAGGTAACTTGAATAGAAATATTACCACCTAAACCTTTTTGAGTTTTAGCATTTTTCTACTTCCTTAACATTATTTTTGTCTTTCCATGCTAGAGCTGTGGTGAAGGAAAAGAAGATCATCCACAGAAGTCATATTTCTAAATGTTCTCATTTCTTTAAAACTTGCATCAGACTGGGGGATGGAAAACAAATGGTCCCGTTGTATTCTAATTGGTCCAAAGCCTTAGATCCAATACTCACTGCTCGTCTGATTTGTGCCCTTGTGTGCAAGTAATAATGAATCCTGATGTTTGTACTACTGAGAAAAAATTATTTTGAAAGAACAGCTGCCATCTACATAAGGAAAAACAAAAACAAAAACAAATAATGTCTTAACTAATGTTGCCCTGAAACTTTTTACCCTGGTTATTTGATGTATATTTGGTTTTCTTTTCTCTTTGTGTTTATATATTCCTCTATCCCCCAAGGCTCTTTCTAGAAAGACTTCACCAGAGAAATTGGTAATTCTGCTAAATAATGAATGGTGATGAAAGTATTAGATTTTCCTGGGAATAAAAATAAGTTCAGCTTCACTTTTAGGTTTGATCATTTTATTATTAAATTAAATTCACTTACTGAATTTGAAATAAATTCAAAGCAAAGAATCCCTTAATTCTCCTGAAACATCTGGTAATCAAAAATCCAATATCCAGGAAACACAGTGATGACCCAAGACTCTCTGGAACTCCTGTCTGGATTAGCTTCAACAGCCACAGAATGGATGCAAGTTCCAAATCTCCATTAATTGCAAAGTGAACTCAGTGGGCCATAGAGTATAAAAGGAAAACTGTGTGGAATGTGGCTAATTCCACCTAGGACAATATCAAGCAAGGGTCTGACACTGGATTTGGGAGCACTTGAACATCAAATTCTAAATAATAGATCTTAGCAACCTGCAAATCTCCAAAGCTCTATTTGACTCTTTTTTAATTTTTTTTTAAATCATCTACAGCATGAAGATAAATGCTAAAGAATTATGTTCTCTCTGGGAAAAGTGAAACAAAATAATTTCAAATAAAATATGAAGACACCTTTGCCTAAAATCTGAAACTCCTTTCCTGCTTCTGTAGAACATGATTAAGAGCTTTAGTCAATGTTATGATGGATTAGCTTAATTCAGGCGGGTCTTGTTCCCCCCACAGGCCACCCTTGAGTGGTTACGTAAACTCGGATTTAAATCAATAGAATCTTGAATTGTTTGTACTAGAGATATTTACTCTTGGAATTGGGTACTTATTTGCCTAGGAGATTTCTAAAGTATCATATCTTAGTGGGAGGTCAATATGGTTTATTGTCTTGTCAGTGACTAGAAAGCTGTGCTAAAATACAAGCTTCTTGCATCTGCTATTTTTCAAGTGTTTGGGGAAATATTAATTGGATAGAAACTGGTATTTTCATAACTCAGGAGCCTAAGAGGACCTCAGCAACGATAGATGTCTCTATTTCAATGGAAAACTGACGTACAATTTGAAAGTAAAATATATATATATATATATTAAGTGCTAATGTGTCAGGTACAATGAAATCTTTAAAGAAGCATAAACCTATTCCTTGTCACCAAGACCTTACCATCTTTGTAAGGAGAGAGCACAAGGAATACAGTAATAAATAATAGAGAAATAAATGAAATACTGTGTTTTACAGTGCATATTACAAGTGCAGCAAAACATAAGAGAAAGGGGAGTTCTTACAGATTTAGATATGAAGGAAAATCTTAGGATACCAGCAGGGCCTCAAGAGGGACTTGAAAGGATAAATCAGATTTGATTGGCACAAAAGAGTAAGGAGGTTTCAGCAGTGTTTCAAGGAGGTGTGGGAGCAATGGCAAAGGGGCGGAAAGAGCAAGGTACATGAAGGAACAGTTAGTTCAGAGAAATGAAGGGTGAACTTGAGCAGCTGGGTTTTTCTGTTTTGTAGGATCTTGAAAGCCAGACTTAGCAACCAATCTACAATCCCTGGTAGTGAGGAATTCTTCTCTATTTTTGAACAAGGAGGGAATGTTGGGAAAAAGCCTATGTGCACAAGTATGTAACATATATGTATATATGAATATGTACTATACACATGTATACTATGTATATGATGTCTATAACTATAATGTTTACATATATAATATTCACATATTTATAGTGTGTTTTTAATATATAGGAGGAAAGAAAGAAAGATGGGAGGAACAGAGGCAGGGGAGAAGGAAGGAAGGACTGAAGGAAAGAGGGAAGGAAGGAAGGGAGGGAGGGAGCAAGGAAACGGGGAAGGAAAACTTAGAGCACCCAACAAGCTGGTTTAGAAGGAAAAGAGATTGAAGGCAGACAGAGGAATTAAAAAAACTCTTAAATGTATTCAGTGAAGGGGTCGATGAGAAGCTACATAAAGTAGCAGTGGGGACACCTCCACAGACTGGTTCTTTAGGCCAGTTTAGGTTTGTTTAAATAAATACAATGTAGGAGGGAAATGAATGAAGAAAAAGATAATAGAGTTTCAATTCTGTGCTTATTTTATAATTTTTTTGCTGGATGCATGAATAATAACATTGTGTACTATTGACAAAAAGATAATGTGCTGAGAAATGTGATGGTTCCCTTGTCATCTTGTGGCAGTCTGGCATATATTTAGAACCCCTAACAATGTGGCCATCACATTTATTCTCTGAGGAATGCCAAAGATAAATGCCATTTCTCAGTACAGTTAGCACAAAGTGATATTTGCAATTAAAAAAAAAACAACCTACAACATTCTTCTTTAACTTTGCCCTTTGAAGTAATTTTACGTTAATATTAGGTTACAAAAGGGGTACAGAGAGTTCCCTAATACGTTCACTCAGACCCCCATGACAGCATCTTACATAACCATGTACAATGGCCAAATCATTGTTAACCCTCCTATAATACCGTTAACTAAATCACTTACCTCATTTGGATTTTACCATACACTCAATCTTGGCACATATATAAATTTTTATTATATGTATAGTGTTATATGGCAGCCTCACAATCAGGATGCTCTTTATATATTCTGGATATAAAACTACAGATATATATTTTAAGCACCTAATGGCAAGTTTATATTATTTTTAATTTAAATTTATCACACTTATTATTTTTGCATTTCTGTATCCTAAATTTTCCTTCCCTGAACACACCTTATATATTATTCTGTATTTTCCTCTAACACATTTCGAGTTTTACTTTCTACATCTGTGTAATTAGTACAGCTTAAATTTATGCTGGGTATTGTGCAAGATAATCAGATATTATTCTTTTTCCACTTGGAGAGTCAATTTCCTCAACATTGCTTATTTTAAAACATCTACTCTTCTCCAGTAATTCATGTTATCAAGTTGTTAAATATCCCGAGCTTTCTCTGTATTCTTTTCCTCAGTACTCAGTCTTGTTCAACTCATATATTTGTGTACTTTAATGGATATTTATGTCTTTATGTTTTTGTGTATTTATGATTTCCTCTTTTTGCAATTTCTTTAGCTGCTTTCCCTCTCTTTTTTTATTTTGTCATACAAATTTTGAGATAACCTTGTCAAAACCTTTGTGAAAATATTTTATTTTCACTAAAACTACATTGAATATCTTAATTTCTCAGAATAGAAACAACATATTTCCTTACCTAAGAAAAATATTTATTTTCGTCTTCCTTTAAGGCTTTCAATACAAATATAGAAAGATCTTGTATGTCTTTACATCTTTCTTAAATAATTTATTTTTATTCTCTTAATTGGTTATTATTAAATTATAAATGTGCCATTGATTGTTCTTGTGGGGATAGTTGTATCCGAAAGGAGAACTGAGAGATAGACAGAACTTGTTTTCTCACCCACTAAATCTTTGTATTGTTACTATTGCTTTGTTTCTTCCTACCCATTATAATTTTTTTTTCTCTTTTCAATCTATGGTTTCTTCCTCTCTCTCTCTCTCTTTTGCATGGACTGGGACATCCCACGAAATCTGGAACAAAATGGCTATGAAAAGGATTCTTATCTTTTTCTATCTTAAAGGAAATAATTCCAACTTTCTAATCATTAAAAGTGATATGTAACTTTTTTATATCATATGTTAAGTCAATGAAATCTTTTTCATTAGTTTGGTCTAAATGTTTGGTTATGATAATGGAAATTAAATGTTAACAGGTATTTTCCTATTTATAATCTGAGTTAAAGCCTCTGCCTTGGGCTCAGGTCATGGTCCCAGGGTCCTGGGATTGAGCCCTGCATCGGGTTCTCTGCTCGTCGGGGAGCCTGCTTCCCCCTCTCTCTCTGTCTCTCTGACTACTTGTGATCTCTATCAAATAAATAAATTTTAAAAAAATTGCTGGGTAAAAGTTATGAATATAATTATTTTCGGCAGCTAAATCCTTAGGTGAGGTTGGGTGTTAAATTTCCATTTTCATACTGTGCTTGTCCTGTTTTGCAATCAGTGTTCACCAAATTGAATTAGTGTCTTCCACTTTTCCTACTATACTTAAAATTCTGTATAACCCTGGGGTTATTGTTCCCTAAATATTGGATTTATCAAAAAACTACAAGAAGCATTTTCCTATGGAATAGACATGAAGTAGAATTAGGAGGTAATAATGTCTTATTTTAATTTTTAATTTGTATATTTAAAAGTGAAGAATGATACTGAATGATGTTTCACAAATTTATCCTTCTTTTTCCTTTTTAGCAAAATTTTTCAATTGTCTTTGCTGAATTTGTTTCTTTCATGGGTTATTCTTGTTTATGTAAAAGGGTTCTTTGCCTTTATTTCCTGTTTTTCCTATATTTGCAGTGCTTTGGTAGTAATAGTAGTAGTAGTAGTAGCAGCAGTAATAGTAGTAATAACACTATTGTTGTCCATGGACTTTCTGGCAAAAAATATGTTTAACATTTTATGCATTTGAGTTCATCATATTTTTCTTTGGTTTCTATTTAAGATATATATAAAATCTCCATATATTTGATTCTAAAACCGGTAGAGTTTTCTTTTCTTTTTTTAAAAGTGATTAAATCTTTGATCTATTACTTATTTTTATATGAGCACTGAGCAAAGAATTCAATAATATTTTTTCCCCAAATGACCCATTAGTTTTGTGAAAAGGATGGCTGTTTACTCTTACACCACTTAATAAACAATTGCTCTCTTCCCCACTACAACTGGCAAGTAAGGCTAACTTTTGCTGGGTAACCACAGTTGAAAACCACTAAGACTTAAAACAACAAGGTTTTATGTTTCACTGTCATTATAGGTCTATTATGGCCATTTTCTATCCTGGGATTCAACTAAGGATACCACACAGCATGTATTCATTAAGTCCTTAATATCCCCTCCTCCAATTTTTCTCAATTGTTTCTTGTTTTTCTCGACCTTAAGCGTTCTGAAGAGCACTGGTCAGGTATTTTGTAGAATACTCCTCACCTTGAGTCTAGCCTGTACATTCTCATGGATTAGACTTGGATTTGTGTTTGGTTGGGGGAGAATATCACAGAGATAAAGTTCTCTTCTCATTCCTTTACTTCAGGGGCACATGATATCAATATGACAAGTTTCTCCATTGTAAAATTATGATTCTTTTTTTTCCATTCTTTGTAAACAATTTGATAAATCAGCCCTCAATCGAGAGCAGATGAGTTAAGCTCACCTCTTGGAGGGGAGATTACATATACTACATGGCGTTCTTTTGTAAGGATAACTTATTCTTTCTCTCCCATTTATTTATTCAATAATTTACATCACTATGGACTCATGGGTGTTTACTTTATAATAGTTTCCTTTATTTTTTGTGTGTTTATTTTTAGGTTTTTATCAATGTGATATCAATTTTTTCACTATACACTGAAACTATAAAACAAACAAAAACATTGGAAATATCCAGCTGTGAAAAGTTTGAAAAAATTCATCTGGGCAACTGTCTAAAAAGCTGGGTAGGTAGCACTTTGATCATTTTCTTTCTTTCTTTTTTTTTTCTCTTTTTCTTTTTTCTTTATTTTTTTCTTTTCTTTTGTTCTTCCCTTATATCTATTAATGTGTTTGACATTTGTGAGTCTATTAGGTGTATCACACTGACACACCCAACTAGGTAGTATAGGACTTGTGTGTCCTAAAATGAGACATTTTGTTTTAATCTGAAGACATCTGAATTTAGGATCAAACTTTTGTCTCTCCTCTTAAATGTATATTCAATGAACTTACATTTTATAATTTTAATTTTGCTTTTCTTTTATGGCTCTTTTAGAGTTCTCAAATAATGAACAGAACTATGATGTTTGTATCATTTGTTGCAGATTTTTACATTTGGGCTCCACTTTCTTACTGTAGCATGAAGTGTAAACTCAAACTGTACCTAGTATGGACACATTCACATGCTCTTATCCAAAATATGATCATGCCATTCCTTCTCTACTCAGTGATACTAATTGTCAGGCAAACTGGTGTATGCCCAGTTGTAGGCAGGTTATCTCTCCCTCAAGATACTTACCATATCTGTGTTGACAGGCTTTTCCTAAAATAATATTATATCACAGTGTTTTAGTATATTATCTGCCAGACAGAATTATCCTTCCTTGACAGTAATTTGTCTTTCAGAATCTCAGTGTCTCCTGATTTAAAATCCCTTACATCTGTCATCATGTCCATATTGGTCCTTTCATTAGATTTTTCTGAAGTTTGAACAATATTTAACTTATGTCTCAGAGAGACATTGAAATTAGCCCCCTCATTCTCCTCCCATCCTTTCCTATTAACTTTCTTGAAGCTGAGTAGAAGTTCTTTGATTACTTTATTCCCCATCAAAGTGGTTTATGTGGATCTGTGGAAGGCACAGACATGGTCTGGTATTTCCCATTATAATGATTTTATTAGTAGGAAGGCTTCCCCTTTCATGGTCTTTCTAATAGTCAAAAACTTGCATTTGTCAATCTCAGAAAAGAAAAAACAAAGTGTAAGTTGTCACAAAGACTTAATATATCATTCAAGACAAAAACTATTAATTTCAAGAGAAAGACACAGAAGACTTAAATTACCTGTCGCATCTTGGAGATTTTGTTAGAGAAGATATGATAAAAAATGGCACCGGACCTATTCTAGCCAAGGAGTGATAATTCACCCTGTTTTAGTATAGAACCATATACTAGACAAAAGCTATACATGATTTTTTTATTCTTCTATGATTACTTTGTACAAATTGGAACTGTAGCCATATTTCAACTAGCCTAGAATTCACAAAAGCTTTCCTGATGGAAAGTTGTCCTGTTCCACCACAGAGAAACATAATTATGTAGCTGGAATCAGTTTTAATCACTTTATACTGATGAAGGAAAGATACCAGATAGTAAAAAAAAATAGAATTTATTTAAAACCTAGTGAAGATGCTATAAGTTACACATACATTGAAGACTTAATGTTAGGGGAAGAAGAATGCACATACCTCCCAATCCTTTTCTTTTTGCTGGTTGTAAATATAGTTTTAAACTTAAGAAGGCCAGGGGCTCCTGGGTGGCTCAGTGGGTTAAAGCCTTTGCCTTTGGCTCAGGTCATGATCTCAGGGTCCTGAGCCCTGCATCAGGCTCTCTACTAAGCAGGGAGCCTGCTTCCCCCTCTCTCTGCCTGTGTCTCTGCCTACTTGTGATCTCTCTATCACATAAATAAATAAAAAAATCTGAAACTTAAGAAGGCCAAAATAACATAGAGTAGTGCGAATTGGATAAAGGTCTATTTCATCCCGACCCTGTCTATATTGGTAATGGTTTATGTGTGCCAATGAAGCCATTTAGAGAAATACACTCTGCTGATTCTGGAGGAATAAAGCAAAATCTACTTAAAAAGTCTGAGTCACATAATATAAAACATTACACCACTTTGATGGAGTATCTAGGTGACCTTTGACAAGTCAGTTCCTATATCTGGTACATGATCTGAGAGATCCCTTCCAATTCAAAATCTTCAACAACTCTCAGACAATGCTAGTTGATATGTGGTTTCAGAACCAGCTGCATCATCAGCTGAAATGCAAATTCTTAGACTGCATTTCAGACTTACAGGATCAGAGTCTCTGGGAGAGGAAGGTTGGTTTTAACAAGCTCTCCTGGTGATTCTTTTGAAAACTCAAGCTGAAAAGCACTACTCTGAGACATTTTAGTGACAACTGGAAATAAGTAAGAACACACAAACAAGTAGGCTACAGGGAACTATGGGAAGTTCTGAAGGAAGATGTGGTTTCTCTCTGGGTGTAGGAGCAACCAATAGACAAAGTTGAGTATGCATTTTTTGTTGTGGTAGAACACATTTTGGCTCATTCTAAACAGCTGTGAATGGTGGTGGTTGTCCATTATGGGGAATTCTTTTTCTTTGTCTTGTAAAAATAGTGGTGTCATTAGAGTGCAGTCTCACTCGGACTCCAGAACCAAGGAAGGTGGAAAGCCTTGCAAATTAAAAAAAAAAAAAAAAAAAAAAAAAGCAAAAAGCCTTGGCAAACAATACTTGCTTACATGCTGACAATGCACTTTTCCCTCTGTGGCACTCTGGAGGCTGGTGCTGCTGCCATGAACTTGCTCCGGAACTTGCTCCGGTTTCTGGTCTCCAAATGCACAAAAGCCCATTTTTCTTTATGACACCTAAGATCACAATACAGACTATACCACTGCCAGTCTTCTAGCCCTGACACAGGCCCCTGCAAGGATAAGACCCTGTGGTGATAACAATAATCACTTTCCTATCACACAAAGAAAAGACTCATGATTCAAACAAGACTTTCCCTCGGCACTTATATCAGCTTTACTGTACCTGTGGCCATATAAGCAAAGCAATGGAGAGAGAAGAGAATCGACCACGAAAACATACCAGAAGCAGAATAAAAAGATGATTGCCTCCAGAAGGCAAAAGAATGGAACTATCCAAGAAAAGGGATCTGATGCCCTGCAAGGACATTCAGCACAACTGAAACCAAGGAGAAGGCCCACGGTCATGCTACCCAAAACTTCCTAGCATGTTCTTATAGAAACCTAGTTTACTCCATCAGCAGTTCAAGAGTTTAATTCTAGCCGGGGGGAGCTGGGATTTTAAAAAAGGAGTAACTTCTGAAATCTTGAAGGTGGCCAGAATAACAAAGCATTACTGCCACAAGAAGCCCACAATAAATCTTTATTGAATATGGGAATAAATGAGTGAATAAACCAATGAAGTAACAAATAAAAGCTTGTGCAATTAATTTTTTTCAAAGACAAAATGCAATGCAGAGGAAGGAGATTCAATCTCAGTTATTCAAGCAGGCCAACCACTATTACTTTCCCAGTAGATGGTTTGAAGAAAGAGGGAACTTTGAGAACTATACTATAGTACACAAACAGATTAAATGTTCCAATGGGACATTGGGTGTCATATCATTGTAAAGAGCTCAGGCTTTGGTGTCACACTGGTTATGTTCAAATCCTCACTTTGCCATTTGGTAGACAGATGTTTTAACTTTGTTAAGTCTATAAAGGGGGAAAAATATCCCCATCCCATGGACTTGATTTGTAGATCAAATATGCCAATCTGATAAAATACTTTGATAGAGCTCACTTAATTATTAACTGATTATTATTAACACTGTTTATTATTATTAAACACCATATGTCACCAAGTAATTTTAGGTTGATGCACTTGTCTGAGAGACAGGACAAATAATGCTTGTTTCTCTTTTGCTTAATATTTCAATGGTTAGCCAGAGAAAAATCGAGAGAATTTTAAGGTAAGGAGACAGCTTGGTCGGACCCTATCGCCCATGACAATGACCACTAAATATTTTAGGAGTTAAAACTCCAGCAATGCTGAAACCCACGACTTTCAACAGAATTTTTTTTTTCCCCCAGACTCTAAAAGTTTCCTGCTGTATATACAAACACACACACACATGCGCATGAAAATTATTATGTCTTGGCTAAGAAAAAAAGGGTCCGAAAATGAAAGTCACAACTCAGAGAATATAGAGTGCTCAGATTAAAGACAAAATGCTATAACAAAATGCAGATCCTACAGTGCACCCCAGATCCTATGAAAGAGCGCTTTCAGAATGAGCAATTAGTTGCAAAAGGGAAGGGAGAAAGGAAAGGAGGGAGGAAGAGAGGGAAGGAAGAAAGGAAGGCAAGATGAACAGAAAAAAAGGAGGGAAGGAAAGGAAGGAGAGAAGAAAAAAAAAAAAAAAACTGGCCTAAAGAGTAAATAGTGCCGAGAGTTTGCAAAGTTAGTAAGAGAGAAGCAATTTCCTCCTAACAATACTGTTGATAAAAACATGGTATTGAGAGGGAACTTTTAATTAAGTATATAAGCAAGGGCTTAATTTTTTTTTCCTGCAGAAAAGTAATTAGACTCACACAAAAACCAGACATTCCAGAAGAGTAAGGGTGGGAAACAGAGTAGGAGAAAGTGAAGGAAGGGTATCAGAGATTGAACAGAGGAGAAAACTAAACTCAAATCAGCAGATTTAAAAAATCTATTATTTTATGAGAAATAAAATTTGGAATTATTGTCAGAATAGTTTGACATACCTGGGTTTTATGTAGAATTATGGTTATGATGGTGTGTAATAATTACAAAATAACTCTGTGGTACTCTTTCCTTGATGTGGATTCCTCCATCTTTTTTAAACCAGTTTGGTTATGTGAGCCATTCTATGTCAAAGAAACCTTCCAAACAATGCCATGGGTATTTATCTGATAAGGTGATTCTTTCCTGAAAATTAGAGACAAGAGTGAGCTGACTAGAGAAGGTAGAATGCACTAGAAGGGATCTTTAGATAATATTCTCTTAAGCTTATTATTACTTACTACATATTAGACTTTCACAATTATCATGCCCTATTGTTCATAGATCTCCAATTCTGTGGCATAGAAATAGTCCTAATGTCAGGAATTGGACTTTCTGATGCTAAGAACTGTATCTTAATTATTGAACTATTAACACAGAAATTAGTGTTAATAGTTGAGAGAGCACCTAATATTTTCTGAAATGAACTTGTGTCAAATTCTATGCTTCCTATGAATTATTAGTACTTAATTCTGGAAAACCCTTTATGATTTTGGTATTTTTATCCCTTATAACTGACAAAGAAACTGAGGCCAGTGGTGCCTGGGTGGCTCAGTCAGATAGGCATCTGACTCTTGGTTTTAGCTCAGCTCCTGATCTTAGGGTCCTGGGATCCAGGTTGGGATGGACTCTGTGCCCAGCGTGGAGTTGGCTTGAAGAGCTACCCCCCAACCAGTCCCCCCACTTGCATGCTATGTCGCCCTCTAAAATAAATAAATAAATCTTTTAAAAAAATTGAAACTGGGGCGCCTGGCTGGCTCAGTGGGTTAAAGCCTCTGCTTTCGGCTCAGGTCATGATCCCAGGGTCCTGGGATCGAGCCCCACATCGGGCTCTCTGCTCCGTGGAGAGCCTACTTCCTCCTCTCTCTCCCTGCCTGCCTCTCTTGCCTACTTGTAATCTCTGTCTGTCAAATAAATAAATAAAATCTTTAAAAAAAAATAGAAACTGAGGCAAATACAGATTGACTAAATTGCCTGAGGTCACAGTGATCCAAGAGCTGAGTCTCTAAAACACACACTGAGCATAAGCGTAAAGGCATATAAAAATTTGCTTGAGTGTATAAGTTGCTTTCTTAATTTATTTTTTTATTTTACTTAATATCTTTTGCAACTTGTATGCTTAGTCATAATATAAAATAATTCTAGAGCATCTATGTTGAGAATCAACTGCAGATTTTTTCCCTAAATATAAATTGGATTGATCACAGTGAATTAAAAATCAAAAAGCCAGATTGTACTCAGTAAACAAAACAAAACAAAAAAGCTCATTCTGTACATTTATCGTCTCTAATTCTGGTAAAGAAATCAAATAAATTAAAGCATCATTCAGAATACCTTAATGTGAGCTTTTGCCCTTGACTCATTATAAGAAATATTTTTTAGCACTGAAAATGTGTCTCCTTTGTATCAAATGGGCCTACTTTCCGGTCTTAGAAGAGTTCACTCTCTTTCACATATTTAGGCCAAATGAAATGCATTATCCATCAACCTCTAAAAGCCCTTTGTAATGTTTTTATCAAAAAAAAATATGATGTAAGTCAGAGTTGACAGATTAAGAAATAAAAATAAGGGGTACATGATTAAATTTGAATTTTAGATAGACAAGGAATTTTGTTTAGTGTTAAGGGTGGGTTCTGCAATACTTGTGGGGACATACACTAAAAAATTATTGGTTGCCTATCTAAAATCTAAAACTGACTCAACATCCTGTATTTGGCAGTTATAAGAAATCAAAATAAATCAAATAATTGGTAAAATTTTTGAAGATAGATATGTCAGATGTAAGTCTTCTCCAGTGATAAGTTGACCTCTGTTGAAAATAAAAATACAATGTATACACATCTTTACTTTTCATATTGTAGCTTCATTAGCTGCTCAAATGCTTCCTGATGAGCTCCCTTTTCATGTCTTTTTTTAAATAATTTTACCCTTTATTTTTTTCTCCTGGATTATCATATTTAATGTGGTGACACTGGCATATTTTTGTTTCATGTTTATGAAAGGGAAGTACTCTGATGAATAATTAAATCTAGGATGAGAAATTTTTAGAATTGCCTTAGAGGAAACACTGTTGTTGCTGTTTTACTTTACTTTTTAAAGTGTGTATGTACAGACATTAGCCTTCCTTCCTCAAATCCTATTAAGATGAGATAAACTAAAGGCAGGTGGGAAGTCTCCATCTTGTCCCTCACACAAATTCTGTTTAGAAAATGCCAGATCTATTCTTTGCAAGATTATTAAAGGAGGGAGTCAAGCCAAAAAGATGTAATTAAATTATCAATATTTGGAACAAAAGGTAACTGATGGGGCACCTGGATGGCTCAGTTGGTTATGTGGCTGTCTGGCTCAGGTCATGATCCCCAGGTCCTCAAGCTCCACCTCGAGCTCCTTGCTCAGTGGGGAGACTACTCTCCCTCTTCCTCTCTTTCTGCCTGCCAGCTTGCTGCTTTCCCTACTTGTGCTCTCTCTCTCTCTCACTATCTCTCTGTGTTGATACAGAGATAAATAAATAAAATCTTAAAAAAAAAAAAAACAAGGGGCATCTGGGTGGCTCAGTGGGTTAAAGCCTCTGCCTTCGGCTCAGGTCATGGTCTCAGGGTCCTGGGATCGAGCCCCGCATCAGGCTCTCTGCTCAGCGGGGAGCCTGCTTCTTCCTCTCTTCCTGCCTGCCTCTCTGCCTACTTGTGATCTCTGTCTATCAAATAAATAAATGAAATCTTAAAAACAAAAACAAAAACAAATGTAACTATGTGTCCAGAGCCATTGTTATGTGAGAAAGAGAAACTCACTTTATATTCCGTATATCTAACTATAAAATGTTCTAATGCATTTTTCTGACAAGTTAAATTGAAAATGGTGGTAGTTCAGCAGCTAGGATCACATTTGTATTTGTTTTAAAATTCCAAATGCCCAACTTTGGGTCATACTGATAATAATAACTAATATTAACCGAGTTTCCTTTTTATGTCAGCTTACTTGTGCTAATTGCTTAATAAAGTTATCTCCTTGGGGTGCCTGGGTGGCTCAGTGGGTTAAGCCTCTGCCTTCAGCTCAGGTCATGATCTCAGGGTCCTGGCATCGAGCCCCGCATCGCATCGGGCTCTCTGCTCAGCAGGGAGCGCGCTTCCCCCTCTCTCTGCCTGACTCTCTGCCCACTTGTAATCTCTCTCTGTCAAATAAATAAATAAATAAATAAATAAATAAATAAATCTTTAAAAAAAAAGAGTTATCTCCTTAAACCCATCAACAGTATGAAACAGGTGATGATATTATCCTCATTTTATTAATTAGGATACTTGCCAAAATCATATAAATAATAATTATAAGTTAATATAAATACTAACTTGTACAAGATACTGTCCTAGGTGAAGAAAACATTCTGAACCCCTATAAAATGGGACAAGAGTGACAAAATCTACAGAGGACCCTGAATTAAGTTGACATACATCATTCCATTTTTGATTGATTAGTCCCAATCCCAATACATATATTAAAAATAATATTTTTTAAATCATGATTTAAGACATTGCCCTATGGAAATAAAATAAGCTGTAGAAGCTAAACATAAGCACCCAGCTTTGTCTTTAAAAAACTAATGGAGACTCTGTCTATAGTGATTTTCATCTTGGCTGCCTTTGGGAAATCCTGGAAAATTTTTAAAAATACTGATGATGCTTGAGTCCCCTCCTGGAGACCATGATTGAATCTACCTGGGTTATAGACTGAGTATCAGGATATTTTAAAGCTCCCTAATTCTGGGGGGGGGGGGAGAGGGGGGTTGCAAAAAAACAAAAGGCACTGTCACTACATGCAGCATTTATAGGCTAAACTTTAATGCAGCTGTTTACGACAGTCTTTGCAACTGTCTGAACAACATTCAAATTGGTCCTGAAAGCTTTTCTAGCTAGTATATAGGAATGACTCCTAAAAATATATTATTTTAAACAGACATCTATCCCAGATTCTCATTGGAAAACAGAACTAGAAAAGTAGGTTTTATCTGTTCCCAGAAAATGATGAGGAAGAGGGAAGCTATAAGTATATGGGGATACAAAAGTTGCTTAAAATTTTAACAATAACAATAATAATGAAATGGGAAGATATATTCTCAAAAACCAACATTTCAGAAGACTGCCTTGTTTCTCAGTGTCTGTGGATGACGCTGCAGTAATTAGTGCCCCAAGCCCCCAGTTCCCTAGCTCCAAATTGTCCTAACGATTGACATTCTTCTGAGAAAAGCAAACATACCCAGGCATAAAGCCTTTAGTCCCTGGAGGTTCCCAGAAAGCAAGTTAGTCCACATAGTAGATTAGAAATAGAAAAAGAAAAGTAGGCGGTGGAGACTTTTGGTGGTGGCAGGAATAGCAACCCGATGATTGAAGAATGTGTGAGTGGCTGTTGGCAACAGGGGCTGGCTGTGAGCTTTGAGCCCCTCTGGGTTTGTTGGCTGTGGGAGTCCTAATTACGAGCATAATAGATAAACTCATCATGACCACAACAAGCTACTTAATCTAGCTCTGCTAATAACAGCCAATTAAGTTTGCATTATGAAATGATTTCTAGAATTGAAGGTAGGTGGACTTTTAATTATGTATTGTTTGAAAACATTAAAAATTTTGAATCAAGGGCTTGAAACATTATCTTTGGTATGTGGTAATAGTTCTGATCATACCAAAATCGTCTGCTGTACCTAAAATAGCAAATCAATGATAAATAGCATCAAATTGTTATGTAATTTGGATATAGGAGGTTAGTATTATGTGTTTATATTATTTCTTCCTCTAGATGTCCCATTATTTCTGGTTAATTTTAATCAAGATACTAAATGGCCTTTTATCTCTATTTTTTACACCAGAACTGATTCTAACTACCTAACATTTGTTTGAATTTGGATTTAATAAATGCCTTCTCCTCAACCCTTATAGCTAAGCTTTTGAACTAGTGAGTTGATAATGAAGATATATAAAGATAAAGAGGAAAAATGAACATTGGAATTACATATATTAGGTCTGCAGTGCTTTGATTTCATTCTAGCTGCGTGTGGAAGTAGAGATGAATGAATATCAAACATCTTAAATCATAGTCTAAGATCATAAGAGGAAGAGCCTCAGTTTTGCTACGGCTCCCTTTATGTAAACACAATTTTCAACTAACATAAATAAAAGAATGCCTGCTTTCTATATTCACATGTTGGAATCCCTTTACTTACTTATTGGTGTTTGTTTGATTGTTGGCTTAGTTATGTTTTTTTAGTTTCTATTTTTAAAGAAATATGGAGAAGAGTGCAGTATGTTTTTCTGTAGATGTTTAATAGATGAATTTTTGTTGGATGAGTGGATTCAGGTGTGAATCAGAGTATCAGTCTACAGCACTGATTCTCAGACTCTAGCATGATCCGAATCTCCTGGAGAGCCTGTGAAGACAAGGATTGCTGCTTCTCATTCCCAGCGTTTCTCATTCAGTATTCTTAGGGGAGTACCCAAGAATTGATATTTCTAACAAGTTCCTAGGTGATGTGGATACTGCTGGGCTAGGGACCATATTTGGAACGACAGATCTATTAACACTAATAAAATAGTAACATTGCATTGTATAAAACACAAAACATAGCCAATTTAGTCAGGACCTAAAGTCTCATTTGATTCACTTAAAAATATGAATCCACATGAAAAAGAAGCATGTTTATGACTTCCCTCATCAAGCACATCAGATTTCGTAACTTCGCCAGCCCCACTGGGGAACCAGACCCAAAAAAGAGAATGTATTCTGGGCTAGTACCCAATTTCCATCCTTCTATCTAAATTTCACTGACATTGATGGTATTATATATTTTATCTTCCCACTTTTCCTTTATTATTATTAGTATGGTTATTATATCTACACCATCGTGAGGAAAAACCAAGTTGACTTTTTAAAAAATTTATTTAATTAGATTCTGAAAGGTAAGCTTAGTGTTAGTGACCATGCATCTGTTCCTAAATGCTTAAATCTCAAGGTCACTGGGCCAAATAAAATTCATCCTCTAACCCAAATACGGTGTTGATAACCCCAATGATGGGCAAAACAAACTCTTATCACAGTTCTTAAAACCACATTTTGAAAGAAATTCCAGATTTTTGAACAAAGTTTTTGCAGAACTAGAGTTAAAAATGATGCAAAAGGTCAAGGTTTGCTTCATAGGAATCCAGACAAGGAATGCAGAGCCATAAATCCTTTTGCCTCTGACAGCAACAGGATCATTGAGGAAGTTAGACTTGACACATTAAACACCCAAACAAAAAGACAACACAGCTCTTCATCTGGGGCAGATGGATACCGGGGTTTCTATGACTTTTATCACCTTAGACAATCAAATCTCTTTTGTATACATATGCAATATATATATATATATACATGTATATATATATATATATGAAATTCCTGGCCAGTCCATTCTTACCTTACCCTTAGAAGATTTCCCTAGCAAATATTTCCTGCCTATGCCAGATATATGTTACTAGAAGGAGGTCTTCGCAGAGCTTGGTCATTCTGGAGCTTTGGTCATAAATCATGGATCATGGAGATCATGGAAGTGTCTGTGAAGATGAGCTAACCTAATTTTGTCATTTTACAGATGAATACATTTAGATGGAGTTGAGAGAAATTCCCAGGGCCGGTTAGCAACAGATGATATAGGACTGCTGAATAGTGCTTCTCTGCATGGTGTACTTTCTCTTATTCAATACACCTTCTTAAGGAATTCAGTCATCTTAGAAGATGCCTGTCAAGACTAGCATTATTTCAAAGTCTGCAAATTGAACATGGACCTACTGGTTTTGTCTATTGCTTGGGGTATTATGATTATATTTCACAGAGGAGTGGAACCAATAGGATATATTGATACAGATATGTAGGTATAGATGTCAATATGGAAAGGTTTGCTTTAAGGGATTGGTCCACATGATTGCAGTGGCTGGCAAGTTTGAAATCTGTAGGGCAGCCCTGAATACTGGAAATTGAGATAAGACTTGATATTGCTCTCTTGACTCTGAAATCGGTAGTGCAAGCCAGCAGCCTGGAAATTCATGCCAGGTTTATAATTTGCAGTCTTGAAGCAGAATTGCTTCTCTATCTGGAAACCTCAATTTTTGCTTCTAAGACCTTCAATTGACTGGATGAGATCCCCCACATTATAGAGGGCATTCACTGTAAGTTTACTGATTATAAATCTAATCATATCCACAATTACTTTCACAGCAACATCGAGACTATTATTTGACCCAACAAGTGGGCATGACAGCCTAGCCAAATGTGCACGTAATAGTAACCATCACACACTGGTTTGTGATTCCTAAACATGTATTTCATTCAATTGTCTACATGACTAGGAAGTCAGGTTGAAAATAGTCATCCCTTACCCACGGAGGATGGATCCAAGAATCCCAGTGGATGTCTAAATCCACAGATAGTACCAAACTCCATATACACTGTTTTTCCTATACATACATACATACCTATGATAAAGTTTAATTGATAAATTACGCATAGTAAGAGGTTAACAACAATAACTAATAATAAAATAATTATAACAATATACTGTAATATAATTAATGTGAATGTGGTCTCTCTCTCAAAGTATCTTAGTGTACCATACTCATCCATTTTCTTGTGATAAAATGCCTACGTGTTGAGATGAACTGAGGTATGCATTGTGACATAGTGTTAGGCTACTAGTGTTCTTCTGATGTACTATCAGAAGGAGGAACATCTGCTTCCAGATGGCCCAAGAAGAAAGTGAAATCACAGATAAGTGGGGGATACTGTATTTAGAAAGCACCGAGTTGAAACTGCCTAGGTTAAGCAATGTTTTCCAGGATGGCCTTAGCTGATGTTGTACCCTCATCAGTGTGACTTTGATTTGCACCAATCTTTGAGCGAAGATAAGGACTTGGTTAGTTACCACTCTAAAGCCTCCATTCATATAAGAGTTCTTGATAGGGACAGAGTGGTATATCTAAATATCTTGATATGTAAAAATATTTTGTAAACTATACAAATCTACTCCTCATTCATTTTTTTAGGTGATCTTCAGGGTAAGGGGTATTATCCAAGTTTTTCTCTTTTCTCTCAGAAAGGCAACTAAATGATTCTTTAGATTTAAGGAGAAATTGATATTGGCCATCTGATACCACAATAATAGAAGCCTAAATTTTTGGTTTTCTTTTATGCAAATTAGGAAGAATGTTACCCCATCCTACACTTATATAAAAATACAAAATATTTTTGATTTTTGTACAGACTCATGCATGTAGAGATTATCATTACATGTAGAGTTCTTGCCTTCTCTGATATCCCTCTTCCCATCACTTCCTGACACTGCCCCAACTGTCCCTCCAACCCCACTGCTTCCTCCAGAATTTATAACCATGAGCTCTATGGGAATAGCATGCAACCTAGAAATAATGAAGAAATTGTTCTATCTATTCAATGGGAGCCTGTTAAAAATTCAAAGAACAATGTCTCAAATAAACCCAATAGTAATGATTGATTTACCCACATCTATCAGTTTCTTTCCTATTTAAAAAAAAACAAACTCACAAGCCCTCTTCTAAATTAAGAAATTATATATTTGCTACTGTTCTTTGGTTAAAAATGTGTGTAGATATAACCATGCAAAAATAAATGTTAATGTCACTATATCAACATTTTGTGTGGAGGGAAATGTACATATTAGGAAATATATGTTAGGTCTGGAAATTACAGTCATAATTTATTCTAAGTTTAGCAAATTCAATAAAAAATCAACTGGATTTTTAACTTTCCAGAGTTTTAATTTTTTTAATCACCCCAAATTTAGATTTGGGGTTTACAGTTTTAAATTTACAAATTTACAGTCATTAAGAGATTAATTTAACTGAAATGTTGAAATCTCACACCTTGGTCTTGGCACCTACAATCTCATTGCTTAAAAAATGCCTACTTGTTTCTGAAACACTGTATTAAGTGTCATGTCTTTGAAGAGAACACCAATGATTGTACTTGTTACCAAGTCTCATACGACTCACTCCCTAACAGCATTCTGTTTGCTGAACTGCAGCATCTCATTGGAAAAAATAGGACGTGTTAGGCACCAACTCTGTATCAGGCACTTGCTCAACCGTGAAACCTCAGAAAAGTCCTAAGAAGTTGAGATAAAGAGCGTCATTTTACAGATTAAGAACTGAGTATTAAATTATGGAAAGAACCCAAGGCTTGGCAGTTGGTAATATACAAATACAGGATTTAAACAGCTTACTACCTAGCTGTTTATATTTATTCATCCACTTAGAGCTCTGTCAGCACTAAATAAACTGTTCTATTTATCTGTTTATCCTCAACTCCAAGTGCAGCCCAGAGCACATAATAATTACTTGATGAATCTTGAGTGATTGTAGGAATGAATGAATGAAGTTTTTTTCTAAATTCAAGTCTTTCACAGTAAATTTATAGAGATTTATAAAGTGCTAAACCTCACATAGATAAGAACATTTATTTCCACTTCCCCTATCCATCCTATTTCAAGGTTTCCTCTAGAAGTTACTAGTTTTTTACCTTTGACACCAGGTTAATACATAATTATCTTCTTATTGTGAAAAAATGGAAAGGTTATCATGGCTTTTGATGGAAAAAGTCAACTGAAATAATACATTCTGTGAAATACAGCTGTCAGAGAAGAAATCCAACCCTGTTCTTTCATTTCTCTGCAAAACATATATATGTTTTGCTACAGATAATTAACATTTATAAAAGCCATAAAAGCTCACCTGAAACTTTTGGTAGGTAATTAGTTGGATGAATTGATTAATGTGCATCTTAATCAGTCATAATAGAGTGGCTTTGTGTGGGTATGAGTTCTTGTTTTGCAACCCTGTACAGAAAAACTGTCACTAGTTTAACACTATGTCAGTCCAGCTTCTCAAAGAAAACCATAAAATCTTCTATAATTATGACTCATTGCATAAATATCCTTTCAAACATAATAAATTTGGGGTATAAAATTTGAAGTGATATGTGCTATTAGAATTCCAAGTTAATAGTGAACATAAAATGATTGTATCTGAGAGCATATATGTTAGATTATGCTACCAAAAATTAAGTGATATGTCACTTACCTGGTGTCATTTCCCATGAGAATTTAAGAATCTGTTATGTTCGAAACTGGGGGGGAGATGAACCATGAGAGACTATAGACTCTGAAAAACAACCTGAGGGTTTTGAAGGGGCGGGGGGTGGGAGGGTGGGGGAGCCAGGTGGTGGGTATTGTGGAGGGCACGCATTGCATGGAGCACTGGGTGTGGTGTAAAACTATGAACTCTGTTATGCTGAAAAGAAATAAAAAAAAAAAAAAAGAATCTGTTATGTTCGTATTCTATGGACTATTGAAGGCACGTTTAGGAATCCATTATGCTTATATGCTATGGACTACTGAAGACAGTTAAGATTATTTTTTAAAGTTGTTTGAGAAAGAAATTCTTTGAAACTTCCTAAACTTTGTTTTAGGCCTTTCCAGATATTTTCCTAAAACTTAAAGAAATTTGAAGATTCCTTATAGACAAGTATATATAAAGTATTTTATGGGAGGCTAATTATTGAGCAGATTTTTAGAAAACTAACTTCAAGACTTTCATAAAAATATTCTTAAAACCTGGGCCAAGTATTTTATTAAATAATTAATTAATGAGGGAAACACTAAGATACCTTAGCTGCTTCAGAGCAGGGAACCCAAAGAGCACAATTATATAGGCAGCCAGAAATTGTGACAGTGAATTTATGATTGTATCCATAATTAGATCAATATCTATAGGACAATAACCTACGACATTCCATCAGACAGAATTATTGCATTTCTTTGCACTGGAATTATCTACATTATTATCAGATTAATACAACTGCAGAGTTGTAAATAACTCAAGGACAACAAAAGATAAAATACTCCATATGGTAAGCTAGACAGACTAGGACATTCCATGATGTTTCTGCCCATTTCAAAATCTTTTACGGTACACCCTGATACTTGAACAACACATCTGAAAAATATTTTGGTAAACTATTAGTTGAGTCTCTGTGGGACATGGGGTGTCAGATGCTTCAAAGGCTCTAGAGAAGACTATGAGGTCACTTTGCATGAGATAAGAGGAAGACAGTCTGAAACAAGATTGTTTGGGGTAGAAGGAAGGGGAGAGCAGGAGTGGGGGAGATTGTAATCTTCAATGGGCACCCCATACCAACTTTTCTGACATCTGAGTTTCAACACACTGAATAAAATGACAGTGCTTCGTGTGATTGGATTGGTAGGAAGAACCGGTAAAAGAAGAGTTCCTAGTCGTGGTGGTGTAGGAGAGGGTCAGCATGGGAGATCTCAGAGATAGAGGAATAGAAAGAACTTTGAGTGAAGGACTGGCAAACATCTGGAAGAAATGTAAGGCTTACAAAAGGCATTGTGGAATTAGAGCTGTGAGGTAAATTCTGCCAATATCCAAAGGATCAGAGAGGTGCCTGTTTACATTGGCATTAGACATAAAATGTTGTGATCAATACCTATCACAAAACTTTTTCGAGTAATAAAAAAATGCATGCTTTTTATAGTTTTGAAGGGCTTACATGGAAAGTCGCTCCTATAATTTTTGTAGGTGGTTTGTTTGGTATATATGAGGCCTTCAGTGGATGCAAATGGTCTGTCTGGCATCTCCGTTTTCTACCTTGATGCTTTCACTGTGACAGTTTCAGGGCCCTTGAAAATGCTTTGCCTTCTCCTCTCTGCTTACCTAATATCTTTCAGCCAAATTCTAGAAGTACCATGGAAGTCACTTTAGTGGACTTTAATCTTTCAACTGTCTGAAGATTTGCTGCCCTTAGAACAGTACAGGTAATGATAAAATTGTGCTTGTCCCATTTAGACCGTAAGCTCCTTAGAAGGCAAAGAAGTGTATGTAATATTATTTTTGTTCTTCAATAATATGTGTTCATTGGGGGGGTATGAGTCTGAATGAATGGACTCTAAAGAAAATGAAACCATGGCCAAACAAATATGTTTTCCTTAATCATAAATATGACAAAATAAAGGGTTTGCTTTTATGAATTTGCATCATAATCAGTCCATTAACCTGATTTTTCATTTTTATTTTTTATATTTTAAATATTTAAGTTATTTTATTAAAATTATTTGCTGTGATGTTTGTATACTAGACGTTGTCATATTCATTATCTCATTTGATTCTGTTTATTTTCCTGGAAGTACAATTTTCAAGAGGTGAAAATAGATGCGTAGTTATAGTAGTCATTAAGGGGGTCATGCCACTGTTGAGTGCCAGTGTCAGAAGTAGCAATCAACACATTTTATTTCTGTTCCCTCCCAGCTATGTTTGGATTAAGTTTAAATAAATCAGTGGCAATCTCAGGGCATGGTGGATTGTGTATCTAGTAGACAATCAGCCACCATAATAGATAACTTTGTATCTTTCTATTTCCTTTCTTTTTATTCAATATGCCTCTTTCTTTTCCCTCCACCCACAAGATAATGTGAATGAAAACAAAGGCAGGATTCTAATGATAAACTCTATATTTGACCTTAAACAAATCAGTTAGTTTGTGTGGCGTTATCTGGAGAGTCTCAGCATCCTTAGCTAGATCAGGATACTAGTGATAAAACATACCTCAGGAGTGTTCTAATAATCAACAGATGTGTAGAAATCCAATGCATTATTTTTGTTTTCCCATTTTCCCTTTCCTTTCTTGTTTGCTGCTGTTTATAGCCCTGAAGTGGACTGCCTAGCTCTGTGCTGACGCTTAGGACTTAAATAGTTTTGATGATGATCTAAATTAGCCTTTGGACTGCCTCAGTCAGTAGAAAGTGTTGAGGGTCTCCTCTAATTGTTGCATTTCACAGGATGTATTCTTTGAGTTGAATTCTTCCATCGATTGTCATGATAACCTTCTCATTCTTCACAATGAGGAGATAATTATGTGTTAATCTGGTGTCTAAGGTAAAAAGCTGCCAACTTTTAGACAGAGGCCTTGTTTTTATAGGATATAAAGAAAACTGAAAATTAATGTCATTATCAGTTTGAGACTAGACATTTTGTACATCTTTAAGAAGTAACTTTGAAAAGACAGATTCAAAACACTGAACAAAAGTCACCTTAAATGCAGATATTGGAATTTTATTTTTTTGTTTATTTTTATTTATTTATTTGACAGACAGAGATCACAAGTAGGCAGAGAGGCAGGCAGAGAGAGATGAAGGGAAGCAAGCGCTCTGCTGAAGAGAGAGCCTGATGCGGGACTCGATCCCAGGACCCTGGGATCATGACCTGAGCCAAAGGCAGAGGCTTTAACCCACTGAGCCACCCAGGCACCCCTGGAATTTTATTTTTAAAACAGAAACTGGTTTATGTACACAGAAGCGTTTCGCCTATAGTGAATGGTTGTTTCGATACACCTATCAAATCGTGTAAGCCATTATTCTAAAACCCAAAACAAATCAGGGCCGTGGACTCGTAGCATATGACCTCAACCCTGTCTTAGTTGGCTCTGCCGAGTGTCAGCCCTGTGGTTTAGGAAAAGTTAATCTAAGCTTTTGGGTCTCAGTTTCCTCGTCTGTAAAAATGAGTAACACCCTTAACTATTAGATTTCAGCTCTAAATTCCCAGGCTGCAACCCAGCAGGTTTTTCACGCCCTCAACTGTGAGTAGTTGAACATATGAAATAATAACCAGAGATTTGAGCTCTCAGTCTGTGTGACTTCACTGTCACCTGGGGTGAGTGCTCCTTTCCCTTCAAATATCTCTTGGGGTCCCCATCTGCCCTCTGCTTGCCAGATCTGCTTTTCTTTTCTTTTTTATTCTAATTCCCTTCTTGTTCTCCTTCCAGTGCTATTCCACCCCCACATTAGTGCCTCATCCTTTCAGCTAACACTTTCCAAGCGAGTTCAAATTCTTGCTCTCTCTAAACATGTTTGTGTATATGTGTGTTTGATTATAAGAAATGTCCTCCTGCTTTATATTTTTGATGCCCAAATATACAAATTTACTAAAAATATTTCTTTTGAACTCTTAAAGCATTAATAGATTCATTACAAAGTATGGTGACTGTATTAGTTTTCTATTGATGCATGAAATTACCAAAAATTTAGTAGCATCAAACAACACACACACACACGTGTGTGTGTGTGTGTGTGTGTGTGTGTGTGTGTGTGTGTATATATATATATATATATATATATATATATGATCTTACCTTCTATATGAGTCAGTAATCCAGGCATGGTTTGGCTGGGTTCCCCGTAAGGCTGCAGTCAAAGCGTCTGCCAAGACTGGATTCTCATCTGAGACTTTCCTAGGTCATGTGGAAATAATCTGCCTCCAAGTTCATGTGGTTCCTGGCAGAATTCAGTTTTTTGTAGGCAGCTGGATTGGGAGCCTATGTTCCTTTCTGGTGGTGGGCCAGAAGCCACCCACAGCCCTTTGCCACCTGATCCTATCTACAGGGTAGCTTGCAGTGTGGCAGGTTGCTTCTTTAAAAGCAGGAAAGGAGAACATCTCCTAGCAAAACAGATGTCAGTCTTATGCAACATAACCTTGTCTACCTCAGTGCATACATCCAGTCACCTTTACCATATTCCATTGGTAAGAAGCAAGTCACAGATCTTGCTCATACTCAAAGGGAAAGGATTATGCAAGAATACAAGGCAACTAGAGCCCGTCAACCACAGTGAATAAAGATAGGACATCTTAGCCGTTAAGTACTATTCATTGTATTTCTTTTTTATTGATCGGTGAACCAGATTATTGATAATCTTGTAAATTGCATGGAATAGCCTGAACTATATTAAAAAGACAATGACATGCCATTGAAAGTGTTAGGTAGCAAAGTATTAACAAAAGCCTACTTAGGAGGAATGTCAATTACTATCTGAAGGAAACAGTTGGAGGAGGACAAGACTGGCAATAGAAAAATCAGTTATGTTGCCCATCAATCCATGTAAGAGGCAGTGTCACATCAGATGAGGGAGCGGTCACACAACTGACAAACAGCAGTCGGAGGTGAGATGTTGTTTTGAAAATAGAATTGACAGAGCTTGCTAAAGTAAAAAGAATTTTGAAAATGAGTTACCTGGAATGGAAGTTGATGATGCCCATTTACTAAGATTGAAATCACTAAAAGAGGAGAAGGTTAATTCACAATGTGGCAAGACATCACCCCATAGAAGTGTAAGTCAGGGCTTGGGACTCAAAGTAAGAAGAGAAGAAGGGTGAACATGTTCCCAGGCTAACATGGGCATTAAGATGAGTAAAGGGAACAAAGAGTCAGGAAAGGGGGTGAGAAGTGCCAGTCAGAGGGAGGAAGAAATCTTAGAATATGAAACCAATGGATGCTAAGATTTTGAGGAGCAAATGCCACAATGGTTTACTGTGACTGAGATATAAGCAAAATAAGTAATGCAGAATCCATTGTTTTATCAATAAAGATATTTTAGGTAGACTTCATTAGGGCAGATGATTCTTACATTACAGTTCTAAGGGCCTTCTGAAGTTATTTATAAATTCAAAAACCTAATATTGCAAATTAGTTCCTACAAGTACTGCCTCTTTTCTTCTACTTAGATGAAATTTCTTCTACTTAAGTGAAATTTCACTGTAGGACAATTCCATCCAGCATTGAATCCTGAAGAAATTCAATCTGCATCGACATCTTGAAAAGTTGTAAATGCTGCACAACATTTTAGGAAACAGCACAGTTGAAACACAAATTATTTGTTCCTCTGGAGATTTATTGGGGATTGAAACTTCCATTTGTCCTATAGTGACAAGTACAAGTCTAGCATTTCTCTTTGAATTCTCTTGCAAGCTTTTATTTAAGCAATTACAATTGCAGCATAAGGCATTTCTGGAGATTAATGACTGCCTGGGAGGGGTTGCTCTCTGGTCCATTAACTCCAACCAGTCATTAATTTACATGAAAGGTCTTGCATGAAAGTTGTTATTACTAATATGAGCTGAAAATAAAAGAAACATACAGTAGGCATATTGATTTCACCCTCTCCCCCAGGACGATGCAAAGTCATTTTATTTGTATGAGGATCTTCCAGAAAAATGAGGTCCCTGCCTATAAGCCAATCACTTGGCTTAGTGTTCTTCTTGGCAATCTAATTTTGCCTACATTGAAACCATGAACTTAAAAAGGAAATAGGAGAGCAGAAGTCCCCCGACCTAATCCAAGCATCTTGATCTTACCAGCATGTGTTGATATTAACCATAATTTTTGTTAAACAGAGTAGATTAAAAAAACATTGTCCTAGTTTATACTGAGATCTGTCTTAAATTTGTCAGAAATATTTCTATAAGATGCATATTTTGTTTTATCTTTTAAGAGATATAAACTATTTACTCACCTTAAATATACTAAATCCTAAATTAACCTGTGAACGCTTAAAATAACTTTTTGTCCCAAATATTTAAACACTTTTTAACATGTTTTCCATAATAATATTTATTGTTAGAAATCATCATGAGGGGGCGCCTGGGTGGCTCAGTGTGTTAAAGCCTCTGCCTTCGGCTCAGGTCATGATCCCCAGGTCCTGGGATCGAGCCCCGCATAGGGCTCTCTGCTAAGCAGAGAGTCTGCTTCCCTTATTCTCTCTCCGCCTGCCTCTCTGCCTACTTGTGACCTCTGTCTGTCAAATAAATAAATCTTAAAAAAAAAAAAAAAGAAATCATCATGAGAAAATACATCTAAAAATCAGAATATAATAATAGAGTTTTATCCTTTAAATAGATCTTGAATATTTTTTGCACTACCAAGTATTTCAATATGGGATAAAACTCATGGACCAAAACAAAACAAAACAAAAACCTCTTGTACCTGTGTGTGGGGGGGATGTGAAGAAGGTTGTTACATCCTATCTTATCTAAATGCATCATGATTTATTTCAATAACATTCAACTTTCATCTTTCATCTCATAAAATATTTTATACTTTCAACCTTCTCTTTACAAAAATTACCATTAAGCTAACTATGTTAGATGTCAGAGCACTCATTTTTAGCACTACATGCTTTTATCTCTTATATAGAAAAGTTTGATTATGAGACCTGATGATATTAATAAAACACACACACACACACACATCTGACCCACAGAAGGATATAAGTATATCTGCACACAGAAACACACCCGTTCATGCATGCACCAATGTGTATATCTGCACACATGTGGACACATGCATGTGCGTGGACACATGTATCTATGTGCATACTCGTGCATGCATATATGTATGTATATGTTTGCATATATACACATATGGATACACTTTATGCAAATATGTCCAATTAACCCCGAATAGCCCAACATACATAGCTGCATATTCACCGAACTCATATTAAGCTTTGCACCTCAGTCTTCATTTAGTGCATAACTTAAAGTTACATTTGCACTGATTTATTACAACTCAGATAATCAAAAATAAACATACCTTTAATAAATTGTTATACAATATAAAGTTAATTTTCATGACTATATCACTTGAATTTGATACTTTCAATAATCTATCTTTTAAAATATGCCCTATAGGGCTGCCTGGGTGACTCAGTCATTAAGCGTCTGCCTTCATATCTGGTCATGATCCCAGGCTCCTGAGATTGAGCCTCACATTAGGCTCCCTGCTCAGTAGGAAACCTGCTTCTCCCTCTCTTTCTCCCCCTGCTTGTGTTCCCTCTCTCATTGTGTCTCTCTGTCAAATAAATAAATAAAACCTTTGAATAATTAAATAGGTAAAATATGCTCTGTATATCTTTTAAAAATGCTTATTAACATGTTCACTTAGATTAAAGTACAGAATAAATTATTTTCTAATAGAAAGTGAGTCAGATTCGTCTGATTGATTTAAAAACAAAGATTTCCTTTGACCTATAGTTAATGTAACAATTATTCTCATACATGGAACAAACTAAATCTGGAACTTCAAAGTATTGACAGAAATGTACTTGAAACCTGTGATAAGATGAAAATATTTCATTAAAATATATCATGATGATAAAAGTCTATTGACATTAATGTTTAGATTTTCTAAGCCCTTTCTTATTAGATTATAAGATTATTTGAAGTGCTCCAGAGTAAAAAAGTCACAGATGTAGTTAAATAGCCATTTGGTAAGATCTTGTTAAGCATTTTTGATAGAATTTGCAGAATCTGAGAAAAGAAATGCCATTATTAACTTGGTAACAAATGATTTTGCAAATAATATGGCTTTCAATTTTCTTTCTAAAGTATTAAAGAGACTCTCATCAATTGTCTCTCAAAAGATAATTACAAAGAGTTGTGATGATAAATCACACTCATTTTGGCTTATTACTTGGAAAAAATTCAAAAACTTGATTGGCATTGCTATAACAAAACTCATTCAATTTGGATCTATTAATTTCCATAAATAACTTTTCTTAATATTTATACCTATAAAAGTAAAGAACAATCTCATTCTAAAAAATAAATAATAGGCAGCCAAGGGACATATTAGTCCCTAAAACAGAAAATAAAGATATAGTAAATGAGATTAAAGGGGAAAAAAACTGCACAAAGTTATTCAAAAAGAGTATCAAAATAGATAAACCTCCAAAAAAAATTGATCACAGAAATACAAATAAGTCCAAATAAAAATGATCAGAGACAAAAAGTTGGACATGATGCCAAATTGGCCCTAGATGTTTATATTCAGCCAAAACTTTATACAAATGTGATGATATAATAAAAAAAGCCTCATGTATATAACTTTGGATGAGGCAAAGTTAAAGAAGGACATAATTGCAAGTAGCCAAGAATAAAATATAATAGACATTCTCTAATGGTTTAGCTCAACAATTTTAGAAACCTACATGAAAAGATAAGAAATTTTAGAAAAATGTAACTGACCAAAAGTGATTTAAAAATAGGATACATCAATAGTATTATATATAAGAAATCAAAGGTATAATTAAGAATCTCCCCACAAAGAGAACACCCATCCATAGGTTTTACAGGACAGTGCTAACAAGTTTCAAAAGCTAGAAAGACATATAATGCTCATGTATGGGAAGAGTTAATAGAATTAATTTAATAAATAGTACACTGAAAAAATACATCAAATGTCTTCACAATGATCTTAAATTTCAACATAATTTCAATAAAAATCTCAAGTTAATGGAATTTTTTAAAATTAATTTAAAATGTGCATGGAAGTCTCAAGGCCTAAGTATAGCCCAGTTACATCTCTGGGGAGAATTATTAAAAAGCATAAAAAGAGGTATTTGTCCTATTGGTAGTGCTATTTATTACTAAACAACTACTGACATAGTGATAGACAAGGTGATGAATATAATGATAGAATTAAAAGCCCAGAAACAAATGTACATATTAATTGAACATTGATTTATGCAGGAAGAGACAATGTTAGTTCAGTGGGGAAAAGGAAGTCTATTATACAATTTGAGCTAGCAAAACATCAATTTCACACAAAAATCCCAACAAACTAAAATGATTCCTGTCTTAAAACATACACAGGTATCAACTGCAAACATATTACCAGTTAAATGTCAAAAGCAAAATATTTTAACATTTAGGAAAATACAAATAAATATCCTTCTTGCTTTAGGGTAAATAAAACAATCTTAACATAAAGGACAAAATACTAGAGAAAAGATAAACTTGACAATATTAAAGTATAAACCTTGTATCCACCAAAAACACTTTAAATATCTAAAAATATATGCTATAAACTGAGAGAACATATTTATATAACATATATAATTACCAAAGGTTAATATCGAGGAGCAATGAGAAAGGGAAAAGAAGCAGGGGGAGAGGGAGAGGAAGAAGAAGGCTTCCCACTGAGAAGGGAGTCTAATGTGAGGCTCAGTCCCAGGAACCTGGGATCATGACCAGATATGAAGGCAGACGCTTAACGACCGAGCCACCCAGGCACCCCTATAGAGCATATTTTAAAAGATAGATTATTGAAAGTATCAAATATCCAGCAAACTATTACAGAAAAGTTAATGCAACAGAGAAAGGAAATGCACAAAAGTATACATATACATTTCACAAAGGAGAAAACACAAATGACCAGTAGAACTATGATGAGATGTTCAATCTTGACAGTAATCAGGAAAATGAAAATCAAGATCATAGTAAGATATCATTTTATCATCACTCAGCTGGCATTAGCAAATATTAAATCTGACAATATGAAGGTTGAAGAAAATGTCAATCAACAGACTCTCTAAAGATAGCAGATAGAAAATTAAATGAGTACAACTGGTTCTGAATAAGTATTTGACATCACGAAAAGTTCTATAGTCATATGCTTCACAAACTAGCATCCTTACTCCTGAAAGAAACTATTGCAAGCTTCTTATCAGGATACTTGTTCAAGAAAGTTACAAGAAGAATATGAAATGTGAAAATAACACACTGGCCATTGGTAATATAATAAACAACAAACTGTGATATATTTTTTCTTTTTTTTAAATTATTTTTATTAACATATAATGTGTTATTTGCCCCAGGGGTACATGTCTGTGAATCACGAAACTTATACATTACATAGCTCTCACCATAGCACATACCCTCCCCAATGTCCAAAACAAACTGTGATATAATAAATCAATGGTGTTCAGCCTTTAGGGATTTTGCAACCCAGAAATATTTGGCAACATCTGGAGATACTTTTGTTTGTCACAACTGGAGGGTATGCTACTAGCATCTAGTGAGCAGGGGTCAAGGACACTGCTCAACATCTTACCTTTCTGCAGGACAGCCCCCCATAGCAAAGAGTTATCCAGTCCAAAATATCAGTTGTTCTGCCAATGTTGAGAAACCTTATGTTAAAGCAATGAAATGTACAGACAAGACAATAAATGAACTACAGTAAACTATACCTGCATAACATGATACGTATGAATCATGACAATGTAATATGGAATGGTAGAATTGTAGACCTAAAGATTATTTGTAATATGTTCATCTTTTTTTGATAGATTTTAAGACATCAAAAACTAAATAACGCATGAGTATGTGTGAGTAATATATTCATGTAAAAACTGTATTAAACAAAAGCAGGAGAATTATGAATGTAATAAAAAATGTATCAGTTGTGAAGGGCAGAGAGATAGGATGGGAACGTTGAGGTAGATATAAGCAATTTGCAAATATTGAAGCTCTCATTATTAGTGATGAACTCACAAGTATTTATGAAAGAGACAGAAAACCACTCTAGACCTGTTAGGAGAGTACATTATGAACAAAGATCATGACTCATTCTAATTTTCATTTTATTTTATTAATATCCTTCCACTTTCACAATAAATTCATACATTTATTCACTCTCTGCCTAACATCAAAACACAGAAACACTGACATCAAGCGCACTTTGTTAGCTTGGAAACAAAATAAACATTAGTGAGATGTTAGGTCCTTCAAGCCTCAAATGGCTTTTCTAACGTTTGTCTTCTCTTTAGTTTGTATATAAATTATTTTTGGAAATATACTAGTTAGTAAGTTGACTAGTTAGTATATACAGATAATGTCTATCATATTTTTATTTATTTATTGAGTCAGTCAGTTAGTTAGGAAGGAGCTGTGACTTTCCATACATGCAGAATTGGAAACTGAAAGTCTGGAAGTTAATTTATTTTTCCTCCCTAAAGATATTCCTTTGGTTCAGCACCAGTTGCTGGAAAGACCATAATTCCTCCACTCAGTTGCTTTTGCCCATTCATCAAAAACCAAACGAGCATACTGGTGTGGGTTTATGGTTTTCTTTTAATAATACTAATAATCAGTTAAAAGATACTAAAATTATGTCTACATATTTGTTTGTCACCAAACTAAACTTAAACTGTGTCAGGTAAGTTAGTTTACTAGAATTTGTAAAGCAAGATTTCTGCCTAAAGCACAACCAAACAATTCTTAAAATACACACCTCAGTCTTGGGTGAACAAAATTCAGCCTAAATTAAATAGGTTGTTTGATTACTGTCCATGAATTAAACAGGTTGTTCAATTACTGTCCATGAACACAGACAGTTGTCCATTGGTAACACCCTTGGGACAATACAGAATTCACTTTATTTACTGAATGGCACCCAAAGTATCATTGTATATTTACTCTTTCCAAGTAACTAAACATGATAAAATTTTCAAAATGAGTTGAGAAGTATTTCATGTTCTGCCCTGACTTTACTAAACTCTAGATTTGATTTGATTTCGCTTTTGGGGAGGGCAAGTGGGAGGGGGTAAAACCTAGGAACAGTTACTAATACTAAAACTACCTAGACCAGAAGTGATCCAGATGCAGAAACAACAATAAAGACACAAGCATGTCAGGAATGAAGGATTTTCTCTTTGCAATAGAGTAAGAGGTTTCTAATGCTAGAGAACTTTCAGAGGCCACCTCTTCTCATTCCCTTTTATTAAGACATGGAAAAAGAGGGTCATGTGCATTACAGTATTTTATTAAGTTCACTTAATGACAATTCTGACAGAACCAGGATCAGAAAAGAATGGCACCTAAACTTTTTTATTTATGAATCAACAGCTAAAATATTCCAGGGATTGTGGCCTTGAAATAACAACATTGCTATTTTCTCTATGTTAAGTGTCTGCACCATAAACCTATTCTTTCTTAATATTTGTAGGTTATGATTTTTTTTGCTTTCTAATGAAAGGATAAACATGCTTCTTAGCCAAAACTTATATGAAGATCCTTCAAAACATATTTTAATAGGTAATAAAAATTACTCCTCGCTAAGCAATTATTCACAGTGACTTGGAGAAACAACAATTTTGAATTATCATGGACATGGAATCATGTTTTCATAAAATTTATTTGTGCTTGAAATAGGATTTGGTCACTTAATCCATTTATTGTCTTCTTAGATTCCTTCTCCCCAGTAAACATTGGAAAGGTAACATATAACTGAGTTTTTTAACACTGAGCTCAACTTTATGATAGAAAAACCACAGCAAAATTGGGATGTGAAGGCTGCTGAGGGCAACTCTGCTCTGATACATATCCTAAGCACAGGGATTTTTACATTTGTAACTTATTGTGGTTGTGTTGCCAAGCGCAGCATCTTTAATAGGGTAAGCACAGGTTGTGGGTTATAGGATGGAAGATTTCAGCTCTGACTGAAATCAAGCATTTCATCAAAGGCTTGTCCAGGGATATATCTCCATACATGGAGATGTACAAGCAGGGGTTGGAAAAAGCACATATTTCCCAGAGTTAAAGGGGAATTCTGAGACCCTTTGACTTCCTACTGCAATTTATTTTCCTTCCTCGGGGGAAACAGATGGGGTTATGAAACTATTGTCTGCTACACTTAAACAAAGCACATTATCTTCATTCTCCTACCTAGGTTAGGAGAGTATCTGTTAATGAACTCTCTGCAGAATTTCTAAAATTGGCCTTCCTTGGTTAGACCTCAAACTTGAATTTTGTTGTGGCTCTTGCTGTTGCTGTTTATCAGTGGGGAACGATGTCTTTGGTGCGCTGAATCAGGTAGAAGAGTTTTGACTGGATGCAACTCTGGTTGTACATGTTCATCTCTACAGAACAAAACCTACAGTTGGGAGGTTGCCACACAAATCCAAAATGACCATCCCCAAGGGGTTTTGGTTTAGGCTTCCGGCAAAATATTCAATGTCCACTTATCTAGAACCAAATCCTCTTTTGGTGTCACAGCTACTAAAACGTAAAGAAATTTGCCCTAGACAGAGTTCTGTAGACCTTAAATTTCAGTGATGAGCTACTGCGCATTCCCAGTCTGGGCCGTGCTTACTCATAAATAAGATGCCTTTCCTCTAAGAAAGAAAATGGGTCATTGCCTATACCTAAAGACAAAAGTACTAACCCCCTTCACAAAAGAACTAACTGGCCACTTTGGGTTTCTCAGACTGTGGAAATCCTTAGGATTCTTCGGTTTCTAAACTTTGTATTTTTAGCATTCCTTTATAAACTGCATGAGTTTCCTATTGCTGCTGTAACAAATTACCCCAAGTTTAGTGGCTTAGAACACACATTTATTCTAGTACAGTGCTGGAGGTCAAAAGTCTAAAATGGCTTCAAAGCCATTAAAATGGTTTGCATTTCTTTTAGCTACTCCAGAGAAGAATCCTTTTCCTCACCTTTTCTAGCTTCTAGAGGATGACTCCTTTCTTTGGCTCATAGCATCCCTTCACTTTCAAAGCCAGCAGCCTGGCATCTTTTCTCCTCTCTGACTTCTGTCCAAACAAGAGTCTGACTCATCCTGTTTCCTTCTTATAAAGACTTGTGGTTACATTGGGTCCACCCACATAATCCAGGACCATCTCCACCTCTCAAAATCTTTAATTTATACACATCAGCAAAATCTCCCATGTAAAGTTAGATAACTATATTAATAAATTTTCTTCTCTCTTTTTTTAAAAGATTTTTTCATTTTAGAGAAAATGAGAGAAAGCATGGTAGTAGGGGAGAGGTTGGAGAAAGGAGTGGAGAGAGAGAGAGGGTCTCAGGCAGACTCCAGGCTGACCAAGAAGGTCCATATGGGCCTCAATCTCACGATTCTGAGCTCGGGACCTGAGCTGAAACCAAAAGTTGGATACTTAACCAACTGCACCACCCTGGTATCCCAATAAGTTTTATTTTCAATACTGAGCTATAATCAATGCAAACCGAGAGGCGCTAACAATATTATTTGATTCCATGTGGGTAAGACCTTGTTAAGGAGTAAAACATATGCCCAAAGAAACTGAATTTCTCATGAGAAAATAAAATATTACTGACTCTAAATATAGTACTACCTTTACTTTTTAAAACCTGGAAAACCCTTTAGGGGAATATAAATAATCCATCTGGGAAGGGAACACAGCATGGAGGAAAAGGATTCTGATTCTAAGAAAGAACTCTAGTTAAAATCACTGAACGCAAAGAATTGGAGAGCAACTTGGAAAACAAGAATTTCATGGCAAAGATGCCAGAGCAACGCCTTGAGGTGCTATGCAGCTACTTATCTGTAAAAGTATGATGAGAAAAGGAAAAAAAAATGTGCTAGAAAAAAATTAAGTTTAAATAAAATTCAGCAAGGAGACAAATTGTGGCATGTGCCCCTTTAGCATTTTATGCAAACTTTCCTGTTTCCTAATTATAGGATCTTCTGTAGAAAGTATTGCTATTAATGTGCTAATTTAAACCATTACAAACACATAGAAATAAATGGAAGTACTGCAGCCCCTGCAAGGGGATTTCTGCATAGTGCTTATATTACACTTTTAATTTTGTCCCTGAAAAAAACATTACAAGATGAGTCTGTTTACTCTCTCCTGCTATTAGGCTGACACACATATAGTAAACATAAGCAACAAAAGGAACATTTTTGTAACATTTCACATGTTATTGTGTATACAGTAGTAAAGTGTCTTCCCTTAGTAGTGTCCAATATTTCATAAAATCAGCTAGTCTGAATCTATAACATAAAAGCAACATTAACTACTTTAGGTTTGCTAGTTGCAAGAAAATTACATTTAATTTCTTGACAATAATCTGGAATCAGGAAGTGAGACATCTATTAGTTTTCTATGCAGCATAGCAGAATGACCATACACTTAGAAGTTTAAAACAACGCACGTTTGTCACCTCACTGTTTCTGTGAGTTGAGAGTCCAGGCACAGACTGCATGTGTCCTCTGCTTAGGCTGTCAGAGGGGGCAATTAAGAAGGCGGGCAAGGTTGGGTTTTCAGCGAAGTTCAATTCAGTGAGGTGCTGCTACTAATCTCCTTCACCCAGTTCACAGAATTTCTTTTCTTGTAGTGCTAGAATTCATAGCCCCTTGTTTCTTCAAAGCCTATTAGTGAAAGAAAGAGAGAAAGACTATGGCAGTCTTCTCACAAGACAGAAATTAGTATCAGCAATAGAGTGACATCTCATCACCTTTGACATGTTCTATTGGTTGGAAGTAAGTCACCAGGTCCACCCATCCACAAGGAGTGGGGGTTACACAGGATACCAGGGAGTGGAATCATGGGTGCCCTTATTGTCTAACATCCACAGGGAGGAAAACTATAGATAATGGAAGACAAAAGCCCAGCACCATGGCTCATGCCCCCTATTGAAGACTTTGTGTAATTTCTATAATTTGAAAAATGCCTTGTTAGAATGCAAATGTTGATTGCATATTTTGTCTAAGTCTTTTCTGGAATCATACTGTGAGTCTGTCTTGAAGTGTTGGGGAATATAGGCACACACGAGAAGGAAAGATTTTAGGAAGACAAGAATATTCAAGTGCATTTCAAAATGATTCTCTGTAGGTAGATTCTGAAGATCTAACATTGATAAATTAATTCACTTAATAAATGCTTTGATTTTCTCTAACATAATTTTTTATCATCTTAAGAGGAGTACCTTAAGGGGCGCCTGGGTGGCTCAGTGGGTTAAAGCCTCTGCCTTCGGCTCAGGTCATGATGTCCTGGGATCGAGCCCTGCATCAGGCTCTCTGCTCGGCGGGGAGCCTGCTTCCCCCCTCTTTCTCTGCCTGCCTCTCTGCCTAATTGTTATCTCTCTCTCTCTCTCTGTGTCAAATAAATAATAAATAAAATCTTAAAAAAAAAAGAGTACCTTAAGAGTGAGTACCATCTTAAGCTACTGGTATTTTTTTTATATCTTGATAAAGACTGGTGAATTTGATGAACAGTTTCCAGCAGACAGAACCACTAAGACAGCATTAGGCATGAGCACGAGTGCAAAAGGGAAAATCAGACATTTCCAGATGCCATGATTTTGCTGTTTCCCTTGTCTTTATATAGTAGATGATGATACGTAAGGAGTTCCTTCTCATTATCTCTAAACAAAATTCTAGGCCATATAAGAATATGATTAGCAAAAAAAAAAAAAAAAACCCAAAATTTAAAAGTATGTTTAGCAGTTAATATGTTCATTTATTTATGCAACAAATGAGTCTAATGTGGGGAGTGAATATAATGTGGAATATTAACAGAAACTATGATTTAAGTACAAGGAGGTAAATGCAATCTCTGTTAGAATCCCTGATGGGGACAATGAGATGAAAAAGAGTTAGTGATACCTAGAAAAACTTCAGATGATGAGGACACACAGGATGGTCCAGCTGATCATTCAGCGGAATGTAAACAAAATGAGCAAATGTTAACTTTACACTTGCACTGTCTATTCTCAAGGTCTGGGAAATATCCCAGCATTCTTTCCTAAGTATTCAATAGAGGGTTTTTTTGTTTTGTTTTGTTTTTTGTTTGTTTGTTTTGTTTTGTTTTAGTCTCATAGAGGTGGATTCAATAGGCTCCTAGGGGCAAAATGAAGCTAAACTTTTCAGTAGATCAGGCAACACAAACCTCTACATAGAAGTAGGATCTGAAGTCAATGGGATTCTAAGACTAGGCCTCCACTGTACTGTTCAGTGCACCAGCTTCTTAAATACTTCCAGACAAGATCAGAGAATCATGTAGAATACTTTTTGGTAGTCAACATAACTGGACCATGATTTCAACAATAAAAAAAATCAGTTTTAACATTCTTATGCCGATGATCACACCCTCTGGTATTTGTTTATGTAGCAGATTATATATTTTTTTTTATTTTGTAAAGATTTTATTTATTTGTTTGAGAGAGAGAGAGAGAGCATGAGTGGGGTGAGGAGCAGAGGGAGAAGCAGACCACCCCCATAAGCAGGAAGACCAATGAGAAGCTTGATCCTGGGACTCTGGGTTCATGATCTGAGCTGAAGACCAACACTCAACCGACTGAGCCATCCAGGCACCCCAAGAGTGGAACTAGACTTTTCTGGTATAGACACCTCTGGAGATTTTCTCCCAGTGGTATAATAGTCTTAAAGATAGCAGGGTTGTTGTTTTTTGCTTCCCCCCCCCCCATAGTTTTGCATTTGCTAACAGAAAAATTAAAGGATCTATATTTTACAGTTGTATAGAAAACATTTATTGCCTAATACAATGATATATATTCTCAATAGAAAATAAAGGAAAGGGGTGCATGGGTGGTTCAGTGGGTTAAAGCCTCTGCCTTCGGCTCGGGTCATGATCCCAGGGTCCTGGAATCAAGCCCCCCACCGCCCCCCCGCATCGGGCTCTCTGCTCAGCAGGGAAACTGCTTCCTCCTCTCTCTCTCTCTCTCTCTCTCTGCCTACTTGTGATCTCTGTATGTCAAATAAATAAAATCTTAAAAAAAAAAAGAAAGAAAAGAAAGGAAAAATAATCATTAGTTTCCATCTCTGTTAATGGTCATTTTCCACAATGTCATTCAGCAGAAACAAAGACATTCGAAGATATTGAAACATTCATCTCAACAAATAAGAGGTAATTTCAGAACAGTATTTTGAAGGGCTAATTGACTTTTTCAGCATAAGAAAATATAACAAACAACATAAATAGTATGTACATTATACATTTAAAATTTATAGGAACCATACTTTAAATCATTATTTTTTGGTTTAACCAACTCACAATACAGTTGTATTAGCATAAACCTTAAAATTTCTTAATAAAGTGTTATTCTTCTTTGAAGCAGTTGGCCGGGCAATGCATATCTCTTGACCTTAGCTGATGATTGTTCCGTATACCGAATTGAGAACTTGAATTTTCCCATGTGATTCCATAAACTAATGCCATCAAAAGTGGGGGGGGGGGTAGTTATTTTTCAACTTTTAAAAGTTTACTGGAAGAATTTCACTGTTTAATTATGAATTTGTTTAACTTAATTCTATCCATAAATGTGTTTGAGGAAAACCTCAAAGGCAGAAATGAAGAATTATTTTGTTTCCTGTTTTAGTTTTCTTATCCCACCTCATACTTAACCACCATTATCATTAGTGACATGGTTCAGCTTGGCATTTAGCCACGTAGGGAGCAATAAATCTGTGATTTGAACAGATTATCTGAAAGCAGCATGAAGAATTTTTGTTAACTTCACTGGGACAGGTATAAAGTGAATATCATCTTAAAATATTTGGGAAAGGACCAATATTACTAAAGGGGAATGAGAGAACAAGAATGAGCCTTGGGTAAGCGGAGAACATCATAAATCATGTAAGATAGTTCTGTGCTTTTATCCTTAGATCCATATGTTCTCCTCAAAGAAAACTAGTGTATAATAATGTAGCATTATTTTACACAGCTCAAAGAGAACCCGGAAATCCCTTTATATCAGCTAAGTGACACCATTTATAAACAATATAAATACATTCTGGTTTTCTCTTATAAGTTTTATTCAATTCCATTTTAAATAATTAATCTCTTTCAAGAAATATTCTCATCTTGTGGATGAGGCATAGAATATTAAAATACTCTATTAGAAATTAATTATTCTAATTTTTTAAACATCCTTCTTTAATTAGCGAAAAGGACCTCATGGACAAATAAATTAAATTTGTATTTTGCTCTAAACC
This sequence comes from Mellivora capensis, assembly GCA_004024625.1. Classification (NCBI taxonomy): domain Eukaryota; kingdom Metazoa; phylum Chordata; class Mammalia; order Carnivora; family Mustelidae; genus Mellivora; species Mellivora capensis. Next base: position 1,100 of record PISX010001096.1, on the reverse strand, counting down.
TTCTACCTTGTTATCTTGTGTGTGTGTGTGTGTGTGTACGTGTATAATATTGATTATCATTTGTATAATTGGTAATTAAATGTATGGTATATACATACATATATATGTATATACACATATATACTAAACACAAATATACATTTTTAATAAAATTGATAATACTTCTTTCAGTAACATCAGTCACATTTTATCAGTGCAAGCCATCAGATCCAAAGGGTACTTATTCATGGTAATCACTAATATTTCTGTTTTTCCTCCTTCTGGACACAGGGTACAATTAGGCTTTTCTGCTCTCTTCAAATGGTCATGTGCTTGTTTCAGTCAGTGAAATGAGAAGAAGTAAAATTATGTTTCATTTAAGAACAGAAATGATTGAACAATTATGTGATTCTTCATCTGCCTTTCCCCCACCACAGCCATCAGTGACATTTTGATCAGTAACATGCTAGTCCTTATTAGCTAGTCTATGAATAAGACATGGATCAGAATCCCTCATCAACCCAAGGTAAGCATGTAGGGAGATAGAAAATTTTCAATTTTTTTTTCCTTGAGAATTTTCAACATTTTAACTTTAAGCTTCTGAAATATGTGGCTTTATTTTTGTGGCAAAACTTTTTTTTAAAACATTTAAAATATGAATTTATTTTGCCACAAGTCACCAACATTTTGATAAAACATCTGATTTTTTTTTTTTTAATGTTCAAAGTTATATACGCCCCTGAGAGTTGGAGAGTTCCGACAAAGGAAAAACAACGATTCCCTGATGCTCTCCTACTTCTCTCTGTTCAGAAAACCCCCCTGCTTTCCCCTCTTACAGCCAGTTGTTACATTGTTTACCTCCAGGTCCTAACTTAATGTGTGGTTATTCTTTGTTTTGGCTTTTCTGAGTTTTAGACAGTACTGATTCGCCTTTTGCCCTGGAAGCTGAGGATTTTGCCCTTTCTCCCTTTCCCTGACAGATAACAACTACCAGCGACCTGGTCATCCTTCCCATCCTCCCATCCTTCCAACGTAGTTCTTTCCTAAGTTCGTTACACTCATTTTTATTGTTATTGAGATCACACAAACACTAGTCACAGATGAAACTGTCCAGCATAGCT
>PISX010001095.1:75381-215100 GCA_004024625.1 Mellivora capensis | reverse complement strand
CCATAAGTGACTATTTATCTCACAAAACAAACTGAGGGTTGCTGGGGGGAGGGGGCCGGGAAAGGTGGGTGGGGTAATGGACACTGGGGAGGGTATGTGCTATGGTTAGTGCTGTGAAGTGTGTAAACCTGGTGATTCACAGACATGTACCCCTGGGGTTAAAAATTTGTTTATAAAAAATAAAAATTAAAAAAAAAAATAGGTAGATAGATCAACAGAAAGGTAGACAGATAGGTGGCTGTTACTTGCTTCTTTAATGTCTGCCTCCCCCATTAGACCAATACACTGTAACCTCCATGGAGTCTCTTTTATTCACCAGATCCTCAACATCAAAGTGCTCAGTGAACTTTTGTTGAATGAATGAAATACACCTTTGTCTTTTTTCATCATTTTTCTTTGAACTTATGTAACTAATTTTCATATACTTCCACGTTATTTTACTTAGATGTCTAAAAATTCCTTCCCCTGACCACTTTTTACTAGGTGCAAAGAAGAATAGAAGAAAGAACATTTCACCTACTCCTTTCCACTGCAAAGCATTAAGAAAACAACATTGTAGGGCATTTTCAAATGCTATAATGCATTTTTTAAAACTCCCACTGACCACCGAATTTCTTGTTTTTCCATACATGACCAATTTCCAGCTGGCTGGAATTGGATATTTAAATAGATATCCATTTATTCTATCACAAAAATGAAGCAGATAGTTAAGTCTGCTTCTCTATTGTTCATGTCTTGAGCAAAATAAATAAATAAATAAATAAAATGATTACACTCAAACATCGCTTAAATATATAAGCAATATAGGTAACTTTTCACTGCAAGTACACATAAACATTTTTCTTGTGTTATTTCACTCCCACTTCTAACTAAAACATAAAAAAAAAAAAAGACTGTTCTTGCAATCTTTGCAGAATTTCAAGCCTTAGTCAAAGAAGAAAATCCCAAAAATCTTTTCAGAAATCCTATTTGGGCGTTATTCCCAGCCTAATTTTGCAAACCAAGATGTTTGGGCAGTCCTGGTATGCTAGGGATAAGCAGTTGAGGATTTTTATTTGAATCAAACCCGAACTCCAACCCTAATTAAAATACCACAACATTGTTAACTCCTTGACTATGTTAGACATTGGTTTAGTTGAACTAATTCCACTTCTGGAATACAGCCTCTCATTTATGTTCCTGCTGATTGCTTATATTTTCATTTTGCTCTCCCATTGCTTTTCAAAGGATAGAAGTATTGTCTGTTCTTTTGCTGTGAAAACATCTCTGGAGTTATATAAAGAAAGCAAAATTACTAAAGCCAGATAACATAGATATGGTAACAGAAACTTCTGGAGCCTTCTGTTTTATCCATTTTTCTTTCTCTGATGACTGAGGATGGTGCAAAAGATGTCTTATGACACTTTTTATTGTCCTGTACATTTTGGAGAAAGGAATACGATAGATAGATGGATAGATATAGATACAGACATAAATATAGATATATATAAATTGGCAAGTGCATTAATGTTAACATTTAAGTTCATAGTCCCCAATGTAGGAAGCATGAGCTGGCAGCATTAGTGCAAACTCTTTATGTGTTTATACAAGCAAGTATATATGTAATTGATGCTTAGAAGTTGCCATTCTATAAGAGCATGCCTTAAATTCTTTGACATACCGCCAAAGAAAATCAGCAAAGGACAAGTTCTCTGTCCCTCATCCCAAGACCACTTTACATGTGTATCCACCTTTTGATCCTGTTCCTTTCAAACCTTCTTTAAGCCCCTAAATTTTAACTTGTATTACCAGTTGCTAGCATGGCTGCTATTCCCTCATTACTATTTCACTGGGAGTTCTGGAGCCTGGTATGAAGTCAAATATAAAGTGACAAGTGAAAACCAAGGGGTTTCAAAGTACAAATTGTATATGATCTTCTTGCCATAACAGAATAGTGTCATTGTCCTCTAAAATTAGAGAATCTATGCTCTTCTACGCCAGAGAATTAGCAGTATGAATGCTACTTGACAGCTAATAGGAACTCTGGAGAGATTTGGAAATGTTCCCTAGTAGCAGAAGTAGGAAGTTCCTAGATTTCCTATATACTTTCCCCAATTCATAAATGCATCATTTATTAAATTGAACAATTATTTAGTGGCCATGTCTCCTAAGTGCTGGGCAAAGAGCAATGAGAAAAGCTCCCAAATTTCTCTCTAATGGAATTCATATTCTACTTGGGAAGACAGTTAACAAACAAATGAGTAAGTACAATATATATTAGCTCTGAGGATGGCAAATACTGTAGAGAGAAGTAAGTCAGGAAAGGGGAACAGGATTGTGAAAGCTGAGAGTGGAAATATTGGGCAGTAAATGGAATTTTAATAGAGTGATCACTCCCCACACTCACCACATAAAAGACATTTCATAAAAATCTTGAGTCATGCAGGCAAGGTATCTAAGGGAAGAACATGCTAGATAGAGGGGACAGTGAATCAAAGGACTTGAAAAGGTGCATGCCTTTTGTGTCAGAGGCACAGCAAGCAGGCCGGAGTTCCATGTGGAGAAAGTAGGAAGAAGGTGTAGGAGATGATGTCAGAGGAGCCAGAAGTAGGGGGAAAGGAGTCCGGGGAGGGACTCATTGATCAATGCAAGGACTTGGTAGTTATGCTTTAGTCTGAATGAGATCAGGAGCCCTTGGAGGTTTACTACTTTTCTAAGGCTGTCTTAGCAAAATACCACAAACTAAGTGACTTAAAACAAGAGATATTTTTTTCTTTCTTAGTTATGGAGATCAAAATTCCATGCTACCTCCAAAGATTCTAAAGGAGATTCCTTCCTTGCCTCTTCCCGCCATTGCTGGCTCTAGGCATTCCTTAGCTTGGGACTACATCAACGAAATCTCTGTCTCTGTGTTCATGTCATCTCCTCTGCGTCACTCTGGTGTCTTTTCCTCTTCTGTCTCTGATAAGGACACTTGTCATTGGAGTTAGAGCCCACACAGGTAATCATCTTAAGATCCTTAATTATATCTATAAAGACTTTTTCTTTTTTTTCCCCAAATAAAGTCACATTCAGAGGTTGCAGAGGTTACCATGTGAACATAACTTTTGTGGGTCCACATTCAATCTGTTCATAGAGTTCTGAGTAAAGGAGTGGCAGGATTTCATTCTAGTTCCTGTGGTGACAATGGACTATAGGGAATCAGGACAATGGCACAGTAGAATCCGACAGACCACAGGACACAAAGTGAAAATTCAGGTGAGTATGTGGTCTGTATGTGAACAGTAGTAATGGTGAGAAGTGGTTGGATTCTAGATATATTTTAAAAGTAGAGAAGACAGAATTACAAAAGACTTTATGTGAAATGTAAAACACAAGGTAGAGTCAAGGGTGAATCCAAGATCTTGGGCCTAGATATTTGTGACTTACTTTGGATGGATACGGTAGGAATGCCTCTATTTCTATAAAGCTTTTATATTTGGGGGGTCAAGGTCATTAACTAGCTGTTAGTCCTCATCTAACAGGTTTTAGGAGGGATGTCATTTTCCTGCAGTACAAGGGTTCCAAGAGTGTTCGTGCAAAAGTTACAAGGTCTCTCGAAGCCTACTACGTTCAGAATTGGCACAATTTCTCCTCCAATTTTAGTCAAAGCAAGCCGCAAAACCAGTCCAGCATCAAAGAATGAGGAAATAGATCCCCTCTATCTATCAAAGAAGTTACTATGTATTATTGCAAATCTATAGCGTCATTTAATATAACTGCTTATTTTTGTGTCTCTCTTCCCAGCTAACTACCCTATAAGCAGGGACACAAGTCTCTCCTGTTCACTGCTGTATCCCAAAACAATAGATGCTGAATATATATATATACATATGTATATGTATATATATATATTTTTTTTTAAATGAATGAGTGAAAGAATGAGTGAGGGAAAAAAATTTTGAACTAATGTGGGCATTCGTAAGAAATGGTCAAAATGAGCATTACTTCTAAATTTTTTAAAACACAATACATATTTGGAGTAACTTTTTAAGGGAGCTAGATACTCATTGGCTTTATAGTCACCTAGAACAATGATTTATTTTAGATTGTTTGTGGAACAGTTGTATTTGTATATGCAAGTTAACAATACAGTTACCTCTTGAGCTGTAGTGGAGGCTATACAGATCCATTTTTCTTTAAGGGTTAGAGTTCAAGTAAATCTCTTCTTTGCATTAGTCACATTGGTCTCCTTTGAAATGCCTTGCAGAAACCAAAGTTTTTCAAAAGCATGCTTTTGTTCTTCACTGATACTCATCTTAGAAACTCATGCAAAGGATTCATTAATGGTGATATGCCTTTGTTGTTAAACAATGCTATTCTCTGGGAAACTCCAAGTGTTTTACAAATGGAATACAGAAGCAAGGTGTTACTCTTTTTGCAGTGGAAACATTTAAGGGCTTTAGTGATAGAGATAAGAACTGAATTTAAAATCTCAGTGCTCACTAATGACTTCATCCCCAAAGACTCATTCATTTTTCTCTATTACTCCATGCACCCTGAAGAATTTACACTACTGAAGGAGAACAGGTTCTGTCACCCCAAAACGTCTCCTTGGCATGAGGGTTATTTTGAGTGAAAGGCAATCAAACCTAGGAAAAGCTCTTTTCCTTCCCTGTCAACTGCTTAAATTTACATTGGAGAGGGGCCTGTACCAGGAAGATAGCCATCACCAGAGACAACTTTTTACCCAAGAAATATCTTGTATCTTCGTAACAGGGCAAACTTTGCTTTCCAAACACCTCCTCTGCCTTCCTGTGATGGTCTTTCTTCTCTTTGTAGCCCCAGTCCCCAACTCCTTTCCTTAGCTCAGGACGTTATGTAAGCCTCAATTGCCTGACTGCCTTTGGGATTCACATTTTTATGGGGCTCCCATATGTGGGAAATTAAATTTGGTTAATCTGTTTTGTATCAATTTAATTATTAGACCATCCAAAGAATCTGGAAGAGCAAAAGGGAAGGTTTTTCCTTCCCTACCCTACCTACCTCCCTTACTCTAACTCCTTTGAGACTCTCTTACATCTTTCAAACCCTCCTGCATGCGAGCTTCTCTCAGCACTGAACCTGAACGCCTTCCAGAGCATCATTGATCTAAATACATCAACAAGTTTGTACGGATTGTCTGCTGCAGTCAGTCTAATGAGTCTGCTGGACTGTTCAGTTCTGTGCTTGGTGGTGACCTTGGATTTCGTACTCAGTGCATCAGAGGTGCGGGGACACAGGAGGAGCCTGAGAAGCCGTTCCACCAGAGCGTCTCCTGGAAAAGCTTCAGCTCTTTCCAAAGAGTCTTTCCTTTTTCCAAGAACAAAAACATCTGGAAAGTGAGAACACAGTGAGGAGCTTTCTAGGGGTCCTACTGATAAATGAAGAGTGAGAGTTCAGTTCTTTGGAAATTGAAGGGAATAAGGAATAAGAAAAAAGAAAGAGGGGTGCCTGGGTGGCTCAGTGGGTTAAGTCTCTGCCTTCAGCTCAGGTCATGATCTCAAGGTACTGGGATCGAACCCCACATTGGGCTCTCTGCTCGGCGGGGCGCCTGCTTCCCACCCCCACCCCCCGCTCTCTCTCTGCCTGCCTCTCGGCCTGCTTGTGATCTCTGTCTGTCAAATAAATAAATAAATAAATAGATCTTTAAAGAAAAGTTGGTGTGCATCAAGTGAATATACTGTTGACTATTAGGGACTTGCATTTGCTGGGAAGTGAAGATCGAGAGGAGTTAAGGGGTCTGAGTTCAACGAGGGATCCAAGCCTGTGAAAGTCAAATGCTGGGAGAGGCAGGGTTGACCAGGGAAAGCCTCAGAGGAGTCCTGCACTGGGCAACACAGATGGGCCTTCACAGTCCCATTACACTTGGTCATTGTTAGAGCTGCCTAAAGAGGGGAATTGTGCCCATGCTAATGGCTGCTGGCTGTCAGCTCCCTTCCCTCCTTACTGCAGAGCCCCAAGGTTTTCCTTGAAGGGAGATCCAAGTGACACACCTCCTTCCTTGGCTGCCAGAGAACTGGAAGTAGTTTTAAAATACTGGGGAAAGGGCTGAATGCTGGACTAACCAGAACTCTTCTCACCTCCACTGGGCAGGTGGCTGGCAGCGTGAAGATGGCAATCGAAAGGTAATTTAAAAGAATCCTAATGTATTCAGTCATTCTGTTAATCAGCATAATTTTTTAATCATTTGTGGTTTGTGTGCCCTTTTTGGAGGTTTTACTTGTCATTGTGTTTATGGGAAATTGACAGTTATTAATTGTTTTTAAGCTTGAACCAGTCCTTATTAGAATTCAAATATATTTCCCACCACTGGGTCCAATATCTATGTAATCATTTATCTTACAGTGAATTTTACTGTAAGTGTAATATTTACAAGAAGCAATTTGTCATTCTTGGGTTAAGTATAGAAACTTCGATATTTTCTGGATAAATGTGTCAAAATAACTAAGATTCAAGCAACAGAAGAGAACTGGAAGCTCTTAATACAGCATTTTAGATTAGAGTTGGGAGGTTTGCTATCCAGTTTGAGTCCGTTATCGTTACTGTTCTTATAAATATGATTTTCCAATTATTAACCATCATTAGTATTAATGGCACTAATGCTGGTAATCTGTCTCACTAAGGATTTCAAAGTGCTATGTTTTTTTATATGCTAAATGAGTTTTAGGGCTCCAGCAGTGATTCCCACCCTGATTTGCTACATCCCCAAGTCTCCAAACACAATTAATTTTAATTCATAGATGAATATGCCATTCAGCACTTTAGGTTACAGAATGGGGTGGCAGCCCCTCACAAACGATTTTGGAATATTTCAATTCCCTACAGACTTAAATCTCTAATCTAATTGGCAATACATCCCCCTTTCCTCACTGGGGATAGCACTCCTTGTCATTTAAACGTTGTTCTCTGTATTTGTTCCCAGGGCTGGGGAGCTCTGATGAGTGTGTGCAGGAGGCATAGGGAGGTGGGGGTGGGGGGAGACAAAGGTCCCTGGTTGAGGCCCAGAGGTACAAAGCATCTGTCGTGCTTGTGCCCCATGTCTCCTTCCTGAGACCCGCTCCTCGGTTCTTTGTAACATTGCAGTCACATCTCTCCACATTTCCCACTCATCCTTCTATCCTCGGCTCTGAGCATACCCAGTTGATTTTCCCAGGTTGTGTCTCTCTTGCCGCCCTGCCTCTGTACCCATGTTCACTAGACCTGGCACACACCTGCAGCCCCGCCAGCTTCCCCTGCTTGTCCAACAGCATCCACTCTGCCTTCAGGAGTCACATCAAGCATTGCCTAGTTTGTAAAGGCCTTAATCACTCCCAACTGTGCTTTGCCTTCCTTGCCTTCTTTCCTCTGTACTCTTTTCCTTTGTACAGATGTCCAGTATTAGACTCAGTCTGATTCCATGCTCGCTTCTATCATCTCCAATAAAAATGAGAGCAAGGACCATCTCTTTTGAGATAAGCAGCCCTAGGTTCTTGCCAACAAAACACTCAATGGATATTTGCTGAATGACTAAATGAATGAATGCACCCTTGTTCCTTGTTCCCACACATGGGAGTGGGGGGTGGGGTGGTGAGCACCTGCACCTTGGTCTCTGAGGGCCTGCTGCAAGATCTCTCACGGCCTGGGTCCAAGTGCACCCAAGTGCAGCTCTAGCACTACCCTTGTTAGGATCTCATCCCCAAACATTGTCTGGTGTTCACCAAAGGAGCTTTCTCTCCACCTTCATTGAAATCCGGCTTTTCTTTGGCATTGTTCGTCCTCAGCTCGTTGCTAGAAGAAAGTATCTCTGACAGAATAATTAAAATAACTACGAGTTCATGTGCTACTCTAAGTGTAAACTTGTTAATGTGTCAATTTTGCCAGTAATATGTGCATTGAAAAAGAGAATGGGAAGCCAGTAAAACATAGAAATAAACTTCTAATGGTGGCATTTCAGGAAATAGGAGAGGACAGATGGGAAGATATTTCTGGACCAGCAGCTTCTGGATGCCCTTCACTTTGTACCACACGAGCCACTTCCTATTCCTGTACAGAAGGTTGGATCTGCTTGCTACAACACTCTCTAGCTCTCCTGAGAATAGTACTTCTATTTCTGTCTTTTATAAAAAGGTAGAGGCACCAGTCCTTCTGGTTGTCAGAGACCAGGAAGGAGCCTTCTTCATACAATGGCAAGAAAAAGCCAAGAACAGACAAAGGAGTCATCTTTCTTTCTTTTTTTTTTTCCCCCTACATCCAATAGACCCCATAGTAACACTTCCCAATTCAGAGACAACTGTGTTCAATGGGAACGGATTTAAAATAATTGAACAATAGCTTACACTGATTAGGTATTTATCCACGTGCTATGCTAAGCCCTTTCTTTTATTCCTTTCATCAACCATATAAAAAAGGGATTTTTAAAGATTTTATATATTTGACAGAAAAGAGAGAGAGGGAGAGAGAGCGAGCACAAGGTGGGGGAAGAGCAGAGAGAGAAGCAGACTCCCCATTCAGTGGGGATCCCTATTCTGGGCTCCATCCCAGGGTCCCAGAATCATGACCCAGTCCGAAGGCAGATGCCTATCTGACTGAGCCAACCAGGTGCCCCAAGAGAAGGCCTTTCTTATCCCCATTTTACACACAAGTTAGGTAACTTGCACATGGACACAAAGGCTGATAATTGTCTGAGTCAGCACTGGTGCCTAGAAAGTTGTGACTTAAATCCTAAACACACTTTCTGGAAGGTACCCTCTGGTATGAGGAAGGGTATGCCTAAATAAGCTTCCATGCCAATATACTACCTAACACCACTTACACTGTTATTATCATCCCATGGATGGCAAGACATGGTCGTGGTATTAATTTTATTTCCTTGTATTTCATGAAGGTACAGAAGACATCACCATTTGTGAATCCAATTTTTACTTTAAACAACTGGTATAGAGCATCTATGTGCTTTACCATTATTTCCAATATCTCCTCTATTAGCATTTATGAAATATCCCAAATATGTAAAGGACACTTTCAAAATATTTGGGGAGATATTTTAAAGGACATTATATGGTCCCTGACTCCAGAGTTTACCATCTGAAAAGTAATATTAAGATCCCAATAACCATCCAATGCCAATCTGTGTGCAAGCAGTGTCCAGATTGATATCAGAAACCTGAGAACTCACCCATCCACTCAAAGAGCAATCAGACCATTGGATGCCAGAGACATAAAATAACTATTGTCTTCACTCTTTTACTTTCAAGCAATTGTTTCCTAAACACTGTTATAGTCGCTAAATCTGCACACTTCAGAAATTCCAGATCGTCACGAAATCTCATGAAAATGTGTGCTGGCATTTTCCTTTAGATTTCTTTGAAAGTAATACTTCTGTCCATCAAGACAGAGTTCCCTTAAGTATAGTATATTTAAATTCATTCTCTTTCCTGACAGGATATGGATTCCCAACAGCAGCAAAAATCTGACTGGTCTCTTTACTACTCCCTGCAAATATCCCACACATGTGTATGTTGAGAGTTTTAATGTCATCTGTTGAAATATCTTTAACCAATGTCATTTGGTTCACACCAAGTTAATCATGGCTTCCCCAAGGCTATGATCAATTCAGTCAGCCGGCTGGTTTGACTGATTTTTCCTTTGAATTGACCTAATTGCCTGCCTGTTTGGGCATCTGCAGACACCTTTACACAAAGAAAAGGCAGGCTTCACGTTAACTTGCTAACTGAGGGTTATCCTTTTCTTTCTGAGATCTGCCACGGATTTACTGAGTGACTGTTGGCAAGAGTTACAATCATATTCCACTCCCTCTTTCTCATTTTCGAAACGAGGATAAGAATATATAAAGCTCTGATGATACTAAATGGAAAAGCAAATGATCATTGTCTGTTTAAAGATACATGTATGGTAGAGAAAGAAGGATTTCTTCTGTTCTGAAATGCCAGGGAAAGACAACATGAAGGTGGGGGGAAAGCCCAATTAACAATCTAAGGAGATTAAAAAAAAAAACCCACCACGAATTCCCTTTCAGTTGTGCATTTGGGTCCTTTCAGAGAATTAATCATTAATAAATATTCAAATACTCTTTCCTTTTTTGCAGTGCAGGATATACTACCTCTTTAAAAGTTAACAGGGATGATTTCTCTTTCAAAATAAACATTCTACTTAACAAACTGTCTACGTTCCTTCACTGACATACAGGTACACCAATGAAGTCAAAGCTCTGACCGCATTCAGAACTCAGTTTTATCCAAATGTGTTTGCCCGGCTCCTAATAAAAGATTTTCTATATACCATCTAAAATCCTGATGACAAAACAGAAAGACTCCTAAAAGGCTCACAAAACCCGGCTCAGCTAGAGCGTCAGCTAATCTGGGTCTATTTTTCCCTATAATTAACCAGTTCTTAATGACAACGTTGCTTATCTTACAACTGTGACATGAAGAGGGAGCTGTAGCTCTTCTGAGACACAGTTCTGCAAGAACCAGCTTATCCACGCTCTCCGATCTCGTGTCTGTTTCTCTTTCTCTCTCCCTCTCTTGCGCTGTCCCTCATTCATTTACTCTTCCATCTTTTTGCCATTGTGCCAGCTCAATTTAAATGTATCTGCTCTGTATCTGTTCAAGTGGAGATAATCCATGCAAATCAGGAGCAGGGGCTTTGCATGCTTGGTTCACAGAGAGGGCTCGGCTTGAGGAGGTCACTCGTTCACAGCCGCTCCTCCCATTATATTTTTCCCCTTATTGCAGAACTGCTGTATGTATACAGTGACTGAAAGGACTCAATTTACTGCAGCTGCCGCCTGGCTTTACTTACAACTTTTTTTTTTTTTTTTTTTTTTTTTTTTTTTTTTTTATAAAGGAACTTACCTCCATCTGTCTTTTCAAGGTAGGAAGTCTGATTCTTCTAAAGACCGTGTGTAATGCCTGCACTCTCTGCTCTTTATCAAATGTCACTTGAATGCTTTATATTGTTGCTGGCATTAGGCACGAATGCTGGGATTCCAGGTGCCTCACGCTTTTGTTACTTAGTGGGAGAGGTACAATTGTTTAAGTGTCGGGTATTGTAATGTTTATTTTCCCTGCAGCCAGCTTCAGTTTTACAATGTCAGAAAGATTATAGTGTCCACTCTCTAATCTAGAAATACAATCCTCTCTATCAAGTTTTTCCCTCTTAAAAAAAAATAATAATAATCTCTCAGTATGTTTTAACTTCTCATGCATCCTGGCCAAGCATAGTCAAGGGTAAAATTCAGTCGTGTTAATTTTGGAGTTTTGTTTTTTGGGTTTTTTTTTTTTTTCCTAGCCTGGCACCTACCTGCAGCATTTTCTGTGAGAAAGAACTAACTGTTGAAATGTTTTTAACCACAGCCAGAAAAGGATAGATTTTACTTCATTCGTCTGCAAAGCAAGAAGCTGAAGGCCTTATTGCTAACAGGCCTGTCAAATAGATTTATCCTTCACAATTTACAAATGTTATGAGGCTATGCAGAAGTATTATAATTAGCCAGGATTCAGTTCCTGCGGTTGTACACGCGCTTATTGTTTTGAGATTGAAATTAGATTATAAAAAAGTTTAATGTCGCAGGGCTAACAAAAAAGCTTATGTTTGTGCAACATTGTTTGATGTCATTTTTTAAGGCTGATTTCAATAGCCAAATGGTTGCGTTTAGATTAAGATGCACCTAAGAGGCTAACAGATTTGACGAGATCCGTGCTGATTTATGGGCTTCCATGACTTCTTACGTGTTTCCTTGAAGTTCCTTGTAATAATATTTTAATCATTCCTTAGTCATTTCAATTTTAAAACATACTAAATGCCCGTAAAATTATAGACTCAAAAATCTCTTTTTGATTAGTACAAATATAATTATAGCATTCCAGTTACAATTTAGTTTTCAATAAATGTAATATGTCTTTCAAAGAACTCCCTATTAATATAATTTTACATTTATTACCTTATTTTCCTAAGAAGGTTTGACATGTAGCTATGACAAGACCAGTTAATCGCTTGTGTAGTATGGAATTGAACATAAACAGTAAACAAAGTTGACAGTCCTGAAAAGAAGAAAAAATGATCCTCTGGTATACTGAATAGTTCTGATGACATAAAGCTTCGATTTCATCTTCCAGGTAGATATTTGTAGTTAGTGGAGTTCAAGGGAAAAAATTTATTATCCACATAAAATATCTCAGTGCCAAAAATGTGCAGTTCTTTTTCTTTTGGATACAGACTCTTCTACTGAAGAAAAAAAAATGCACTCTGATTTTTGAGTATGGTACAAGGCATGAAGCCCTGTCATTGTTAGCATAAAGAAGACATCTACACAAGTATTACTGTGCAGAGGGCAATCTTTCTGTCTCTGGCATTTGTTAGGTTACTGTACATAGAATTTAACAGATGAATATGTTCTGCTTCGTGGCATTTTAGTGATCCTATTGGTATGCAGGCTACTCTGCTAGGATAGCAACAGGAAAAAAAAGGGGGATATATGTTTTATAGCAGTGGTAATAAAAGCCTTCCGCAGTGAGAGAAGAAGAATTTGACTTATTTTCTATGCAGTAATTAGAATTTCTTTAGAACCCATTGAAATACTGAGTGGTAAAAAATAAACTGAGGCTTCTCCAGGAAGGGCTAATTGAATGTATCTATTCGAATCATGTAGTTGCCCAAGAATATCTTCTTGCCAGACACTGTCACTGGAGGATTCCATTCACATCTTCAGGATGACAGGGAAAGAAATGGATTCCTCACTAATGGTGGAGGGTGATTCTTTCATATTTAAAGCGAGTTTGGGAAGAGCACCCGACACAGGAAAGCCTGAACAGATGGAAAGGTGTGTGAAATTGCCTGGTTGTGTGAACTTGAGACTAGTGTGAAACCAAAGGCTGCCCCTTCAGAACAAAGGGACGCCATGCAATACTCTGTCAGCAGTCAAGCTGAGCAGAGATATAAAAAGTTGCCAGGGAGATCTGGGGAGAGAGAAAATGCAAACAACGAGGCATTCTCTTTTCAACCAAATTACCAGTATTTGATAGGTATGACGGCGTTTCCCCGTGGAATTTCAACCCATCATTTCCTAACTATTTCAAAATCACATCTTTTATAGACTTTCACATTTGTTTGCAAAGCTCCTAGGAAACTCTCCAAAGACCTAATAACTTGCATGCCTTAGATTAGGTTTTACTGCGCATCCTAAATAAAAAGGTCACAGCCTTTAACTCCCATGGGTTTCTTGCACTTGGTCTGTAAACTTGCCACTCCTCTAGTAATTCATTCAAGCAACTGTTTGAGATAAGTTACATTTTACTCCATTTTACTGTGCCTTGCAGCAGAATCTATAGAACTGGTCAAACTTGTAGCTGTATATAATACCATGTTGTTATTCCCACCTGGCTCTCTTCTGCTGGTTTTACTGAGTGCAGTTAAAAAGATAAATTATCATCTTAAAGGGATACTGTGGAGGGTGTTAATAAGTTCTCTGTAACTTCCGGAGTGTTCAGTGGTGCCCCGGAAACTTGCGTCTCTGCTCCAGGGGAAATGATGTGCCTCATCAGCAGACATTCAATGCCTTTATCATCTATAGACATGAAAAAGTCCTCAAGAAGGACTGTATTGTGCCATACGTATTTTCTCTATCTTGAAACATTGCTGTGTATGGATTGATCATAATAGCAATTGAACACTCAGCAGATACTAATTGCTTTGTGTGTATTAATTTAATCTGCACGACACTGTGAGGTGGACGGGACCATCATCCTCATTTCTCACATCAAGACACTGAGGTATAGGGAGCTTCGGTGGTACAGCCAAGGCCACACAGTTGTGGTAGAACTGGGATTTGAACCCATTTATTCTGTTACTGGCTTCAAAACATCACACAACAGTGCCTCCTTCACATAACTAAATATAATGAGGATACCACTCCACACGCCAATAGCAGAAACGTTTCTATTGCCCCATTTATATTCTTGATTCTAATATCTGATTCCAATTTTTCAACTCTCACCAGAGCTCTTTACATCTGTCTGTATTACCATTAAAGCAAAGGGGTTTTTTTTGGGTTTTGTTTTGTTTTTGTTTTAAGTCATTTCATTTAATGTATGCCAAAAACATTACAGAGCATTTGTCTTTTACCTCAAGGGGTTAAGGACCAAATCAGATCTGTAATTGGCTGATTTGTCTACTGACAGCCTTTGAAGCACTGCCCCCCACCTTTATTTTTTTATTTTATTTTATTTTTTCTATCTAAAGAACAAGATTGACGTCTCTTTATATGTTTGGAATTTTTCAGTGGTGTAAAGTGCTTGGTAATGATGGAAATTAACCTGAGGCTTTATCTAACTCCCTTTTCTTGCAGCTCCATTGAAGCTCTGGTAACAATTAAAATGTTCATGCAAACAACTATTCCCATCAGAAAATACATATTCTTCTATCTTGTCATATCACCCTTCAAAATCTCCTAGATAGTGAAAAGGAAGCCCTTTTCCTTGTCTTTCTTTCTATTGGGTGCATCTGAATGAAAATTTCCCAAGTTGAAATATACCAACGCATTAAAAAAGCAGATAAAGAAAACAAATGGAGTGAAAATACATCTTTAAAAGGTCGGATTCTGAAACCCTGAAATAGTTATCTGTCCTTGTGTTAGAAGGTGTTATCTCCTCAAGGAGAAATGAGCAAGGACAGGTCTACACAGAAAAGCATTTGTGCCGTTACTTCTGTCTGTTTATTTGGGATAGCTTGAACTGTCTCCCACTGTTTTTCTACCCAGTGTGAGCAGATAAACTATTATACATGTAACTCATAGGAATCGGATTCAAAGACCGTGTTCATTTGACCTCTGAATATCCGATAGGTAATGTAAACAAAAATCTGAACAGCACCAACGCATAATCAAGAGGCAGAAATGTGGGGAACATGGGTCAGTAGCAATTGAGCAAGCTACACATTTCTCGAGTAACGAATGAAAAACAATTTTGATGCCATTCTGTGATACCAGCATTTTTTTTTTTAGATCTTATTTGAAGTATCAGGCAGATGGACTGCCCTATATATCCAGAACCCCTATCTGCTGGCAGGCAGAAAGGCCGAGAACCTATCTTTAAAGTTATTTTAATATATCACTTTTGCCCAGATTAGCGAAGTTAGACATCGACCATCGGTACAGGGAAGGTTGGGAATTAATTTAAATTTGAGCTTACCCTTCCATCATCTCTTGCTGAGTGAGTTCCTTAGCCTGTGAGACATTCCTTTCAGATTTGATTTCTCCATTACTTGGTGGATATTTCTACTTTGAAAGAAAAAGAGGGGGCAGGAGGACAGGGCATGATTGTTATGAGCTGTGAGTTGACATAAACAGTCAAGGAAGTTAAAACAGATCTAAAACCATTTAAAGACTGTGTCCCTGGTTCCTAAATTCTTCAGCTGTATAATTGAATTTCCTATCTAAAAAGATGTCAATTTCTTGAAATTAAAAGTAAAATCAAAAGATTTTTCTCACTGTGGAAAGCTTGTGATATGAGCAAAAAACATTCAGATAAATTAATTCTCAAATGTATGAGCACTGACTGGACAGTTAGCAACACAGCCAAGCTCAAAAAACAAAATTTCACTGGTTAGTAAGATCTACTGTTGGGGAAGCAAAGCCAACACTTGTACACAGCCTTACACCAGGACAGGAAATTCTGTTTGTTTTCAACTGTTGTTATGTATGTTACTTTCCTATCAATCCTCTTCCAGAAATATTAAGTTAATGCCCTTCCCATAGTCACTGAGACCTCTTCCCTCTCTGTGGACTGAGCCTACAATTTACATTACAGAAGTCAGCCTCTAACTGTTTTTTTCTCCTATTTCCCTGATTGTTTTATGGGTCATAGTCTGCTGTATCTCCAGTAGCCTGTAAACTACTTAAGGGTAAAAATCATACTTATTCTGTGTCCTTCACAGAACTTGGCCCAGAGCAAAGGCCAGAGATCAGTCTTGATTGATATTTGAATGATTGATAGAATTTTCAAAAAATCTAGTTAGCTTAGGTTATGTATATACTTTTAAAGTTGTTTCAAGGGCAAAGTGAGGAACATCTATTCATTCAAAACATTTCTTAAGACCTAGCTGTGTAGCAGACACAGGACCTGTGCTCTGATAGCATATGACAGTTCGCAGTTCAATTTTTAAAAACAGCAATAGGAAAGGAGATTATTCCAATAGATAAAATCATATATATAAATATATGATATATCTTACATATATATGCTATATACAAGTATGTGACTTCTCGATTGGAACTTAAAGGAGCAGGCGACCCGTGGGGGAACTAAGATGGAAGGTAGAGCAGGAGGAGAACAAAAAAGACAAGGAGAAATAAAGTAGAAGATGGGGGAGGAATGAGGAAGGTGTCTTGAGGGAGGAGGAGGGAAGGGTTAGAAGATTTTAAAGAATGCAGACCTTGCCCTTTCTTATGAACCACAGTTTACAGCTTTTTAATTCCTATCATCAAATCTCCATACACAATAAGTGGAAGAGAAATCGTAATTAATCTCAAAGAGAAATTATTCTTTGGCCTGAAGCTTTGTCTCCTTGGGAATGGATATACTAAGCAGGGTTGGGGTCCTAAGTAAGGATGAAAGCAAAGAGGATATGAGGCGGCTCTTTTTTTTTTTTTTTTTTTTAAGATTTTATTTATTTATTTGACAGACAGAGATCACAAGCAGGCAGAGGCAGGCAGAGAGAGAGGAGGAAGCAGGCTCCCCACTGAGCAGAGAGCCCATGCGGAACTCGATCCCAGGACTCTGGGATCATGACCTGAGCTGAAGGCAGAGGCTTTAACCCACTGAGCCACCCAGGCGCCCCTGAGGCGGCTTTTAACACAAACTCTAGAATTGTCAATCCAAGAAGAGATCCCACACAGGGAGCTTACAACCATAAATGAGATCCTAAAAGGAATTTGGCAAGTCCCGTCTTCCTCAGCCACACATCCACACCTAGGCAGGGTGGAGAAGGAGCCTGTCAGAGTGGGCCGCTTCCAAGGTGTGACTGCCGGCCAGCATGCTCCCGGAAAAAGGCTGGGATGCCCGAAGTGAGACATAGGGTTCAGGAAGCAGTACTGGGAGAAGTGAAACAGGAGAAGCAGTTTGGGGGTCACCAGCCTGGGCCAAAAGCAGGGTTCCCCATCTATCCCCTTCTGAGTCCCAGAAGCGAAGGCAGGAAAAATCTCCCAGTTCCTCAGAAGATGAGCTGCGCCCCTCCTCTCGGGGGCCCTCTGGCCTTAAGCGACCGGCACGTGGTGGTCTCAGCACTCTGTCATCTCGTGTTTCCACTCCTAGCTGTGGAGATGGTAAAGGCTCTTCGTGAGATCCTTCCGCTGAGCCGATGAAAAGCCATTGCATCCGGGCTACCTGGAATCTGTGGGCTTCCGTGAGGGCAGGAGACTGTAGACGCATATTTCTAATTAATGATAGAAATGAGGACCATGTTTTAATCAACGGCCTTCTTGGAAAACAACAATCAAAGGCATTTAAAATCACGTGACCTGGACTTACAGAGGTAGCATAATGAAACAGAAAGAGCAACAGAAACAGACAGACAGACCCAGGCTGCAATCCCAGCGTTTGGCCATAGCATTTCATTTCTCAGAGTTGCAGCTTCCTCATCTGTAAACTAGAAATAAAAACATGCACTTCTCAGTTTTCTAGAAAAACTAAAATATCTGCTATAGGCCCCCAAACAATGCTGAGCTTCTGAAAGATGTTCCACAATACGACCCCATATTCATTTTGCTTTCTATTCTAATTCAGATTCTCATGACCCTGGACCTCTCTCACAGACATAAGTATTTTGGTGCTTAATGGCCTCATTTTAATGTCTAGCTAAGAAAAGAAAAAAAGATTCAAGGGACCACAAAGCACTGATCCTAACTGTTACTAAACTAGTATCTGAAGGTGGTGATATTTAAAATTCTTAAGTCTTCTCGGACGGCAATGAGGTCAGTCATAGCCACGAAGAGCAAATGTTTCAAGAAAGATGCTTCTCATGCTGGGGGTTCTATTTATAATTTTGATCGGAACTACTATTTTCACCTACCTCTGCTTCTCAGGTCCTGACTGAATGTATCCCGAAGGCCTGATGCCTAATGCCCAGCGTGTGTTAATTTTCACAGCTTTTTGAAACGGCCTGCCTGTGAGTGCTCCCAGGCACTCGGGTAATGGGCTTGAGCTGCAAAGTTGTGGAATTCCTTCTGAGTAGGTTCTGTGCAGACCTGAGTTTCCAGTACCCACGCTCAAAAGCCAGACTAAGAAATTTTGGAAGGATTGGCCAGGAAGTAGTCAAATCTAAAATCCTTCCTAAGAGCATTCTTATTTTTAGCTTCTGTTGTGTGGGAGACGAGCTCAGGGCCCACATCAGAAAGCAAGAAGCATCAGGACATGCGAAAATCAAGAGGGCATTTCACAGCTTTGTAGGATTTTTCTGATTTCTTTGGAAACTATGTAAATGAATTCCTTAAACACAGGCTGTCATTGATTTTTCCCGATGTTCATTGATCTCCTCATCATTGCTTCATGTATGTGTTCTCCCAAAACATCTAGTATCGATATTCTTCTCCCTCAACTCTGTCCCCGATCCATTATAAGTATACCATTAAAACCTGTTTAATTTCCTATGAAAGATTATATTAAGTGCACTTTTAGTGTAATTATGTCAATAGTGGAAGATAAACATGTATTAGGCAGTGCAAAATGCTGATTATCTGTCAGGGTAAATCTGTTTATTTGAGATACGGCAATCCAACAACCCCCTGGTGTTAATCGGGAAAGTACATTCTTGTTCCAGGTACGATGTGGTGGGGTCTGACAACAGAATGCTGTCCATGGCCTCCTGCTGTGGCATGATCTTTATCATATATAAACCCATATACATGGGGTCCTAAGTAATAAAATACAGACGTGCGATCATGTGTTTTAGGCATATGTGATGTACTTACATTTGGGCATTTTTGTACGGGTAGAAATCAAAGTTGACAAGTTCGAGAAAGGCAAGAGTGGGTTACAGGATTAGCCTGCATTTTCATTTGTGCCCAGGGCAGGGTTTGCCTCCATAGTGGCAGCTCAGAATTGTTTGTATTAATCCCCAGAGAAAGGAAAGAGCCAGTGCAAAGAAGGGGACTCAGGGAAGGTGGGTCTGGTAGAGGGCGTCACTCTGATTCTCAGCGCCAACGTGCTTCTTTGATTCTTGTAAACATTTTTTTTTTGAGGTAGTACAGTGTAAATACATCCTAGAGACACTACTGCCTGCTGGCTGCAATTGGGCACCAAGTTTTCCTTTAAGGAGATAAAACAGTATAGGAAGGCGACATGTCACACTAGCCATGGCTCAATTCCACCAGGTTTTTGTGCAGCAGAAAACGAATCGAGATGAAAATAGATTGAATATTCAGGCAACGTGTGCCAACCTCTCTGAAAAAATAATTTTGTCTGACTTTATTACATTGTGATCATTTCCTGAATGCCGTAAAATGCTGAGTAGAATAATAAAAATTGATACATATATTGACATTTTAGTTTTCTAAATAGAAGCTGAGCAAATATAAACAGCATTTAGTCTTTGCAACTCTTCTGACCAATCATTCGTATGCTGACTAATTCACTTACTCTCATTCGGCCTTAATATAAATGTCTTCTGAAATAATTTCTCCCCAGTAGATTATGCACATCTTCAGTTTGATTCAGAATTTACATGTGTAGTTTGCATATTTTTGCATCAGAGTGTCTGCTTTAAATTAGATAAAGGTCACTGTCATTCATAATCAAGAAGAAGGTGGATTAAAGGTCACAATTCAATGAAAAAAATCTGATTAGATGTAGAGGTTTGTTCATGTGATTCAATATCATTGGATAAGTGGAAATCATGAGTCAACAAATTAACCTCAGGATAATGGGTGACTTAACTTCACTGTGATCAAAAATATTCACAGATTTTTTTCTTTTTTTCCCAGTGTCTAAATTGTTTGTCTCTGTGTAGCAGTAACAGTTATTTCTGTTACTACTCTTACCATTAGTTGTCTTTTATAATGTCACTTGGTTTTAGGAGTGGCATGAATGACAGTTTTATCTCCAAAATATAGGAGAAAGTTATAATGAATTAATAATAGATGTGGATTAGGAAGTCCCTGAGGACCTATGGTTACTTCTACCATTTTTCCCCCCGAGGTATTTCCTAGTTCCTCCACTCTTTTGAAACAATGGAGCTGTCACAGCACATTTCTTTCCTTACATAGCTACTTTATACCTCTCACAGACACTTAAAAGCCCTTATAAACCCTTCCAAATCTTGACATCTACTCAGTGTTTCTGTCTGTGATTAGAAGGGATATGTATAAAATAAGTGTAGCCAGTGGCAGACAATTAGGCTTTGTCAATTGGTTGAACTTTTTTAAGGTATTTTGAGAATGACTTGAATAAATGGAAAGCAGCTGAAAACAAACAAATGCTAAGTTGCAAGATACAGTTGTTGTTTGGTCCATACATCAATGATTCATGTAACAGAACTTATTATCAAAAAGGAAAGAGTGTGACTTGCTCATCTTAAAATATTTCTTTTCTTTCATGTGCTCTTGACTTAAGGGGAAATCTTATCCCCGCCCCCCCACCACTGAATTATTTGTTGACTCTATTTGCTACATTGGCACCTTAACAGATCATCCAAAAAATAAAAGAAAATTTTAAAAAGAAAGAAAAGGAGAAAAGAGAAGAAAAATAGACAAGAAGACACCACCTTTTTAAAGCATATTGTTTATTTTTCCAAAGAAAATCAAACATTTTTATAGGAACTATAAAGGTTAAATGGCTTAAGCAGATTATAATTAGTTAATTTTGTTAAACATATATTGGATCAATTTTACATTATTTTAATTACCTTTTGGAATAAATGGTTTGGTGAACAAATTCACTTGATGTTCAGGATCAAACAAAATTACCTTTCCTCTGGGTAGGCTTAAGTTTCACAAAATGATTTGGAAATGACCTCCTTTGCTTTCATCTAAAAATATCTTTGGATTTAGAAAATGATTAAAGTTGGATATATTGTGTTTTAAGTCAATCATATTTTATCATTTTCATGGCTTGTTCTCTCTTTAAAGAGGAATGTAATCAAACTTCACTACACAGATGTTCCCCCTTTAAAGAGACTCTTGTAATTCATGCAGTATCATGTATTTATAAGGTTGATTCAAATCTCATTTCTGCCAGAAGACATATAATGTATTCTGGTAAGTTTATGAAGTTGTGTTTTGTTTGTTTGTTTTCTGATAAGATACAAGAATGAAAGCTGGACAGTCACTAAGTATCATGTCTAAATCGGAAATGTTCTGATTTATGTCTCTGTGGTGTATATGTGTGTAAATACCTACACTCATACCTAGAAATAGTCAATCCCTAAATTGTAAATACTGAGCCCCAGATTATTCAGTAGTATGAAAACCACATAACTATCTCTCACCCACCCCAATTAAGGGCATCTAGGAAGCAAATTAGGAGAATGCAAATACTATTTGCCCCCCATTTTTTTTTTATCTATGTGGAGTTAGCAAATTAATCTAGTGCCCAAAGATAGCTATCTCTCTTTTTGCTTACAGAAGGACTTCTCAGCGAGGGGTGGTTTACTTCCCAGTGGATATTTGGTACTAGACATTTTTTGTTTGGGTTGGTGGGGAGAGGTGGATGTCCATCTTACTAACATGTAGCTTGCAGAAGTCATGCATGCTTCTAAGTACACGGGAAAGCCTTCCAAACACAGGATTATCTTGCCCAAAATGTCAACAGCCCTGAGATTAAAAAACCTCCCTTGTAAGAAAGAGGGAGATGGTTCTTCATTATGTATCTCAACTCTATAGCATCTCTTTTCCCATAGCCCAATGCTCCGTCATCCTGACCTGCATCTGGCTAACTTCTCTTCATCCTTCAGAACCCTCAGGGCATCACTGCATTCTGAAAAGCTCTGCTGGTTTGTCATCTGATCATAATTACACACCATTATGTGATCATACCACTATATCCCTAAACTTGATTGATTTGCTTTTCTGTATCCCATCCTAGACCAAAAATTTCCTGAAAATTGTACTTTTTATTGCTGACATCTAACATGGTTTGTGGGATATAACTGTCCTATTAAGACTTGGTGTTGAATGAAATCTGGCTTATCTCTAAGAACAATACAGTCTAGGGTGTTTGGATTTAGCTTAAATAGCAGTAAGATACTACCTCAGGGGGTGCCTGGGTGGCTCAATGGGTTAAGCCTCTGCCTTCAGCTCAGTTCATGATCTCAGGGTCCTGGAATCGAGCCCTGCATCGGGCTTTCTGGTCAGCAGAGAGCCTGCTCCCCCCTCCACCTTTCTGCCTGACTCTCTGCCAACTTGTGATCCCAGGACCCTGGGATCATGACCTGAGCCAAAGGCAGAGGCTTTAACCCACTGATCCACCCAGGTGCCCCGAAGAAAGAAATTCTCAATGTTTTCTTTTTACTTCAGTCATGATATCCAACAGCATTCATTCTCTGATGCTGTCTGTCTGCTTTCTTCTACTTCCATCCATGTGTTGCATGAAACATTCATTTTATCCTTTATCAATTTTAAGATGTTTGCAAGTTTGTTTGGATTTTTAAGAGCAAGTTTCAGACTTACACTTCTCTAGTAAACCCAATGGCATTGTGTTCCACATCTCCATGTCTTGATATGACTCACCAGAACAACATAATTATAAATACAAAACCAGAATTTTTTTAATTTTGTTTTTTTATTATTATTATTATTTTTTTTTTTTTTTAGATTTATTTATTTATTTGAGAGAGAGGCAGTGAGAGAGCATGAGCGAGGAGAAGGTCAGAGGGAGAAGCAGACTCCCCGTGGAGCTGGGAGCCCGATGCGGGACTCGATCCCGGGTCTCCGGGATCATGACCTGAGCCGAAGGCAGTCGTCCAACCACCTGAGCCACCCAGGCGTCCCTAATTTTGTTTTTTTAATGAGGGACATCCTAGTTAAGAGAGGCTGTGAAATATGTAAGTTTCCTGTTAAATTAGGAGAATTTCATCTATTTCTTCTCCTCTGATCCCAGGAGGCCAAAGTGTCTGAGAATAGCATTTCTAGAAGGCTGATCATAGAGGTGGAGCTCAACAGATGTGTTTGAATGGAACTGGAATAATTAACGTTTCTCGGGAATGATTCTGTAGAGGCTAAGATAATCATGAATCCAATGATCATGAGTTTTTATTGCACTCATTAATTTTATTTCTTGGAATAAGACAATAATTAAAGAGGAAAATAAGACCCATGTACCATTTTCTAATTTTTTCTTGGAATTATTCTTTGAATCTTTATATTAACACATATAGCTAAACTTCTTCACAGGATGCAGTTTTGATTAGATGTTAACAATATTTTTGTTTTTAATTAATTTTAAAATAATTGAGACATAACCCTTATTTCAAAACTTAAGGAAATAAAATGTTTTTGAGTATAAATTTGGATGAACTACTACCCTTTTATCAATGTACTTTAAAAAACAAATGCTAATTTTTTTTAAAAAACTTAAAATAAGTTTATTAAAGTAATATGAATTATATTACATATGTCCATGATACACATTACATAATTTTATGTGCATAAATTATATACATAATTTAATATATTTTTATTTATAAAAATATTTTATTTATATAAACTAATATATATAATAAATCAAATAGTGGGATCCTTGACCCCTACCTGGGATAAGAAAGGGCTAAAACGCAGAGCTTTATCTTTGGCCCTTGCCTTTGTTACACTGAAAGTGAACAAAGAAAATATGTTTACCCAGATTACAAATGAGACCAACCTGAAAAGGATAATCAGTACCTTATGTGACAATAAGCAATAAGTATAACTTAGTACAAGATAAATGATAATTCTGAACATCGGTTAAAAACATTAAATGCACAATTTAAAATGAAACTCTCTAGGAAGGAACCTTAGTTAAGGAGAAAAGGATATATGGATTTTAGTTAATCATAAGCATAATATGCACCAATGGCGAGATCCAGCTGCTAAAAAAGAAAAAAAAATACCAACACCTTAGGCTAAATTAATAGACATTGTAAGAAGGACATTGGAAAGAATAATCCTATTAAATTCTCTAATTATTAGATCACATCTAACATACTGCAATTAGTCCTCCGTATTTAAAGGAAAAAATTGGAAAACACAACATGTCAAAAAAAATGTGTCCAAGTTGGAAAGGAGTTTAAAAACTATCATGTGAGAAATAGCAAAAGAACCAAGATGTTTGGCCTAGAAAAGAGAAGACTAAGGGAAATGTAAGAAATAATTGATATAGCTTTCTTTCAACAAATATTTATTGACACCCTGATACAAACACTGTGCTTAAGTGTGATGTAAACAGAGAAAATAAAAAGAAACTGATCTTTTATCCCCTAGTTAATGGACTTTAAAGTCAAGAAGAGGTGACAAGACTTTAAATAATCACACAAATGAACATTAGATAACAAATAGTGCTAGGAAAGGAAAAGAAAAGCTACAATGAAAAAATAAATAAACTGATCTAATTGGGATGGAGCACAACATCAAGGAAGGCTCTCTGAAGAAGTGACATTTAAATCAAACAAATAAAGGTGGGGGAGGAGGGAGGGCAGGCTTTGTTCCAAGCAATGATAATGGCCATGCAAAGTCTCATAATCAGAGCCCCTATGGAGGAAAAGAGCTTAGCAGAATTGAGGAATGGAAAGAGGGGAGGATGATTAGAGCATATTAATGAATAAGGGAAAATAGTCTGAATCGAAAGAGGGGCCAGATTGTTCTAGGCCTTTGGAGACACATTACATCTTCTAAGCGCCAGGAGTAGCTGTGGAGGCATTTAAGTGCAGAGTAAGGTAAGGAGACTTGCCTTTCACAAAAATCACTCGGCCTTTGTGTGGATGATGTATCGGAAAGGGGCTGCAGGTGGTGAAGGGTCTACTTCAGAGGCTATAGCAGTAGAAGAGACAAGAGAGAATGCTCATTAGACCTACACTGGAAAAGGAGATTGAATAACAAAGATTCAAACACATTTGGAGGTCATATCAAGTGATTCTGTTCATGGCTTGAATGTGGACGCAGAAAACAAAATATGGGACTGAGAAGACCCCTGTTTTCTGATATATGTAAGGAGATGAATTACTGAGAGGTGGAGAAACTTTAAAGCAGAAGTTGAAATGCCTTGGCTTGGCCACAATAAGTTTGAAAAGCAGGATCAGTTGTTGAAACAACAACTTTTGGGTGGCTCAGTCCGATAAGCCTCTGACTCTTGATTTTGGATCAGGTCATGATCTCGGCAAGGTCATGAGCGCCCCCCCCCCGCCCCCCGCCATGGGGCTCAGTGCTCAGTGGGGAATCTGCTTGAGATTGTCTCTCCATTTCCCTCTGCAGCCCATCCCCCCCTTGCTGGCCCTCTCTCTTTCAAATAAATAAATAAATAAATATATCTTAAACAAAAACTATAAAGTTTTCACATTATTTGGGTGAATATCTGGTGAATTGTCAGGCAGAATAGAGAGCAGAATTATTTTGTCTTCTTCACAAAAATAGATCTACAACCACAATGTCAAATTTATCAGAAGGTCAGATTCAACTCAGTCTGAAAGAATGATTTTCAAGAACTAAACGATCCAAAAAAAAAATGAAGACTGACTTGGAAGGAGCTAAATTTCCCCTCACAGTAGGTCTATTGGCAGAGACCAAGGTCTGTAGGAAAGGACTTGGGTCTCTTCCAGTACTCTTGTGTTGAATTTCAGGAATCATATTTTAAAACCTCGAGAAGAGGGGCACCCATGTGGCTCAGTTGGTTACATCTCCAACTCTTGGTTTTAGCTCAGATCTTGATCTCAGGGTCACAAGATCGAGTCGAATGTAGGGCTTCTTGTTCGGTGCACAGTGTGCTCGAGATTCTCTCCTTCTCCCTCCCCTTCAGCCTCTCCCTCCTTCCCCGCTCGGCTGTCTCCTCGGCCACTCTGAAATAAATAAATAAATAAATAAATAAATAAATAAATAAATTTAAAACTAAATAAGTAAATAGAATAAAACCTTGAGAGGAAAACAAAGAAGATTCTCACTTAGGTCACTGCAGGTGTTTAGTAAACCATTTAATTGTTGATTGCTACTGGGCATGTACCTGACACCTTTCTACCAGAAGGGTTGTTGATTGCATCGAGCAACTGTTGGTTATTTAGGGAAGTGTGTGCACTTTCCCTCTTGGGTAAGCTAAGGTCAACACCATGACAGAAATGGACTGCAAAGGTTAGAATCAGAGACGTCTCTTCTGTTATGACCTCAAGTTCCCCTCATGCAAATGTCACTAATTTATTATGGCTTGCTTTCTTGCTGTACTTAAACTTAGCCTCAAGCATCCTTTTCCACCTAGCACTCCCAGACAATCAATACCTTCTGATTGACATTGTCATTTGAGATGATCTCCAACCCGGCTATCAGGAGTACTAAACCCCATGACTCACAGCTCTTAAGGGCATCTACCCTCACAGACTCCCACAGGGAATGAGAAGCTATGATGATTTCTTCTAGGACTGGAGCATCTCACTGAGAATTAATGCCACTTGCCAGCCCAAGCAGTCTTTTCTTTTTTTCCATTGTTACTGCTTCATCCCCCCCCCCCCGCCCCCGCCGCCGAAAAAGCTTTGCAAATTTAAGACTATGTTGCAGTGTGGTCTCTATAAACATATGTGGGTGGGAAAAAATCACTATATCTTTAGGTTTGTCATAATAACTTGGTATGTGATCCTACGTCAAGTGGAGAGTGAGAGAAAGAATTGGCCACATAGCCAGCATCCCATCGTAGACACTGTACCTAATCAGAGCCAGAGATTTGAGGCAAAACATCCCAGTCCTCGGGGCGGGGGTGGGGGGGGCGGAGAGGAGAAAAAGGCTTATTTTTCTTTTTCATAGACTTAAGCCTTCAGTAATAATTGTGTGCTTTGTGATTGTGGTTCAGAGATAGTACCTATCACATTAGAGTTCAGTTTTAATATATCTAGAGCTCTTTAATAAGACAGTCTGTTAAGACTAGGGCACTGACTGATTAATAAGTTGGTTCAAGTAGACTTTCATTCGGTTCTCAGGAATAAGTGCTCTGTCTAGTTGATAAATTTCCACACTAAACACAAACGTTGTTATTTGTCATACACTAACTGTTTTAATGGGCCATTCTTCATGATCTTTAAGAACTATCAATTGATCTCTAGAACTCAGATGTCACCCTGCAATCCAGCTATGTTCAAAGAATCTAAGTTTAACTGAACTACAATATAAAAGAAGTTAAAAAAACACATTAATTTGTTCTAAGGACAGAAATGTATTAAGCCCATTAATGAAGATGTGGACAACAAGCAGTTGACTCAGGGCTGTTATTTCCTCCACAGCAGAAATATAGTCATCAATCCAGACAGTCATATCTTCAGATCCTCAGGTTCTAATAAAGGAAAGTCTAAGAATTCTATTTAGACTTTCAGACCATTACATCTTGAACCATCAGAAATAATCAGATATGTCTAAAGCATCTGGGAGATAAACTCAGTGATTTCATACTTGTAAAACATAAACTCCAGAGGCAGCTTAATTTTCACATTTATCATTTGTGATCATTCTTCCAGTTCTTCCTTGCCTAAAAAACTATATCAAACTCAGGTTTCCCTTCAGCAGACTGGCAGGACAAGGCCACTTAATTCAAATAAAACCCAAAATGCTGAGAAATGAAATGAGTTGTTTTTTAAAAGAGGTTCAGGGCAAACACTTATGTCCAGGAGTACAAAGGGACATGCCTATTTCTTCATCTGGTAGTCTCTGGTGGTGACATTAGCACATCGATGTTTTATGCATTTCATACATAATACTCCTCGTGATTATAAAATTCAGACTGTAGTGCTGAATTAAGTTTGCTGAGAATGGAATGGGGTGGGAGGAAGAACATGGGCTATTGAGAAAAATCGTCCCGTTGCTTTATCTTCTAGGAGATCTGTGGAAGCCTTTCTTTTGGAAAGTGCTCAAAGACAGAGCAAATGTGATAATAAAGGTTCACTATCTGAGCAGGTCTGCCCTAGAAATAGTGCTTTAGAAATTTGAGGTGGGAAAGAAAGGAAGCCTGTGCCAGAAACTGATTAAATTTCAGTCATCTATCCAAAAAAGTCCCTAGTTGCTTGTAAAATGCTCTATATAATTACAGTAACTATGGGTTTTAAAGGAATTTACACATTAGCCTTTATCATGGGACTTTCTTTGTGGGTGCATTTCTACTTTAAAATCAATATCTCTAAAATAAACTTTAATAAGATTTATTAATTTTATTTATGTGGACCTTTTAAAAGTCAATATCAAATATCTTTCTCCAGATTCTTCTTGGCATTTGAAGAAGCTTAGATATAATCAAATGTCATGCCCTCTGTATGTTAAATGATCGTTGTTCTATGACTTTGCTCTTGTATACAATGCAGCCCGATTTTAAACTTTGAAAGAGTTGCAAATCAATACAAAGACTGTTTAAAATATGTGGGTCATCCTGATACACGATCTTAGTACTGTGGACAAGGCTCATTAGTTGCTTCTTGAGCTATTATCTTGCTCAGTGTTAGATTTGAATAACCCAGGGAAGGAGTTTGACGGCCCCCAGTTGACCCTGCACTATGGTGGCTAAAATCACTTTTTCAAAACATCTACACGCTCTACGAAAAACAAAAAGGCTTTTATAAAGTTGTGTCCCAGCGAACAAGCTTACTATATTTCATTGGAAGTAAAGAGCATTTATAGGATATCACAGCCTTCAAACCTTTTCTTTTTCAAGAGAGACTTGGCACCAACATTTCTTCTCAGTAAACCTCAAAGAGGAAGACTCCCTGCCGACCACAGGCTCAATGGCTTCATGTTAGGTGGCTATAATCTTAATCCAAAGAAGAATGAATTTGTATTTTTCATGGAAAGGAAGACTTCTGAGGAAGTCAAATGTTAAGATCTTCACGGATGCCAGAAAAATTCTATCACTAAAGCATAAAGGCAACATCAAATTTTGTTGCTCCCTGAAAATGAACCTGATTTAATCTTAAATTTTAGATGTTTGTAAACACAAGACTTAGGCCAACTTCCCATCCTTAAAAAAAAAAAAAAATTTAAAGGAAGAAAGA
This sequence comes from Mellivora capensis, assembly GCA_004024625.1. Classification (NCBI taxonomy): domain Eukaryota; kingdom Metazoa; phylum Chordata; class Mammalia; order Carnivora; family Mustelidae; genus Mellivora; species Mellivora capensis. The sequence continues at coordinate 185,916 of PISX010001095.1, read as the reverse complement.
AAGAAAAAGTAAAAATTAAGCTTTAGTACCAGATTAGAAGCTTAACTATGTTTCCTTTTTTCTGTCTTTACCCTCATAATGTCTAGTTTCTTGAATTATAGCTTCTATGTAATAAATTTGTATACTATCTTGGAAAACTTACTAAAAGGTGAATTTATAATATTTAAACTGTACATATTGGTTAGGCACACCATAAAAATATAATTTAGTAATTAGGTAAACATCAAAAAAAAGGTAAACATCATATCGTTCCACTTGGATAACATGGAGAGAACGATATTTCAGTATTTGAATATAGCTAACTACCAGGGATAAAGATCACTTCAATTTCAGTATCTGTAACTACCCAGCTCAACAATAAGCTATCTCTAGGCACCGTCCCCTTCTTCACATACACAGGAAAAAAAAAAAAATGCTATTTGACACTGCGTTGACTCAAAACATCAAAGGGTACAGATGTACTTAATTATCATTTTATAGTCTGCCCTTTACCTGGACTCTTTGAATAAGGTTTTTATTTCCTTCCTTATTTGCTAGTAAATGACATTTTACGTTATCTATAGAGGATCTATCAATCTGTATTAGGATTGGGTCTAGTTGCTTATAATGTAAAACTGAATTAATAGCGGCTGAAACCAGCTAGTAGATTTTTTTTTTTCATGTAAATGGAATCTGGAGTTAGTCTGCCCATGAGTAGTATGGTGGTTCCATAGCTACAAGTCACCCATGGTCCTGTTGTCTTTCTGCTCTACTCCCCCTGCATACTTGCTTGGTTTCGTTCAGTTTCTCTCCTGTTTGCAAGATAGCACTAATACTCTAGCCATTACATTCTTTTTCCAAACACCAGAGAGGGCAAGGGGAAAATGGCCTGCTGGATCATCCTACTGCATTCTTCTCAAAATAGCACCACCACCACATACCCAACGACTTGTATTTATATCTCATTATCCAGCCTCATTTTGAAAAGAGGCTGAAAGATAGTTTTGTAGACATACACTCTGCTGTTTCCAACAACATAGGAATTCTCTTACTTGAGAAGGGGGATATGTATAAGGTGGGCAGGTAATAGTTCCTTCCATACAGTCTTGAAATTTGGTCCTTTAAACATGCTTTCAAGGTGGCTTGTTTGGGGACCTGTAACCCGGATCTAATGCAAACTATTTTTCCAAAAGCCAGATGGAGATTTTGCAAGCTCAGATCCTTTAGCTTCATCTGCCTGCTTGAACAGCATTGTATTGTAGCAGTAAACGTTCCAAATATAAACCGCAACTTGAAGATAATTTGATTAATCAAACCCATTCCAACCCCCAACTATATTTTTAGGTATCAATGTATTTTTCACTTTGTGAAACGTTGAAGTGATAGGCACCTATGACTTAAGCACCTTTTATTTTCACAGCTTAAGAGAATCAGAGGAAAAAATTGTTGGTTTTACATTATACATGTTTTCATTCTGTTTCCCCCTCAAATGCAACAGTTACCAGCACATTATTCTATTATTCTAGAAATTACGATCTTCACAGATTGTCATCTGACACTGGTGGATCATCCACTGGTGCAGATGTCCTTCTCTGGCTTTTCACATTTCCAGTGATTAGTTTTTATTCTGAGTTACGGTGAAATAGAAAAAAGAATTTCATTTTTATTAAATTGCTCATATACAAATGGCCATGTTTTGGTCATCTGAGAAGCTTTTTAGTTTCTAGCTGGTATTTGCCATAAGCTAATGAACTAGAGCATCACAAGATTAAAGACTATTAAAATATGGATTTTTCCTGGCCATGTTTAGCATCTCATCATTATGATGAGGATGACCAAAACTCTCTGAAATATGCAGATGTTTTATAGAAAAAGAAGGTCAGAATATAATCTCAAATACTGACTCAGTAGAGATTAATTCAAACAGATTTCTAAAAGCGTCACATGCCACAGAATGAAGCACATGTCATACACGGGCTTTTCTGTGACATCTGTAGCTGAGAGCCAATGAAAAAAAGAGAGAGGTCACACATTTTTATGTTAACATGTTTGCACACCTCCTTGGAGAATATTCCACTGCTGGGAACCACACAAATGATGCAACTCTAATTTGTCTAAATTTAATCCCCAAATAGCTATGACATCTTATTTGATCAGAGACCAAGAACGTTGTAGGGGCTCATTATCTGGAGAGCTTGGATATCCTTAGGTCAAATATTATTTTAAACTGGGATACCTTTGAAATTCGGTCAAATTAGTGGATCTTTCCTCTTACACTGTGCTATTATCACTCAAGTATACACAAGGAGTTAAGCCACAGCATACCTGATCATCACCACTACCTGCTGCCAACAGCTGTATCAGTCAACAACAAATGTATTCTAATCGTGTCCAAAGGTTTCACACCTTTGGAGGCTGACATCTGCACCATGTAGAAGGGGAAAAAAGTGTGTAAGATCTGTATTTTTATTACTTGCTATGTGCATCTGAGAAAACATGTAAGGGTTGCCCAAAAGATATTCTAAGAACACATGTTAATAATTGTTATTGGTAACAGTTTAAAGTTTAACAACATTAGATTAATTTGGTTGATGAGTACGTACATGACTGAATCCTACATTTCATGAATGCTAGAACCACATCTCAAACTTATTTGCATGTCCTATAGTGCCTGGCACGGTGTCTGGTAAACTGTATGCTCTCAATAAGTATTTGATGATAATGAGTATTTTACCTTACGTCAACATTAAATCAAAACATCAATTGAAAAGGAGAAGATCTTTGAAATTTAGATCTCTTAACTTCCCTATATTCATTTCTCATTTAATTCCTTTTTAAAAAATCAAGTTGTGGGTGCCTGGGTGGCTCATCTGGTTGAGCCTTTGGCTCAGGTCATGATCCTGGACTTCCAGGATCGAGTCCTGCATCGGGCTCCCAGCTCCTTGGGGAGTCCGCTTCTCCCTCTGACCCTCTCCTCTCTCATGCTCTCTCTCACTCATTCTCTCTCAAATAAATAAATAAAATCCTTAAAAAAAAAATAAAAAAAAAATCAAGTCGTATGGGACTGCCGTGAATAATAAGAAATACGCAAGAATGTTAATGACAACAAGTAAGTTACAGAGAGATTTTACATTTGCAAGTAAAATAGATGGTTTGGGAATTAATTCATGTTACTAGTTTGGCTCTGAAATAATGATTAGGTAAATTTTGGCCCTTGGTGGGTATGTTATTTTTTCTTTATATCGGGACCACAGTAACCAGGCAATACAAATATAGATGATAACATATCAAGTCACAGACATAATAGAGCAGTGAATAAGTGCTCATCTTTTTCACAATTATTGCCTCTATGTTATATTTATTTTCCCCCAATAATTATTAGCTTTATATAAATAATATGCTTTATTCCCTTGCTAGTGGAAAATGATGTTTGACATTAAGGAAAGGTCAGGTATCATGAATGGGAAACCACAAAGAGCATTGCCTTTAAGGATTATTGAATTAAGAGGTACATATATTTGACAAAGTATAGAAATCAAATAGCTGCCATGTTAGCAGTGCCCTTTTACATGCCATAGATTTATTGACATTTACTAAATATAAAAAAAAAGTTGAAACTGTGAGTGCTTAGTATGCATTATGATGAAAAACCCAATATCACTTCCCTGAAGATTATATGATTGCATTCTAACCAGGGTAAATTCACCAAATGACTGGACATCAGATTGGAACATAAATTAAACCGGCCAGCTAATTTTAGAAAATACACACACAAGCAATAGTAGGTAAGACACTATGCCAGATAAGTTGTCGCTGTTGACCTGGGTACAAGTGAAATCCCTGTTCCACCCACATGCACGTATACTTTCCATGGGCCCGAGTCACGCTGGATAGTTTAGTGTGACAAATGGATTCTGCAAGTCACAAGGGTGCTTACTGTTGTAGACATCATGGTAGCAGCTTTCCAGCTGAAATGAAAAAAAAACAAACAAGTTCAACTCCACACCTTTCATTTAAGTGCAAAATCACAATGTAGATTTTACATTCAGAACTATGTTGGGAGAAGTCAAAATAACTATTTACATTCAAGGTTCTAGAGTAATTTCTCTCACAACTTCACTTACTTTTCCTTATTTTTTTCTTCTTTTTAAGATTTTATGTATTTATTTGACAGAGATTGAGCACAAGCAGGGGGAGGCAGGGAGAGAGAGAGATGCAGGCTCCCCTCTGAGCAGGGAGCCTGACACAAGTCTCAATCCCAGGACCCTGGGATCATGACCTGAGCTAAAGACAGGGACTTAGCTGACCGAGCCACCGAGCCACCCCTATTTTTCTTGATAGATAACATACTTTTTGCCCTAAATTCTGGAGTCCCCCATTTAATTATTACTATATTTGATCAATAAAGGAAAGCTTTCTGCAGAGATTAGGGGGAAGTCGTAAGAATCTTTACAGAGTTTTCATAGACTTTCATATGCCATTCAAGTTGGATAAGTACCCCATGGGGCCAAATTGATTTGTATTCATCAGATTCAGTGATGTCTATATTCCAAAAGCTTAAAAAACATTAAATTTCCTCATGAAAATATAATTTAATCCCAGGTAAATGTTTTTGTTTACCATTACCTGATGGTCACATGGCCTTTGAAACTTATACAAGCTTGAAATGTACCAAAAATGTCCAACTTCTCTAAGGAAACATATACTTGAATGCATAGCAATAAAGCTTCATATGCAATATGCTCCACAAGGAATGACAGGTGGAGAAACCAGTGTTACAAAGTAGCCAAAGCCGCGTTTGAGTACATTTGCTTTCAAATCTCTGCTATATCCTTTCCTACTTGTGAGACCCTGGACAAGTTGCTGCACCTCTCTGAGCTGCAATTTCCCTCCGCAGAATGGAAATCATAGTAACTACTTACAAGTCTTGTGAGTGTTGAACAATACAGCAAATCTGAAGAGCTTAACTCAGCACCTCAGTAATTAAGTACAATAAGCACTCAACATTTATAGTAAAAAATCATTGAAATTCTTACTGTGGTCATGAAGTTGTGACGCCATCATGGTGGTGGCAGCAGTGGGTGTGACCTCCAACTTTCTTTTTTTCCAAGGTATTTGTTACCAAAATAAGTTCAGTAAAATGTTTATGGTAATTTAACCAAACTACAAAATGATTTCACTGTTTCTATTTATACAGGAAAATATGAAAACATAAATCCCTCATACTAGATTCTGGTCACGAGAAGAATACACAATACATTATTAGTAACCCCCATCCAATTTTGCCTGGATATGAGTTTTCTTGCAATCCCAGCCTCCAGATCTAGCTTTCATGACAGGATTGAAGAAGCAGCAAATATGGAACCTTTCCCCATATCTCAGAATAGCATATGGTTAATAGCACGGACTCTGTAACCAGCCAGCCTTGGTTTCAGTCTGGTTCCACCATTTGCCGGCTGTGAGACTGTGCAAGTTGCTCATCCTCCCTGTGTCTTGGGTTCTTCGTCTCTAAAAACAATACCTGGATTTCAGTAATCTTGTGAGCATTAATTAGATAGTGCATATAAAGTGCATGTTATAGTTTGTGTTTTTTTTAAGATTTTAATTATTTATTTGACAGACGGAAATCACAGAGAAGCAGGCAGAGAGAGAGGAGGAAGCAGGCTCCCTGCTGAGCAGAGAGCCCGATGCGGGGCTCCATCCCAGGACCTTGGGATCATGACCTGAGCCGAAGGCAGAGGCTTAACCCACTGAGCCACCCAGGCGCCCCAACATGTTATAGTTTTTTTAACATAAAATAAATTCTCAAAAATGTTAGCTGGAATTATTATTATGACCCATGAGCCAGTCTTTCTGCCATACTAGTTTCATTCCTTTTAAACACTGCTAATTTTAGGATGAAAGGTTAGAAAATTACTTACATGTTGCAACTTCCCCAAATTTCACGAGTATTACCATTAAAAGAAACACCAGTTTTACTTATGATTTTCTGGCCAGTACGTTGATAAGTTACATGAATACGCTTTTCCTGAAGGTCTTAATAAAAAAAAAGAAGAAGAAGAAGAAGAAAGAAAGTAGTTTGTTAACATTTAAATGGAGCCATCAATGGATAGTAGGATTTCAAATGACTTTTACTGTATTCCTTTTTTTATATCGCCTGTTAACACATTTATTTTCCTAGAATTGGCACTTGTAAAAAAATGGTTGTTCACCTCTGCCTGAAGTCATTATCACACATTGATTATCAGTCAACACCTTAGAGGTATTAGCTGCCTGTCAAAGACAGACGGTAAGAATTCTCATAGGATGGATGTGAGGAGGACAGTGGAAGCTGAGGGGCAAGGAAAGGTGTCTTAGGAAAAGGAAAAGAAAAATGTCAAGGGTGGCAATTAAAGGAAGTGGCTTATGTCAAGGACTGAGACAGGAAAAGCCAAAATATGAACCAAATAGGTTTGAAAGCTTTATAACTGCAGTGATAACAAGACAAAGACACATTTTTTTTAAAAATCCTTGCATGTGATTCTGTATTTTTAAAAATGTGGGAAGAATCACTTCATCTGATCCTTACCAAAAAAAAAGGGAGGGGGGAGAAAAGAAAAAAGAAAAGGAAAACCTGTCGAATATCATTATTCCATTTTGCAGATAAAATTGCAAAGCTCAGAGTGTGCAAATAATTTAATATCACATAGCCAGAGCTGAATCTTGAACCCACAATTTCTGACACAATTTCTGACACCAACCTGTTTTCATTCATTAGTTACATATACAGAATATAAAAATGAAGTTCATATAACCAATCCTTCACCCCCAAACCAAAAACTGTGATCCTTGTTTACAAAAACATATGATTTAGTGTGAGAAATAAAATTTGCATGTACAAAAGAACTTAAGATTGCTTCCATGGAGCAGATGAGCAAATACAGAATTAAATGTAACTCACATGCATGATTCCAACTGCCCCTCACACACTCCTCCCACCTCTACGTTCCCTAGTATTGGTCATTCAAAATCAATTTTGGAAGAAAGAATATAATGCATGCATTTTTTCCTCCACAGTCTGTCTCAGTTTTCACGGATTTTGAGATTCCTTCGTTCCTCCATTCTACATTTATTAAATCCTACTAATAGCTACAATCCTGAACCAAGCCCTGGGGCTACAATGTTAAAACAGTTACTGCCTGTCCCACTCAGGGAGGCTACCAATTCTTAACAATGTTTAGTGGAAAACTTTTAGTTCGGTAAATAGTACAATTAGTTGGGTAATAGTACAATTAGAAATCTCAAAATTTCCTAACACTTTCTTCTCTTCAGCAAGTCCCTGTTTTGAGTGAAGCTGCTTTAACTGTGGCTGTTTGTGAGACAAGAGCGATTACTATCAGAGTTCCATTGTGATGACCTTCACTTTATCATTCCTTTCCTTCCTGATTAACGTTCAGTGAACTTGTCACAGTTTCTCCTCTACTGTGCCAATCTGCCGCTTCCAGACCAGTTTCACCTCCCTTTCTTGACTGTAACATTCAGAATCAGATTTCTGGAAATGTTTTGTGCAAGCTGTAAAAATGCTCCTTTTTATAAATATGCTGATAAAAATAGGACTGTGACTCTGATACTGACCAAGGATTGGAAAAAGGAATAGTTACACAATAAGTTATTGCAACCTCCCTTTTATTTCCCTCCTAATGTTCAGTAGAAATCATTCTCTAGTTTCAAATATTAGCCAGACACACAGCCAGGTGAGACTGTAAATCTTCATGGAGCCAGTCAATTGTATCTGTCTTCTTGATGTTGCATCTGAGTTGGGAATATGTGTTCATTGCCTTGGTAATTTTCTTTTGCTCATTGCCTAGGTCCCTGAGGGTTGTTAAAATGAAGGGCAGCTGGACCAATGTATCTATCCATGGCTGTCAATGTACAAGGTTTTCTGTGAATACCATAATCCTCAAGAGTGGGGAGAGAACATCCTCATTTGGGGTGTCTTGATGGTCTGGTCCTTCTGGAAAAAGTTCATAAACTTTTGCATGTGTCATCCTAGCACCATGAGATCTCTCAGAGAAATACCATTTGTTTTAAACTAGGAGAGACTGAGCCATCCTTTGGTTTCCATGGCTGCTAATATAGTCTTCTTCCAAGTTCACCAGCGAGTTATTCCACTGTTCAGATCTATTTTAAGATTGCTACTGGTCTATAGGATCTAGTTGAAAACAAAATAAAACAACAACAAAAAATTGCTATCAACAGTTAACATACATTTCATACATTAGCATATTCTTTTGTTCAAAGAAATTCTTAGAACATAGGACTGTATCAAATGGTCATTTCCAGTCATTGGAGGCTCTACAGTATGCATTATAAATCTGTGACTCTGCTTAAGTCTTCAGTCAGATGATTTGCAAATGGAGGTCAAAATAGGGCCAGAGTTCTTAAGTCTGTGAAATATGACTCTCAAGTTTCAATTCCTACTTTTTTCCAGTGGCCTTCTTTAAGTAGGGAAAATATTTAGTTATATGATTATCTAGAAATCATCTACCCTGAAGGAATGTTGACTACCCACAATTAACTCTCCTCTTAGCATACATCAACAAACTTTTCTTGGTATCTCTTCTAGACTAAGTACTAAGATACTAACTCATAGTACAAGGGTTAATGCTACCTGGCAGCTAACTTTGAGTTCATAGTGATAGAAATTAAATGACTTAACTCAGAAAAGGCTCAGAAACCTGGGAATTTAATAACAATAGTTAACAATTACATAGCATTCAGCATGCTCGATGCAGAAAATGCTCTGTATAATTCTTCACTCCACCCATAGGAAATCTTGGTATCTCTCTTTTACAGATGAAGAAATTGAGCCACAGAGTGATTATGTCACTTGGCCAAATTCAGACAACCTGCAAAGGGCAGGGCTAGAAATCAAAGCCCGAGAGTTTGACATCAGTGTCGAGCTTCTGATAAGTACAGGGTACAGCCTCTTCTTAAACTCTGCTCTCAGCCTCTAGGTCTTAAAATGCCCTCTTCTTACTCTTGTTTGGAGAGTTTCAATTCTTTTCTTATTCTTCCATCTCATTACACTATCTTAATGCCTGGAATGTTTTTCTCTGTGTCTTCTTTGTGGCACTAACTTGCTCACCCTACAAAACTCAGCTCATAGTTTACTCTCTCTCTTAAATCTTTGGTCTAATTTGGATGCAGCCTGTGTTGCTATAATACTGGTGTGTGTGTGTGTGTGGGTGTGTGTGTGTGTGTGTGTGAGAGAGAGAAAACTGATATTTACTGAGTGTTACTATGTGCCAAGCACTAATGCCTTTCCATGGATTTTTTTATTTCATCTTTGCAACATCACGGTAAGGAAGGCACTCCATTTCATGGAAAGAATACTGAAGTACACCAATAAGTAAGGAATTTGCTTATGACTATAATAATCAATTAATGATAACTGAAAAAAATCAGGATTCAGACTCAGCCTGATTCCACGTGCCTTAAGCTCCATATCCATCTAGATGCTACAGACACACACACACACACACACACACACGCACAACTATAATCATACTACTTGCTCTATTGGTTTCTCACCTCTACTGAAAGCACCCTGAGAGTCAGAGTGATGACTAATTTGATTTCATCTCCCCAGTTCCTCCCAGGGTGCGTAGCAAATAAATATAGCTCAAAATTTTAACTGTTTTAAGTCTTTCTGATTCTTCCCTATTGGTTCCCTCCTTTTTTCCTTTAGTCCCTCACCTGATACTTAGTTCCCGGGGCTTCAGTTCTTAGAAGGGCTTCTCACCTAGGTGAGCCTCACTGCTGTTGCTGTAGGTCCCACCTGTATCTTGTGATTCCCTAATTCTCAGTACCATTACTGAGGTTTCTCAGCATTTGTCCTTCTTCCCACCTTCATACATGCTCACCCTTCACCCGGGATGCCTTTCCCTCCTTTCTCTGACTGGCAAACTCCAAGTTCTTCTTCTGAATTCAGCTTAACCTTGAGCTTTGTTGGGTTCAGGTGCTCTTTTCTGTTTTTTTGCATTCATGTTTCTATAATAGTGGGACTCATGATTTGCACCATGTTACAATTCGGTGTTTATCTGGATCTCTTCCCCCTAGAAGACTACAGAAAGGAACTTATTCATTTCAGTACCCAGGGCCTAGAAGAATGGGTCATGTAAAGTGTGCTCAAAATATCATGTCGTAGTTGGGACGCCTGGGTGGCTCAGTTGGTTAAGCGGCTGCCTTCAGCTCAGGTCATGATCCCAGCGTCCTGGGATCGAGTCCCACATTGGGCTCCTTGCTCGGCAGGGAGCCTGCTTCTCCCTCTGCCTCTGCCTGCCACTCTGTCTGCCTGTGCTCGCTTGCTCTCTCCCTCTCTCTGACAAATAAATAAATTTTTTTAAAAAACTGAAAAAAAAATATCATGTAGTAAATGAATGAATGAGAAATCTGGAGAATATACTTTGAATAACATTATCTTTATAAGAGGTCTCTTTCATTGGAAAGTTTTGTTAGTGTTCTGTCATTTTCTAATGAAAGTAATTTGAAGATGTTGTCACCAACAAATAATATGTTATTAATTCTTATTTCAAAATATAGATTTAATGTAAGAAGATTGATATTTTATTGTCTTTTTCATGCTTTTTCAGTATATAATTAACGATAGGAGGACACATTCACCTTATTGCTACTTCCAAGCCTCTGCTTTTTGAAGAGTCAAAATCCTTTTGCCCAACTTCTGCTTGGGTCACAAGTCCACATCAATGCTTCTGGTACAGAAGCAATCTTTTCTCTCTTCTAGGGTACAGGGTCATCTGATTGGACTTTCCATGGTCCTGGCTGAATAGGAAGGGAATTAAATTGTAGTGTCAAAGGAAATTACTCATTCTAAGAAGCATTCACACATTATCTATGCCCAAAACCATCTCTGACACTCATTTATGATTAAAATTAAAAGAAAAAAAAAGAAGAAGAAGAGGCAGTTTGGCAGTATTTCTATGACAATAAAAATGTGAGGACCAAATTAAAATCGATGGTGTAAGTCTGTAGCACACCAGATAAGAAAGTGTTTTTCTCAGTGGTGTTTTAGAATTTAGAGACATACCCGGGGGCGGGGGGGTGGGGGTAGGATGGAGAGGAAATGTGTGCCTCAGTGTGAGAAGGTCTATACAGAACTTCATTCTAGAACAAACCTTATTTAGGTTGATGTCTGATAAGTTCAAATCACCCAGCATTCTTTCATGGGAAGTTTTTAAGGAGCAAAGGTCTTTTAAAATGGAATCCTAAAGGTCTTAATGGTGAAAACTTCTCCCCAACAAGCTCATTATTCACCTTGTCAATAAGCACGTACTATTCTACTTACTTTTATTTTTAACATAGTTCTAAGCATCTGTTTGAAACCTGTTTACGTTTTTAAGGTCATGGGTGGGTACAACAATTGGTGAAAAAGATAATAATTTCTTGATAATGTATCCCTGGAATAACATGGAGCTGAGGTAAAATGCCTGTTTTAAGATATTCCAACATTATACAGCCTGGCTTAAAATTGTGCTCAATCCTATGTCCATAGGAGAAACAAAATTAAAATGTTAGATTTAGCAGGAAACTCAAATTGATTCTTTTAAGAGTAAAAATGGGTTTTGTTTTGTTTTGTTTTTTGAAAGGTTATAGGACTATTTTAGTTCCTGGAATAAATATAGCAGCAAAGAGACTTTAAATGAGAGAGGCGCCTAGATTTATTTAAAAGACATGTCATCTCTTTGGCCTCTTCACACGGGGCAGAAAGAACAAAAATGATTTATCAGCCGGGCGATTTGCCTTTTAGAAAACCGTGATTTGTTTCTTATATAGGCCTATTTTTATACTTTTATTTCATGGACTGGCATTTCAGCACTTAAATGTCTTTTACTTCAAACGTCAGTTTTCTCTACCAACTGAGCATTTATATTCTCTTTATAAAAGCAGGTTCTTTTCAGGTTTGAAGTAACAGTTTACTATTTATTTTATTCTGATTCTTAAGCATTTTAATGGAAGTGATACTTCTGTTACTTTCATGTGATCACATTACTAGATGATCCTATATTTCTATAAAAATATGTTTGTAGGGGCACCTGGGTGGCTCAGTGGGTTAAAGCCTCTGCCTTCGGCTCAGGTCATGGTCCCAGGGTCCTGGGATCGAGCCCGGCATCGGGCTCTCTGCTTGGCGGGGAGCCTGCTTCCTCCTCTCTCCCTGCCTGCCTCTCTGCCTACTTGTGATCTTTGTCTGTCAAATAAATAAATAAAATCTTAAAAAATATATATGTTTGTAGAGCTCACAGGGAGTTATATACATTTATGTATCCATTACGTAACTATCTGCTAAAACCCTTCAAAACTATTGGAGAATTAGTACCAATCACTGTGATAAACGTTAGTAATTGTATCTATGTTGGATCAAAATTTAAACTAAAACAAACGTGCATCCAAATTTTACAATTTTACATTTTCCTGTAGAAAGTATGAATTGCATGAAAACTAGTTACTTCTTAAGGAAAAAATAGAAGATGAGCAGTGGTTAATATTGGTTAGGCAAATGTGTTCCCCTCAGACTGGGTTGCTGACTATCTCCGTGAGTGGAGCAGTACTTTCTGAGACGGTGAGAGTCAGATTTCCCGGACACAGAACTTGAGGAACAAAGTTGCTTTACACCCCACTACAGGTCTGGAATTATAATATACCAAGCATAAGGACTTTAGAGTAGATAATTTTAATAACCACCAAAATGTCCTACAGTTTTCCCCCTATTAAAATTCTCATTATAGGGGCACCTGGGTGGCTCAGTAGGTTAAGCCTCTTCCTTCAGCTCAGGTCATGATCTCAGGGTCCTGGGATCATGCCCCACATTGGGCTCTCTGCTCAGTGGGGAGCCCGCTTTCCCTTCTCTCTCTCTCTGCCTGCCTTTCTGCCTACTTGTGATCTCTGTCTGTCAAATAAATAAACTCTTTAAAATTCTCATTGTAAATGCCCAAATTAATCCACTAAAAAATCGCTTAAATGTCCATATTATAGATCCTATGTTAAGAGTCTATAGAAATTACAACAAATAGTGAGAAACATGGAGTTACACTGGGATTGATCAAACCAAATTATGTCTATATTCTAATTTATCACATGGCTTTCAACAGTTTTCTGTTTATTTTGTGATGGTTTTGAAAGACACTGATTGGCCTTGTCTGAATTTAGCTATTCTACTAACTGATATCAAGCTATGCCTTCCCTGTGACTCATGGATCAAGTCAGACCATTTTACAACAAATGATGGCTTGAAAGTTTCCATTTGGCTATTTGGATATAATTTCAGATAGATGTCAGTAGAATTCAAATTTACTTGAGTCAACCCCTTCATCCAGGCTTAAAAAAAAAAAAAAAAAAAAGACCCTGAAGTAATCTAATAAATTTTAATTTTCCATTAAGTAACTTTATTTTTCCTAATTGAATTCTTAATGCACGTGTTAAGTATGCTTTTAGTGTCTTATTTTATCTTCATAACAGCCTAAGGGAGTCAGTATTATTGTCCCCCACCCTATTGATGAAAAAAAAATCAAGGTCCACAATGTTAGCCAAATTGCCTCCTGACATACACTAAGTACGTTGTGCAATTTAGATCTGAGCTTAGTTCTTTCCGTTTGCAAAGTCTGGATCTTTATCACAACATCAGTATTTTCCCAATTCCACTCTGTTTTTCTAGAAATGTTAACAAGTAACAAGTAAACAAGTAAAATGCAAGTAACATTATTTTTCCTTAAAATAAAAAAAAATTAAGGTATATATAAAGAAAATAATAACTACACTTATTTGACATTATCATACAACAATCTTCCTTTAGTAATAAATTATCTGTTATAGTTTTAAGTGTATACGATAATATTTTTTAAAGATTTATTTATTTATTTGACAGAGAGAGAAAGAGAATACAAGCAGGCAGAATAGTAGGCAGAGGGAGAAGGAGAAGTAAGCTTCCCGTCACGGGGCTTGATCCCACGACACTGGGATCCTGACCTGAGCTGAAGGCAGATGTTTAATGATGAAGCCACCCAGGTGCCCTTACGTTAATATTTTTTTTAAGCAAGTAAAAGATTAAGAAAATTCAGAACTATAGTTTCTCCATGTCTTAGCTTAGGCTGCTATAATAAAATGGTATAGACTGGGCAGCTTAAACAGCCCCTCCAAGATGAAGAGGGGCTAGAAAATTCTGTTCTTGGCAAGGGCACTCACTCTTCATCTTGCATATGGCTGCCTTCTCGCCTTATCTTCATGTGGTGGAGACAGTAAGCTGTGGTAGCTCTTTCTTTTCTTTACAAGGGCACTAACACCATCATGGCAGCTCTACCCTCATGACCACTTCTAAACCTAATCACCTCTCAGACACCTTATCTCCTAATACCTTCACCCTTAGGGTTAGGGCTTCAACAGATAAATCTGTGGATGCAAACATTCATTCCATAGTGCCTCAGGTAGAAAATCATTACATGGTATTTTAAGGAAGTAAGACACAAAAAAAGTGTAAATGGTTGCCAATAGTCTAGTTTTGGGGTTTAATGACAAATTGACCTGAGGTCAGTATATTACAAAGAAAAGTAAAAGATAAATAAATAAATAAATAAATAAATGAAGGACGTGCACGGATCCGTGATGGGGGTGAGCCAAGAGTTACAATTTGTGTGATTTATGATTGATCCAATTTTGGGTGCCTAAAGTGAGGAAGGTTGTAGGGAAGAGAAAGAAAAAGAGAGGAAAAGAATTCTTAGCCATATTGAGAAACCCAGATATTTAAATGGGACATCATCTGATTGACAAAAGGATGGTGTAGTTCAGTGTTTACATTTAAGCTCAGGCAACCTTAACCCACTAACCTCCATGCTCATTTTGGACTATGCTATGTAATTTGTCTTCTAACTTTAATAAGTATTTTGGATTGTTAATTTTTTGTCCTATGTTAATTATATAACAAATGTTTCCCATGGATTCGTGATTGGTAGAATATTTTAAATGAAAAAAATATTGTGTCTGAATCAAATAATGAAAATTGGAACAAGTCAAAATAAAAATCAGCAAATTCAGCTTTTAAGTTCTCAGAAATCATAAAGCAATTTTTCTACATGAAACAATTATTTTTGAAGCATCCAAATTCACTGTGCAGATCATGTAATTAGTGATTTTCTTTCCTTAACACTTGGTACTTATATCAAACAGCTAAATGATATTTTTGCAGTCTTTTTCTCATTAAAAAAAGATCATTTTTTCCTTGCATGTAAAATTTTCCCCCAGAATGCAAAATTAATTGTGCTTTCTTTTTTATCTTATCCTTTAAAAAAAAAAAAGATTTACTTATTTAATTTTGTGAGAGAGAGATAGAGAGAGCATGGTGGGGGGGGAGCAGAGGGAGAAGGAGAGAGCAGAAGCTCAAGCAGAGTCGGTGCTGAGGGCAAAGCCCACTCTGGGTCTGGATCTCAGAGCCCCAAGATCAGGACCTGAGCTGAAAATAAGAGTGCAATGACTGTACCACCGAGGCACCCCGTTTTTATCTTATCTTGATAAGATTTGTTCTTTTTAGTCTTAAGAAAATATGATGGGTTTTTTTTTAATGTTTTACTGAACATTTATGGCTAATACAAAGTTTGTGTGATTATGAGTTATCTATTGCTGCGTAACAAATTATCTTAAGACATAGGGCTTATAACAACAATAAACATTTTTTTATTTCACAGGGTTTATGTGTCAGGAATCTGGGAGTGGCTTAGCTGGGTGATTCTGACTCAGTCTCTCTCACAGGGTTGCTGTCAAGCTGTTCAATAGGCTTTCTTTTTTTTAAGATTGTATTTATTCAGATTTTATTTATTTATTTGTCAGGGAGGAGGGAAGAGAGAGAGAGCAAGCACGAGCAGGGGGAGGAGCAGGCAGAGGGAGAAGCAGGCTCTCCACTGAGCAAGAAGCCCGATCCAGGACTCAATCCCAGGGCCCTGGGATCATCACTTGAGCTGGAGGCAGACACTTAACCAACTGAGTGACCCAAGTGTCCCTGTTCAATAGGCTTTCGGTCATACAAAGCCCCAACTGGGCCCAGCAGCAGTGGAGAGCTGCAATAGGCACACAGGGCTTACAAAAGAGGGCTCAAATTTTCTGAAATGTCACAAGCTAAATGTTAAATAGCCATTATTAAAAATAAAATTATATTAAAGTTATTGATATTATATTAAATTATATATTTATTAAATTAAAATTCATAATTAAATTTGCCATAATTTTTTCAAGGGTGGTCTTAAACTTTTTTTAAAATTTTGTTAGTTAACATACAGTGCAATATTGGTTTCTAGAGTAGAATTCAATAATTTATCACTTACATACAACACCTGGTGCTCATCACAACATAGAAATGAATTCTGTCAAAATCAAAGGTAAAAAATAATAAAAACTAATTGCTTTCCAATATGAATTTTTCTGTTTTACTACAACCAGTGCTTTTGAGGTTACTTAGTTCTTTTCTATCTATATGATGGAAATACTATAGAGCTTTGTACTGCTGTGCATCTCTTCCCCTGTCCGCATTTTGTGAGATAGATAGGTAAGTTTAAAATGGCCATGGTGTGAGTATATATACAACAGAAATGGGCAGACATTATAAATTGGGTCTTGATTTATTGTTTTGTTAATTGCCCAGGCTTAGGAAAGTGGTGCAGAAAATGTTAATAATGCAAACTATATATATATTTTTAAAGACTTTATTTATTTATTTGACAGACAGAGATCACAAGCAGACAGAGAGGCAGGCAGAGAGAGAGGAGGAAGCAGGCTCCCTGCCAAGCAGAGAAACTGAGAGCCTGGTGTGGGGCTCGATCCCAGGACCCTGGGATCATGACCTGAGCCGAAGGCAGAGGCTTAACCCACTGAGCCACCCAGGTGCCCCAATAATGCAAACTATATTTAAAAGTTTGTTGTATCCATAGCTGTCACATTATGTCACATCAAAAAAAAAAAAAAAATTGAGGAAGCATTTTCCAGTATTTGAAAACTACTAATTCAGCAGAGAAGTCATACATGCTCTTGATGAACAAGTGAAGTTTCAGCTTAAGTGTTTATTTTTCTGCTTTTGTTTTAGTCATTGATGTAAACAAAAATATCAACCAAGCATCCATTTCAAAACTATACTCATTAAGCAACGAGTGATTTCTTTGCTGAATTGACTACTAGTCAATTTATCCAAAGTCTGATTTTGTGAGTCTTGTTAGAAATATATTACAAAAACTGATATTAAAATTTGCAAGAAATAGGACTAACTGATCACACTGAAATGTAGGGATATAGAGTTTATAATAAAGACTATTATATATTTTATTATTGGTAAAATTTTATACCATAAATTCTTTCTTTCTTTCTTTCTTTCTTTCTTTCTTTCTTTCTTTCTTTCTTTCTTTGACAGAGAAAGAGAGAGCACAGGCAGGGGGAGCATCAGGCAGAGGGAGAGGGAGAAGCACCCTCCCTGCTCAGAACCCTGGGATCATGACCTGAGCTGAAGGCAGATGCTTAACCGACTGAGCCACCCAGGCGCCCCTAATATTATAAATTCTTTGTAAGAAACTAATGTGGGTATATGCACCTACTGAAAAAAAGATACATGTGTTCCTTTTCAGAGAACAGGAAAGCATTTACCAGCATACCATTTTGCTGACTGAGCTTCCACTGCGGCTCGCTCACTAGGCTGGGAAGTAGATGCTGCTTGTTAACATGACGCCCTACTCCTCGTCATGTGGCCTCTCCACAGGGCTGCTCAACATGGCATCTGACTTCCACCAGAGTGAGGGAAGCAGGAGAGGCAGAGCCAGATGGAAACTACCCTTCTCACGACCCACCCTTAGCACTCACCTGGCATCTTCTCTCTCTTGAAACAAATCTAAATTTAGGGCTGTTCTCAAAGATTGTTCGGGTAGATGTAAGTCACTGCTACTGATAGATTGGATGTCTGTGTCCACCACCACCCATACCTTCAGATGTTGAAGACTTACCCCACAGTGTGAAGGCAATAGGAGATGAGGACTTTGGAGGCACTTAGGAAATGAGGGTAGAGATTTATTAAAAAGTCTGAAACCTAATAAAAGAGGTTCCCTGGCCATTTCTTTCACGTGAGGTTGTAGTGAAAGGACGGCCAGCCATGAACCAGACTCCAAATCTCCCTGTGCTTTGATCTCAGCCTTCTCAGCTGCCGGAACTATGAGAAATGAATTTCTGTTGTTTATAAGTCACCCAGTTTACGCTATTTTTGTTATAGCAGCCCAAACACTAAGTCTGTCACTAAGCTGAGAGACCCCAACCAAGGTAAGGAGAAAAATATCTCTTTCAGTCTTTCCTAAGGTGATATACTTAATCTCAACAATAGCTCCCAGATTCCATCAATGCATAATCGATTTTAAAGAACCACACTTTGGCCCAATAGGTTTTGAAAGCCATGCATCCAGCTGCATCATCCCATCTATCCTTATCCCCACAAACCCCTTTCCAGAAGTAAGGGGAAGACTAATAGTATTTTGTTAAAATATCGGAAAGAGAAATGATAAGTAAATTATCTATTAATGCCGGGATGAAAAATACATATATGGAACAATTTTCTCTTTATAAATATTAATGTCAGAGAATCTGTACAGCACCTGAAAAATTTAGGTGATCTGCTTTTGACCTACTAGCCATAACTGTCCTAGATTTAGAATTATTTAATAAAAAAGTAAGAAAGAGAGGGAAAGGCAGAAAGGAAGATAGGAAGGAAGAAACTGTAAAATGATGTAAAATTCAGTGCTTAAGGAATTTTTAATTATATTCTAAAATTTGTTAGTAAAAATCTGATATTCAATTGAGATTATGAAGTTTGGAATATTCATTATATATTCTGTTCACTTACCTAAGTACCACTTCAAAGGATTCGAGCTTTTGTTGGATCTGCTCTTGGATTCTGAATTTTATGAATAAATAATTTTTTATAGTTCTAGCCTCTATTGTTTCACATTTGATTTTCTGTGACAAGATATAATACAGCAACAGTAATACTTTGCTTTTCCATAACAATTTCTGCAGCAAGTTTATAAAAGTATTGTCTGTTAACCCAAAGCTAAATTGCATGCTGAGAAATGTGACAGGTATTTGGGGGTAGGGAGGTAAAAGGGGATGGAGTGGGAGATACTTACCTGGGAATATAATGCTTCTTACTCAGGCTTGCAAAATATCTGCAAAATCAAACGTATCCATCATATTTATGTAGAAATAGGTCACAGTCACATTTTTGCAGTTGTTCTAATCCGTTTGACTAGTGTCAACACCATTCCACATTTGTGGCATTACAATGTCATAATCAGAAGAACAATTTGGCCATCTTTACTTAAGGGCTCTGATCTTCATTCAAACGCTATATAGTTCACATTCCAGATTCGATGACAACAGCATCAGAGACTGCCGTGGACTGAATTTTGTCCCCCTAAAATTCGTATGTTGAAACTCTACTCCCCAGTGTGACTGTATCTGGTGATATGGCCTTTAGGAGAGAATTAAGTTTAAATGAGATCATAAGGCTCTCTAATCCAATTGGAAGGACTATGGCTGATAACAAGAGAATGAAACCTCTCCCCGTCTCCTCCCTCCTCTCTCTTCCTGCTATATGAGCACACAGCTCAAAAGCAGTATCTGTAAACCAGGAGGTCTCACCATAAACTAAACTGACCAGCACCTTGACCAGCATCAGACTTTACAGCCTCTAGAACTGTGAGAAATTTCTGCTGTTTAAGCCACCCAGTCTGTGGTCTTCTGTTGTGGCAGGCTGAGAAGACTAAACGGATGTTGTTACTGAGAAGCAGGGTGTTGTTATAACGTATCTAAAAATGTGGAACTGGCTTTAGAACAGGATAGTGAGGAGAGGCGGGAAGAGTTTTGAGGCACGTGCCTGAAAAAGCTGAGATGTCTATGAAGGGAATGTTGGTAGGAAAATGATATTGCACATAAGATGAAGGAAAAGAAGAGAGCTGGAGGAAAAACTTCCATATACTTAGAGAATGCAGGCATAATCAGAAACAGAATGTTGGTAGAAATATGCACCCTAATGGCCACTCCGGTGAGGTTTCCGATGGAAATGAGGAACAGGTGATTGGAAACTGGATGATTGGTTATTGGAAGCGTGATCCTTGTTACAGAATGTCAGAGGACCTGACTGAATCGTGTTCTAGAATTTCAGGGGAAGTCAACCATGAGAGTGGTGACGTTGAATAGTTAGCAGAGGCGCTTTCTAGGTAAAGAATTGAAGCTGAATCCTGAGTTCTCAGTACTGCTTATAGCAAAATGCAAGAAGAAAAGGACAAATTGAAGGAGGACTTGTTAAGCAAAAGGAACCATAACTTGGGAGATTTGGAAAATTCTCAACTCATCCATATTGTGAGAAGCAGAGAAAGTGTGTTCTCAGTTTTCTCCCTCTTCTCGTTTGTTCTCGTTTTCTCACTTAGTGATGAAAAAAACACTGGGATGCCTGGGTGGCTCAGTCCATGAAGGGTCTGCCTTAACTTAGGTCATGATCTCAGGGTCCTGGGATCGAGCTCCACCTCAGGCTCCCTTCTCAGTGGGGAGCTCACTTCTTCCTCTGCCTCTGCTGCTCCCCCCGTTCCTATTCTCTCCCTCTGTCAAATAAATAAATAAAATCTTCAAAGAAAAAAAAGAGAAAACACCAAGCGTGTGGCTGAACGACCAATGAGATACAGAGATCGTGAGCGCCAATCATGACTTGCAGCTGTCTGAGCAGAAGCCAGAAATAGAGATTAGACCAAGAGAGCCACTGCAAGTCAGAAATAAAGGGCACCGAGAAAGCAGGACGAAATGCAGGAAGGCTTTTGGACTTCGGGGATTCTCTAAGACCAGACCACAGGGCTATTTGTCTGCAAAACGTGCTGACGCTCCCATCACTGAACCTAAGGGGTGAGGTCACCCTGCAGAGCCAGGGAGGTGCCCCGGCCACCCCAGTGGGCCTGGACAGCAGAGCAGAGCCCCCCAAAGGATTACAGCCTTCGAGTCTAACAGACTTTACCATCTTCTGTAGCTAAGATTCTCACACACACACATGCACGCACACCGCACCACCGCTACCAAACACACACTCACCGCTGACTTAGTTCAGCTACTCCTGGTGTTTTAAAACAGGATCGGGACAGACATACCCTGGGGGACTGCAAAGTTTGTAAGCACTATGCAGACCCTACTTCATCAAAGTCGTCCCTTCTTTACCTCTGCTCCACTTCTCTGACCCTAAAAGGTACAACTGGTCTGCTAGGTCTAGAGCAAAGGCAACTTGATTAAAAACTTGCAATGATTTCTCTAAGCCTGACGAAAAGAAGCACAGAGTGAGATGCCAATTCTTGAGTGGGAGAGCCAGATTTTAGAAATGTCAAAAAAGGGAAGAAAGTCCAAGAGCAAGTTAACAACAAAACAGCCACAACAAAAAGGGTGCACAGTGAATATCTTTTGAAGACTATACTTTCTCGCTGTTATTAAAAAAAAAAAGTTTTTATTTTTACTTTCATTTTTTCAAAAGGTTTTATTTATTTATTTGATGGAGAGAGAGAGATCACAAGTAGGCAGAGCAGCAGGCAGAGAGGGGGGGGGGAAGCAGGCTCCCCGCTGAGCAGAGAGCCCGATGTGGGGCTCGATCCCAGGACCCTGAGATCATGACCTGAGCGGAAGGCAGAGGCTTAACCCACTGAGCCACCCAGGTGCCCCCCAAAATAAAAAGTTTTTAAATGAGGACAGGATGAAATTTGGAGTGGCCCAACCAAGCCTTTCAGTGTAATACTGGGAAAAAGTAAACAATTACATTATATAAACCAACCATCTGAGCAGAAATGATAATTAAAGTAATGCATCTGTATGCTTCATTGATTTATGAATTTGTTTAATGATTCTTGTTCCGAGTAGCAAAAAATTTTATGCATTCACTGATTTTTAAAGGCAATATATAACTGCATGACCTTTTGTCACATCAAGGGAAGTAATATGCAGTAATATTGCGAGAGATTCAAACAGTCACACTGATTTTTGATTACATGTTAACCCATATATATTTTTTCTTCATTGAAAAAGTTTTATGAGCATATATTCATAACTATTGATTGTTTTGGAAAGAATCACGGCACCAGAGCAAAATTGCCTCCCGATAGCGAGGGTTAGGCTTAAATCAATTCGAGCGAAACCATGAACCATGGTGGGGAGCTTGGCACCAGGCCCTCCCACAGGCCTCACTCCACAGCCACTAAAGAGGTGTCTGTAACCAGATGCTGCTGGACAAAGGCCGGGATGGGTGGTTGTTCTTATCAGGGAATGTCTTTGTTTATATGGTGTTCGGTCACAAGCTGATCTTTCTATTCATGTCTTGTGGTGTAAACTTCCCTGTTTGTTTTCACTTCTTTTAACCTAGTTGCCAGAGAAGCTTAGCACATCGCTAACCCAAGAACCAGGAACTAAGTGATGACAAGAATGACAGGAAAGTAGGGATGATATTAGTGTCTGAATTTTGAACTCTTGAAAAGCTTCCATCTCTCACATTCTGTGTGTGTGTGTGTGTGTGTGTGTGTCTTTCACACGCTTTCTCTCCTCGGTATCTTTCCTTGTACCGGTGTCTCCAAAAAAATGCAAAGAAGGAGACGCTAAAGAGGGACATGCTTTGCAAGCTGCATACACGCACACCAGCTTTCACTCATTCAGGAAATCCAAGCATTCTCTCGTCAGCATGACCATGCTTGACTGAAAGCAGATACAAGGAAACTAAAGAAACAGCCAATTTGCCATATCAGATAAGACCGCACATTTATCTATTTCTGTACCTTGCCTCTGGGAGTGACCAATTTCTGATGTTTCATAAGAAGGTGGAGAGGGGACTCTAACAAAGGAAATAAATACTTTCTGCAAACACTCTTTCGACACTCATTCCCTAGTCAGGATATCAACTTATAATCTTCTATTCTCCTACTCTTTTATTTTGTTCCCCTGAAACCTTCCTGTCCATATTAAATTTAAAATAATTATTATAAATATCAATGATTTCATGAAATATTTAGGCAACCTTACAATTAATTATGCACCTTTCTTTTGTTCCTCTTGTGTTGAGATTTACTTCTATTGAAAGCGGATTGTGTTTTTAGGAATCAATTTCTAAGAAAAAAATATTAAGTGGCAAATAACTCACTTTGATTTTGCTAGTGCACGCATATAGTTTTGCCACACACTTTCTCATAGGATGGGCTGAAATGATGCACTGTTTACCTTACCTGAGAATGTTCTGACAAAAATACAAGTGCTTATTGCTACCAGAAATTTGCATGAAACAGGGTCTGAAGACATTTGACATCAATTCAAATGAATATTTGTAAGACATTTTTCCCTGTATGCCAAAATTAAACTGGATCTTCAAGGATTTCAGGAAAAACTACCAAAAATTACTTTGGAAGCAATTTAAAAAGAATTGCCAAGATTTGAATCTAAAGAATAATCAGTAAAGAAGCTAACGTAACAACATCAAATACTGAAGAAAGCCGCTGCCAACACTTAAGAATTTCTTTCATTAACTCTAAGACAGTTTGGACTTCATTAACAGAATTTGGGACCAGACTGCATGGAAATACAAAGAAAGCAGGGGAGCATATCTACCTAAGTAACATCTTTCAGTGGCAAAATTTAATGACAGTAAAACTGGTTTATGATATCTGACAGTGTTTATGCTTCACATCTCAATTTTTAAAATTTTAGGTGTTTTACACATAAGTGTTTGTTCACACATGTATGTGTCTCTTGATTGTGATAGAACGTTGCACTATATGTTTTAGTGTTGATTTTATAATAATAGCATGGATTTTCTATCAGCAGCTCTCTAATCATGGAAAGAAAAAATTTGCTAATTTTTATTGACTTATGACTGACTCAAAAGAATGGTTCTAAATAATAATGTCCATCATCTTTTCATTGATTTTTGTGATTAGGTACAAAATTACAAAAGTAAAAATATTTAAAATCTGGGACATATTTCCCACTAGATTATGACAATTTAAAGCTTGCTCAAAATTTGACCCTAAATTATTTGACAGTGTCCCTTTAAGCCTTTTAAGGGTCACTTAGCATTTCCATTACAAATCTCGACTTTCAGAGGTTTAAAACTTGGCAGTTTAAAGTTGCAGGAGTCTGGAACTTATACAAGTTGTCAGAACAGATGTTTTTTATTTATCTGAGATTTTTTTTTTTCTTTGTACCCTTTCTTTTCTTTCCTGATGCACTGAAAGTGTTTCTAAAACTCTTGATACCTTCCAAAGTACACAAAAACTAAAACCTTTAAACTTTTTATTTTCCTGCATCAGAGCCATCAATATTTTTATTTAAAAATATGATAAGATGGAGGAATCCACTCCCCACACCATGATGAAAGTAAGCCCACCAAATTCCAGAATTATTTATATGTATTACGATAAAGATTAGAAATAAAAATGAATTTTAAAGACCAATAATAGTAACAATCCGGTGATATTAAACCAAACGATGAAATCCTACTGAATGGACAAGATATTTGACAAATGCACAAAGAAAAAAAATGAGCTCAGATTAATCGTGGGAAAGTCTTTGATGCCCTTTACCCAGTGTGTAAAACCTTCAAGTTGGTGGAAGGAGGTCTGAATCTTGGAGGAAAGGTACTGAATGTTCAGAATCAAGTTCAAGTCAAATAATGTTTTTAGTGATTACATTTTCTGTCAAAAAAAAAAAAAAGTGTTCCTCTTATCGACTGCACTTGCTTTTTAAGAACCTGAATGACTACATAGGTGACAAAGTTATAAACCCCTTCAAATAACTGACAAGTGTCTAAGTCAGTTTAAAAAGATTAAGAGTGGCTCCCTTGTTGTGAAATTATACAAAAGTGCCATTTCACTTTTGAAGCAATTTGAAAGCCATTCATTTCAGTGGCAGGTAGCCAAAACACAAAAGCCAGAGAATGGCAGCAGAGATGTCACACAGGCATACACACGTCTTTTCCAAAGGCTTGTGCTGCCTGTAACCTCAAAGGCACAGCCTCAATAGGTTGCATAGACAAAAGAGTCGCAGCGAAGCTTGGCGCTAGGTGCACGCATGTGTCCCGGGTTCTGGCTTGCCCTGATTCACTCTCACCCGTCGCCATTTCTTAACAGAACTCTTGAGCCCAGGGCCCCACTGTGGGTGCCTGGATGTCCACGTGAAGTTGCTGGCCACAGAGTAGAATTTGCACCATCGCAAATACCTGATGGGCAAAGTCTCAACACACCCGTGAACATGCTGGTAGACCACACCTGGCGTTTCCGGTGCTGAAATTTTCTTGCAGTGTATTGACCTCCAGCCTATCCACTGGAAGGGCACAACATCTAGCAAAATCCCCACAAGTCATACTCTATTCCTCCTCTCCACTTATAGCTGAAGCACAAGCTTAAGCCCTAACTGTAAAAACTTGAGTTTGAACAGCCTAAGTACTATGAAGAATAGTTTAAGTTGTGGGTCAGGCACTGGGCTAGTTATGGAGATGCCAGGGAATACCAGAACCCTGGGGGGGGGCGGGGGCAAACAAACTAATCTTGGAAAACTTGAAAAATTTTGTTGGACTTCATAGTAATAAACTCTTTTTTTTTAAAGATTTTATTTATTTATTTTATTTTACAGAGAAAGAGCATAATTAGGGGGAGCAGGAAGCAGAGGGAGAAGAAGTAGGCTTCTTGCTGAGCAGAGAGCCTGAAGCAGGGCTTGATCCCAGGACCCTGGGATCATGACCTGAGCCAAAGGCAGCTGCTAACCAACTGAGTCACCCAGGTGCCCCAATAATTTAAATTCTTAAAGCCAATGGTGATTAAATACTGTTGTGTGTTACTATTGTATGCTCTTCCTTCCAATGGAAGATGTTCCATGTGAGAAAGCAGGTGTGTTATTAAAGCTCCTTTGGTTCATCTTATGCACTTGTCTAGTTCATAACCATTTCTTTTAGTCTTCTAGGTACTTGCACTGTAGAAAGGAGAAATACATCCAAACAATTTAGTAGAATTAAAGAAGCAGCAGCGGAAGTGAAGGGAAAGAGTATTTACATTTGCCTGGTTAAGTCAAGAAAGACTTCAAAAATGAGATGACATTTAAATTAGTGTTTACTAGGAATAAAAGGACTTAGGTAGACAAATCAAGTTAGGGAGTGGGATAGAAAGATAAACAGATGTTTTTAGAATATTCAGAGATAGTAGTGGTGGAACTTAAATTCAATGTTGGGGGCTGCAAAGTGGGTTGGAAAAATTGATAGCCAAAGTGTAATGATTGCTTACTACATAGAGGACAATATTACGTGTGTAATGGTGGGTGTGTGTGCTTGTGAATTAATCATCTCAAGAACCTGATGGCTGGATGCTCTTATTAACCTCACTTTCGTTGCCAGAATTTGTACCCAGGTAGTCTCTCTGCCAGACCCTTGCACTCAGGTACCACCCGTACAGCCAATAGCAATACTTGAGATGACACTGCCAGGGGAGGATGAGAGAGCATCATGAGCCTTGTTTGGCATGATGGCAAGTTTAAACTGGGTCCATTTATTCTATAAATACTAGGGAGACTTTGAATATTTCTGAGCAGGTGAATATCATGATCAGATTTGTTATCCAATTTACAAGGACAAATTGATGAGCAAGCTTGGAAGGAGAGGGACCATAGTCTAGGTTAGAGGTTCTGATGACTGGGCCACTGAACACATTTGAATTTAGAAAGATGCAGATTCTTGGGCTCCACATCACACTTACAAATGACCATTTCTGAAATGATGAGAACCTTCATAAGTGAAGCAGTAAGAACATTAGAGAAAGGGAAGTGAATTTGCAAAGAAATATGTAAAAGAAGATTTAATGGGACATGATAACTGATTGGAGGTAGAAAGATGAAGAGAGGAAAAATCTAGGTTGACGCCAAGGTTGGTGCCTAAAGGCTGGCTTGGGCAACACTGTCTTCAAACAATCATATCAAACATACATATCAAACAAACGTAATCAATAAGAGAAAGAAAAGGACGGATGTGCTATATTTAAAATGGCTTTGGAATGACAGTGTGAACGTGTCGAGGATGCTGTGTTTCTGGCGCTCCCAGGAGAAGCTTTGGATAAAGTTACAGATGAGCAGTTGGTAGTTAAAACCATTGTAAAAGGAAGAATATGTCCCAGGCTAAAATATGTGGAGTAGGAGAAGAGAGCCAAACATGCACCCATGTAGCATTTAATGGATGAGTATAAAATGAGTAATCTGAGAATGAGTGTTGGAAGAGTTATAGGGTTGAAAGGGGGAGAAATAGCACCAAAGAAAGATGGAATGTGGAAGATATCATGATGGGAAGGGGACTTTGGAGACCAGCAGACAGGATTCGAACTTATGGGGCAAATACTATAAGCCAGGCACTGTGTGAGTATTTCCACACATTATTTCATGTACTCTTCTCAAATAGCCCTAAAGGGAAACTACAGTTGCCAGTCTTTTTTTAAAATAAAGATTTTATTTATTTATTTCACAGAGAGAGCACAAGCAGGGGAAATGGCAAGCAGAGGGAGAGGGAGAGGAAGAAACAGATTTCCCGCTGAGCAGGGAACCCAATGCAAGACTCGATCCCAGGACCCTGGGATCATGACCTGAGCTGAAGGCAGACACTTAACCAACGGAGCCACCCAGGCGCCCCTACAATTGCCCGTCTTACCTCACTAATAGGGGAAATAAATATTAGGATTAAGAACTTGCTCAAGGTCACTTAACAAGCTACTGAGAGTTGGGATCCCACTTCTTCCCCCAGAGCCAGCACTCCCAATCAATCATCTGCTTAACTACCTCCATAAATTCACACTTCAGATGTCAAGACGAAGATCTTGTTGAACGCTGTATTTCCCTGTACCTAATTTACTCCCAGAGAGAGAGAGTAGTCTTCAGTAAACATTGACTGAACGAAAAAAAGAACAAGGGTTGAAGAATAACTGTTGTCCTTCCTCTCATCTTCTTGGTTCCTCCCAGAATGCCTTCCCACTAACCTTACTGGCCATCAGCATATCACTAGTTTCACATTTATTTCATAAAGGCCTCTTATCAGGCTCATCCAAAGCCAGGCCTCCTTCCCCTGTACGCATACAACGTTCCTCTGTGCTGCATACATAGAATTTATTCTGTCTTGTCTTAATATAATCAATTCCCTTTCTGAATTCTTCTATCTTGCTTCAAAAGCAGGCTGTGAGCTTTGCACGGAAATTTGTGTACTTCTGTATTCTTCAGGTCAAGTACACCCCTGCCAGATAGGTCTTAGTAACTATCTGCCGATTGATTTAACGGGTTAAAATCAGAATACTAAATGGCACATAACCCATGGCTATGTCACAAATATCACTATGCTCCCTTCATCTTTTTGAGAAAGATTCTAAAGATGTAAAATATAGATTTCAGCAAAAGCAACTGTATATGGAAAAAAAATACATGCCAGACACTCACAGTTACCCTCAGTAATGTTCTTTGCTACTTACTGTTAGAGCAGACAACCTTTTGCTATGTCTTAATAAATCCCACTTTGCAGTTTTCACTTCTGATGCATTTTGAGTTATATTTTGTTGAAACTTGGCATGCAATTTTAAGTTTCAAATATGTATGTATGTATTCTCTTAATCTGTAAATTTGTTTGGATATATGGCACAAAAAGTAAATTACCAAGTCCTTCTGGTACCTAGTTGCATACGATGAAAGTGAAGGGCCACAGCTGTCCACATCAGCTAGCATTTGGGAAAGAAAGAATTGCAGTCCCAGAAAGTGTGCTGCAGACAACATGCAGAATCTTTCGTGGGAAAAAAGAGGTGATTAGCAGCAGGTTCACTGGGCCCACAGCTTTGCTGAATTCTCACAGGTGTTTTGGAGCAATAAAGGTTGTTTTGTATCTGCCATTACTCAATGAATGGTGGCCTACTCCCTCTTGACCTGAGCTTATCAACTGTCTTCGTAACCCCTGAATTAGACTATTGGTCTGCATTTAACAGGTAACATTGACAACTGCCTAGGAGCCTCATCCTGTACAAAATTAAGAAAATGTTTTCTTATTGCCACCATGACATGTTCTTCTATCCTGATATTCTTTTTATCTTGGGTAGGATATGAACATTGTTGGCTGAAGGAATCTTGACCAAATGCTTCCTGATTGATATGAAATTAGTCTAGTGGGTAACAGCTTGCCAGTGGGTAGAAGTGGAAGCACCCGAGACAGCACTCCAGGACAATTCTCAAATGCTTCCCTCTCTCCCACCCCTAATATTTATACAGTGGCTTTCCTCAATTAGATTGAAAATGAACTAAGGGAAATGGTGTCTGTCATCTCTAACAGGAATGTTAAAAAATTAAGCATGCTAAATTCAACCTAAAATTTCACTGAGGCTTAGGTTATCCCTTGCAAAATGCTATCTCCTTTCAGGGAAGGAAAAAAAAAAAAAAGATTCTCAGATTACACACACACACACACACACACACACACACACACACACAAAGGTGTGGATCAATGAAAACAATAATGGAGTTTTTGCCAGATGTGGATTGAACTTATGTCTCCTCGGCTTAGGGACTGAAAAAATTAGAAAGCAAAAGGAAGATTAAGGAGAAAGAAGTGAGAGGGTCACATTCAGTTCTTTGTGAAGGAATCTTTGGTTATTTTCTCAGCGTTATAGACCAATATGTACCAGAGTCTCTTCTGACAGAAGCCTCATAAACATGGTAGTGGGATGCTTTGGTCTGTCTTCAAAGGAGCATTAAGAAAAGTTTTCTTTTTAAATCCTGTTAAGAGTCACAGATCTCCTTTCATCCGAGCTGCTGGGTATTTAAAGCTCATCTGTCCAAGAGATGCCCAGATAACGGTTACTCACATCCAATAATCTTCGGAGAAAGTGTAAACCTAGCAAGACTTGCCTTCCCAAGTTGGCCCTCCCCTTTAGCCAGAAGGAAGTCTTTGGACCTTGTTCTTGTTTTGCCTTGTTGTTTGGTTTCTGGTTTATATTCACAGACTAGGAGAGACTAATGTTTGTGATCCGCCTTCCAGACTCCTTCTCTCTTCAGTTCTCAGGTTGCAAATATCCCACGTCTGAAACTACAACACCTTCCCACCCCGCCAACCCATTTCTAGCCTCCTTTACTTTCAGCTGACTGGTCTGCTAGCTCTACTAAATTACTCTTTGACTAGTTGTTTCTTTCCAAATCTCCAGTGTACTGGTTAAGAAGTAACTCAAACTGTTTTTACTCTTGTGCTTACTGTTACATAGCATGGCTTTATAGAAAAAATACTGGACTTGGTAAAAGAAATCTTAGCACCATTTAAGTATATATATATTTTTAATTTAGATATGTCTTCTTATTTGTTCTGTACAAAAATGATAGGAGATGAATAACGCTACCATTTTACAGGTGAAATAAATGAAGCTTGGCAGGATTGGAGAGTGAGAGGGAGTTTATAAGTAAGTTGCCTAAGGTCCTACAGCCAGTTACTAATAAAATCCATATACAAATTCAAGCTCTCCTGACTCTAATGTGCATACCTTTTTCACTAAACACTATTATGCCTCAGAAGTTATTTAGAGTCCTTAAGCCCTAATTTATTCATTTACAAAATGAGGATATTAATCTCTGCATAGCTCAGAATGCTCTTGTGAAAATCAAAGAAATAAAAGTGCCTGATAAACATTAAAGTGTTGTAAAAATATGGGGTGATAGTAAAGTAAATTAGTAAATGCAGAGTAGCAATCATTTTCCTATAAGCTATTATACACATTAAACAAAAGGGCACTTATTAATTAGCCATTTTTACTTAGAAGAATGAAACCCCCAAGTATGGAAATTAGACCTCTAATTCCCTTTTCAACATAATTTAACCAAAATAATCATAAAAGCTAATTTATCCTGGAAACAGGATAAATTTTACACCTTTAAGACTAGGTAAAGGCACTGTGGGGAAAGACAGATTTTTCATAAGCAGGTATGAGAATATTTTTCCCACATCATGTGAATAAGGTGCAGTGAGAGAAAGCAGTGACCTCGCCTCTCTTGAAATGAATGTGCCTTGATGACTGAGTCAAAGATGCCATTGCATGCCCTCTGTGCTCAGGGTAGAGTACGAGCACCGAATCTAGATTTTCTAGAAGCTGATGGTGTCCTAGATTTTTATTGTATTAAATTCAGTTGGAATCTTTGAATAATCCAATTTAAAGGCAGTATATGGAAATGGTGCCTTTGTGTTCTTTAATTTCTTCAAAGATAGGGTTTATGTGAAATTTTCTTTCTGGCAGAAATCTCATGGATAGTTTTATTAATTTCTCTTGGTACAGCTAAACATGAGCCTGAATAAAACAGCATGTTTTTTTTCCTTGCATTTTAGAGATTCCATGATTCCTGTCACTTTGGAAATAATGAGGGCATTTGATTTATATAAACACCTATTATTGTCCTCACTTAGATACAATGGTGAGCAAAACAAACCTGTTTATAAAGAGTAAGATCTCAGTTAAACAATTACACAAATGTATAATTGGAAATTTTAGTAACTGTTCTACAGGAGCATTATAAAGTGACAGAAGAGAGGTCTTCTCAGTAAAATCAAGAAAAATCCACCGAAGAAGTGATGCTTAGGCTGAATTCTAAAAAATTGGCAAGCATTAATTAGAGGAAGAGGGTAGAGGAGCAGGAAAAGAGAAAAGAATTCAGGAAAAGGGAAATAGCATATGTAAAAGCCCTAATGTAGGAGGGCCTTTAGTTCTCCCCAAAAGAAAAAAATAAAAATGGTTTCTGTCCACATTAAGCTCAGAATCTATAGATTCAATCCATCTTTGGTTACCTATGTTTTTTAAAGAAAAAGAAACTCCAGGTTTTGATATAAATCCCGTTTCAATAGTAGCTGTTTAGATATTACATTTCTTTCTTTCTTTTATTCATTCATTCATTCTTTTGTGTCCTCTATTCTGGAAAAACTAATGGCTCTTTAGAAAATACATTTCTGGTTACCCTTTCTAAAACAAGCTCCACAGAGTGTATCTTTATTCAGATTACTACGTGTTAGGTCCGTTATTTAATGAAATGAGACTGAGACAAAGTGAAAGTTATTTAAAGCTTTATTTTATGATAAGTATTAGAAATCAGACTGATCGGCCAGGGGAACGAGACTGAAACAAAGTTAAAGTTATGCAAAGCTCTATTCTATGCCAAGCATTAGAAGTCCGGCCAGGGCCGTCTCTGAAGAGAGCGACCCCTCCCCATCTTACAGGCTACCTTTTACTGGTAAAACTGCAACCCCTATCTTGGTATCTCAACCCACCAGGTTTGTGTGTCTCTTGCTGATTGGCTAGTTCCATCTGGTCTGGTGACGTGTTATTCAAGATTACCCCATACTAGGACAGTTACAAACAGTACTTTCTGGGAAGGCTTAGTCAGTTAACATATTCAGTGTGAATAATAAGATCGTCGTCCTTCCAAGATGGAGTCATTTAGGTTTGGGCAAGACTTTCTCACTGTTACAATCAGTACTTCCTACTGATTAGATGTCTCTATCCGGCCTGACTCGTCCTTGTATTCTGGGCTCTGTTATCAGGAACTCGCCGACTACATTTTACTGGTTTCCCGGACTTGTTCATAAGTAAGTTTCTCTGGGGGGGAGAGTCAATTTAAGTTTACTGCACAAACAACAAAATGGCTATTTACCCAAGATGGAGTTGCTCTGGCTAAATCCTTACACATGGACCTATTCAAAAACTAAATTCTTGATCAATTGAGGTATAATTATACAAATCCAGACACATGTGGGAGAAAGAGTGATTTAGCAAGCTATATCTTTTAGTCTAAATTCTGAATTTGCTCATGCGTCTGGTTTAAACATTTCTGAAGACTCATGGTTGCTCTGCCCATGCCTTTCTCACTAGATTACAATTGTCTGCAGAGATCTGGGTGTAAGTTCCCAGCAGCTGGGATAGGTACTCCTTGGGGAATCCATAAGTGATTTTTTGCTGTGTGAATAGCTAACACAAAGCATTAATAATATGGCACTCATGAAGTCATGGTCATTGGAAAGTATTGATTGCTTTGTTTGATTATGAAGTTGTAGACTGCATTCCTAATCTTTTCTCCAACACTCTGCCACTAATCATAAAAGAGACACAATGAGGAATATAAGTATGCCACCTCCCCAAGTGGTAGATGAGAAGGAGGGTCATGACTATCTCATGAACTTATGATAAAATTGCTATTTTCAACCTTGATCTTGCCCCGGAGGCCCAGCCTTGGATGTCTACCCACATCCTTATCATCTCGACCTAGAGATTCTGCATCTCAAAATTAACATACCCATAAGTAGAACTTTTTATGTGCCCTCACCAACCCTTTTACTCCTAACCTATTTCTCTCCTGGTTTTTCATAATCAGAGAGAGAAACAGTCATCTACTTTTCCCAGACAAAAACTTATGAGTTGATCTAAATTCTTCTCTTCCCCTCATCCTTCCAACATCCAATCCATTAGCAAGTTCTTTGAGCTCTATGTCCAAAACTTACCCAGACTCTACCTCCGCAGCCATCCCTCACCATTAACAGTAAATAAAAATCCTTTCTCCACATGCCATGCAAGGTGACCACACCCTAACTCTTCAATTATTTCCCATTTGAATAAAATCTAGACATTCAATGGGCCTCCAAGACTCTCTATGATCTACTCTTTGCCTAGGTCTCCCACTTCCCCTCATACAATGCTTTCTTATTTTTGTTATCAGTTTCACCTACATAAGCTATTTTACTCATGCTTAAAAAATCAAGCAAGGTATTGAACTTGCTGTTTCCTCCTCTTGGATCTCTCTGCCCCATGATCTTTTCTTCTTGTGTGTCATTCAGTTGTTACTTTAGTATTAGTTCATCAAAGATATTTTTCCCAACAAAAAATATGATGTAGTATTTTACTCATCCAAATCATTCCCTATAATTGTATATAGTTTTGTTTTCTATGTTGTTCTTACTATCTTTTTGTGACTGTGCCTACTTTTCCTATTCCAAGTAAATTACAAATTTTGTGAGAACAGGAATCATACCTATCTTTTTTTGTCTTTATTTCTAGTACCTGGAAAAGTGATTTATAAATACTTATCAAAAGGAAGGAAGGGAGAAAGGGAAAACAAGGAAGGAAGAAATGACACGTAAATGAACAAATGAAGGGAAGAAGAAAATACACCGTTATTGTGTCCAATAAAAACAAGTTGGCATCCCTTATCTTTCACTATCAGTCTCCAATCTAGATATAAGGGGGAAAATATTTCTCCCAAAGCATTCCAAAAACATTTTAATGTACCCTGGTGAAAATGTCTACTTATCTAATATCTATATTTTAAAAATGGAGTAGTAAATCTGCGGTTAAAACAGGAATACTTAAGACAAGAGAAACAAAAAAAAAAAAAAAGAAGAAGAACCTAAAGTTGCACTGCTGAGCAGTGTTAGTTGCATTATCTTATCTTCTTCTTTGTTTTATTTTTAAAAAAGACAACAAACCACAATGACAGTTCAATGCCTGTTTATTCTGTTGGTATCATTCAGTAGATGATACACTGGGCTACGTTCTCACATTGTGATTATTCCCTGGGAGTGGAGCTCCACTGATTTCAAAGTCTCAAAGCTGCCATTTTGGAGACCGCTGAATGCAAATATTATAATGGCATTTGAAATACTCTGATGTGCTTTTTGCAAAAATAGTCTCTCAATTATACTCAGACTCACCCTGATTGGGGTTTGAGCTACATTCTTGCTAAGAGAAGATGGCTCTGTCTGCTCTTATAGCTTACTTCCAGCACTTTAAATTTGACAAATCATATCCGAGTTCTTGCCCGAGATTTCACTGATTCTACACAGGGTGGCCCAAAGCCTTGAAGAAGTCCTTGGGTAAGTGCTTCCTAAGGACAAGGACTTTGTGTTATAAATCAATGTATCACACAGGGGACTGGTACATTACAGGCACTCAGTATATGTTTGCTGAATAAATATATCAATATTAATTTCTACCTGCATAGTAAGAAAAATGAGCAATCAGTCCTGTTGATCTCATTTTTCCAATTCAGGCACTCAAGAGTGAAGTAGAAACTTCCTTCAGAAGTGGCAATGGTATAAACACTTTCTTTTCCCTGATTTTCTTAATACAATGAACACTTAACAACCACGTGTTACATGCAAGGCATGGAATAAACACACAGCAATTAAGAAATTTTCTGTCCTCAAAAAAAACCTATTCAGAGACAATCCCATAAGACCCATACCTATATTTAGACATTCTTCCTGCCTCCCTCAATAATTTTCTGCTCTAGTAGAGTTCACAGAATTTTTTTCAAAAACGAATTCCCTGTTAGTGCTGCCCTTTGTTTCTTCTCGCTTGTGTTTAATTAAGGATAGTCTCTTCTTTCTTCAAGCTTTAATAGACACTGTGTCTGGCTTAAGGTATCCCAAGAAACTAAGCATTAAATGATAATTTTGGGCCCTCTATAGGATTGCTTTCTCCAAGATACTTTGGTATGGTGTCCTAGGCTTTTGTTAAGCCATCCTATAGTGAAAAAAAAACTGTAGAAATCTTACCCTGACATTTAATATAGGGAAGTTTTTTGAGCATGATTTTTTTTCATTATTTCACTCTGAGTCCCTTTCTCTATGATAGGTCACATGAGAAGATTTTTCAAAACTAAGAGCTAGTTAAATCCCTGTTTCTTCCAAAGAATTCTTTTCCTTATGTTCAAAATTAATTTTATAACTTTGGCAGCTGCCTTTTTAATTTTTTGAACAACAAAAAGCTTAGATTTGGAAATACAACTAAACTTTAGCCATTACATTGATCACATTGTCCTTCTAACATTAAGCTAATTTCTCCACAAGATAAGAAAATAGGGAGTCTCTAAATTTACATGTAAAAAAGTATTTAGCAAAATCTTATTTTGCTAAAAATAAAAAAAAAATATGTTTTTCACTTTTTGAGGGAATAGAGCAGTGATCAGTACACATCAAAAATTATCTGTTCTCATAGCATTTATTGTCTGTATTTTTCCTTCCTATTTTTTAACTAAAAGAAGTGGCAGAAGAATGCCCATGCTTTGATCATCAAATGATCACATATGGCTAATACTTTATTACATCTCCTCAAAATCTGTTTAGATTCAAAGACTTTCCCAGGTATAAAACCTCTTCTCAAATGATCAAGTGATATTCCATTAAGTGGATATGCCTAATTTATTTACCCTATCCTAATATCTTAATCATGGAGGCTGTTTCCTATTTTTTATTCATTGTAACCCTGTTATCTTTTGGTGTTACCAATCTGTAGGACCTTCTGCCACTTTTCTTGTTAGATTATTCCAGATATACATACACTTTATTGTATTCACCACATTGGATTCTTCTCTCATTTATCAGCATTTATACACTTGCTATATGTATTTGTATACGGGCAGAAATTTATTAAGCAAAATAAATATATTGTCATTTAAGTATTTGGATGTAATTATTGACATGAAAAAATACATTGCAATTAGAAGACAAAATTTAGTAATGTGTAGTGTTCCTGGCAGCTATAAGATCAAGAATAGGAAACTTTGATTTAATCTTGGAAAACGAAACTCTCTGTGATATTTTAATAATCTTGCTACAGTCAAGCATGCTAAAGGGTAACCTAGTCATTATTCAAATTAGGCTATTAATGAGTCAATCCTATGGTGATCCAACTGAATAATTTTTTCTCTAGAGATGTCTATACATAACAAATTTTCCATAAAGTTTGACAATTTAAAAAAAAAATGTGTTCTAGTACAGAATTACTCTTCCTCTGTGGGAAAGCAGGACTACCAACTGGGTAGAATTTTCACATAGGAGTGGTCACCAGGGAGCTTAAAACTATGTTAACCCTAGGCATAAACAATTGGTTCATTTGGTCAAATAAATAACAAAAGTCATCCAGTGTACTGCTAATCCATCAAGTCATTTAAATGTTATCTCTGTATAGCAACAGTGTTGTAGGAGAGCTGTATTTTATTTATTTTTTCCCCAATTCAGAGAGGTAGCTTTCTTCCTTGCCAGGTTAAGAAATTTTCTCAAATGCACATTGGGATATAAATTAATGCCTCCATATATCATATGGAGGAAACAGTAACCTAACAATAAAAACATATGGAAACATACCATGATATTTTCCTCCTGTCCCTCTGAAAATATCTACTCTATTAATACATTCCTATTTCTAATATGCAATGAACAATTAAACTCCCTTCAATTAGACTGCTTTGCCAATGACTTTTCTAAGAACATTTAATGTTGTTGAAAGACCTGTTTCTTTGTGAGGGTTATTCATTTTTAAATTCAGTATCTGTAGAGGACTAAACTCATTCCTCCATGCTTGTCTCTGCTGTGTTTTTGTTTTAATAATCTATTATTCCAGCTCTCTCTTTCCTCTCACTCTGTCCCTTGCCTCCCACCACTCTAAAACCCAACAGAAAGCCAGACAGAAAGAAAAACATAGTGGGGGGAGAGTCATTTTTTTTAATAGAACAAAGAAAGGATGGGCCCTGAAATTTTCTATTTTCATAATTTTTACGGCTTTGTCTTTGTCCAGGCTCATGCTTTATTTTCTTCATACTGGAGTAGAAACCCACCAATCATATTTTGACCGATTTCCATATCCAAGTACAGTTCTTCATGGCTCATCTTTACAACCAAAGATTTAATTTATGTATTCCCTCCATGAGTGAAGACACCGAAAAATAAAGCTACAAAAGGAGGTGAAAATTTATCCTTTTTAATGTGATGGACCAAAGTGTAGGACAATTAGATGGCAGATATGGATGTTTAGCTCTGCTATCTAGACCTAACCATTCTTAACAGGAAATGTAATGAAATAATTGAGCACTTGAAAGATTAAGACTGCGCCTCTATTACCTGCATTGCTGTTGGGGGGTGTGGGGGGGGGAGAGAAATGAAACAATTAGTAAAAACTGCAAAATTCTAAGCAGTACTCTGGTAATCAGTCACCAGAAGTCTTCCTGTCAGGAACAATAAGGTGCTGGTAATGAATATTTTGAATCTGTGACTATCTGATACTTGGATTGTGATAACCAATTGTTTACTTGATTTGATTTGCTTCTCCATCCTGATAGCTGATTCACCTGAGGCTAGAGCTCAGGTGGAGGTATATTGGACCAAGACTTACCGGGCTTCCCACTGGGACATCTACCCAAGTAGGGTATGAAATTTTAACAAAAAGTCAATTTGTGTGTGATCAAGCTGGGTCAAGCCAGAATTGAGGCAGCAAATCATGAACTAGAAGATGAAGTGGTTTAGACATAAGTCACACTGAACTAAACTGGAGACCAAAGCAAAGACTAGTGGCATAGAAAGTATACATAAGTTTAAAAGTTCTCCAAATATAGGGAAAGTAATTAATGGAATTTATCAATACTGATCTTTCATTTGAACTTCTATTCATATATAATATCTCATTATCTCATACTTTCTTTCAAATTGGAAAAAAACAATGGTTATATATGCCACTCTCACTGTTTATCTCATGGCTAACCCCACTTCTGTGATGTTTATTTCTATCAAGACTAAAAGAAAATCAAGTGCTTTCTTCCTTTTCGAATCAAAAGAAGTGAGATCCTCCAGCTTTGTGGCATAAAAGACATCTCTTCATGGCATTGAATTATTGGTTAGGAAAAATACTGGAGAATATTCATTTGATGACCACAATATCTACAAGTATGATTTCAATGACATCTACATTTTACTGCCCTGATTCAATTTTTGCACTTATTGAAACTTATTTGAAATCTGTTGGATTTTAAACCATACCACTGACATTGGGTAGTTTGATTTTAAATGATATCTCTACCATGGACTAGCTATCTGATTTTCAACACATTACCTGATTTTCCCAAGGTCCAGTTTCTTCATTGGCTAATAGGGTAAAATATCTTTAAAAAATTTGTTTAGAAGACCAAATGCATCTATTAACATACATGGACACTATTAGCAGAAGGGTGCAATTCCCCATAAGCCCTTAAAGAATAGTAGTTTCTTTCTATTTATTCTCTACTGGTCCTTCTCTTCTGCTGAATAATGGAGTCATGAAGGATTTTACATTGGTTCTCAACAAGTATTCTCACACATTTCTCTAAAAGTATTTATGGATATCTTTAACCTGGCTCTTTCAGTCGTCATAAATGTCCTATGTTTTCCTACTATTGAATAATAAGTGACCTGGTTACTACACTAAAGTTAAAGATAAGTCATGCAGGTAAAAGGAAACTCATGCATCTCCATCATCTTCGTAAACTCTTTACTAGGGAACTTGCTTGGATATAATACATATGACTCCAGAAAGAGAAATAGTACATTCAATTTGGCATGATATGTGTTTTTTTTAAAATCACATTTATTTAAAGAAGCAGGTTCAGTGCACAAATATTTATAGGAACATGCCAGAAATCCTACAAAGCCTCAGATGCCAGTAGGTAGTAAAACAAAGGATGGTAAAATTAAATGTAGAGCTTATTTTATACAGATTCTAGGTTTTCTAGTTTTCTTGCTTCACTGGGGCTGTCTTTAT
Source organism: Mellivora capensis (assembly GCA_004024625.1). Taxonomy (NCBI): domain Eukaryota; kingdom Metazoa; phylum Chordata; class Mammalia; order Carnivora; family Mustelidae; genus Mellivora; species Mellivora capensis. Next base: position 146,272 of record PISX010001095.1, on the reverse strand, counting down.
GCTTTTCACTAGCCCAGGATCACATATCCTTTAATACATACCAAGAAGATATTTCTCTTTCAATCTCTTAAATTCCCTGGCTTCTGTTCTGATTTAAGAGAGAAATATTGTGCACTAACCTGAATTTCACAGTTGGACTATGAATTCAACTAACATTCCTTTCAGATAAAATAATATGAAATGTCTCAATACTTAACGTTTATCCTTATATATTTTTTAGACTCTCTAATGAATTTTAGTTACTTCTTTTCAAATCTATGATTCTTGAAAACCTCCCATCCATTGGGTTCTATGATATAAGACTCTCTTCATTCTTCTTCTACTTCTTTGGCCATTTCTATCCCTCCTCTCCTCCTATCTATCCTTAAGTATTGTTGTACCTCCAGTGATTTATCATAAGTTTTATTCTCTTTTTATGCTACTTATTTTCCCAAGATGATCTCACTCACTCTCTGAATGCTTATGATTTATACATTCTCCTGCCATTAACTTTTCCTGAGTTCTAGACCCAGACAGCCAACTGATTATCTTATAGCCACACAAATTTAAAATGTCCATGGACAAATGGATAAGGAAAATGTGGTATACATGTATAATGGAATATTACAGAGCCATAAAAAAGGATCAGATTATGCCATTTGAGATAACATGGATGGACCTAGAGGATATTACACTAAGTGAAATAAGTCAGACTGAGAAAGATAAATATCATATCATTCCACTTTTTAAAAAATGAATAAACAAAAAGCAGAATCAGAACTACAAATACAAAGAATAAAGGAGGAGGTGGGCAAACTAAGTGAAGGGGAAAGAGAGATAGAGGTGTCCAGTTATGGAGTGAGTAAGTCATAGGAATAAAAGGCATAACATAAAGAATAGTCAATGATACTGTAACAATGTAATGATGGTAACTATACTAGTATACTAGTATGGTAACTATACTAGTGGCATAATGTATAAACTTGTCAATTCACTAAGCTGTACACCTAAAACTAAGGAAACATTGTGTGTCAACTATCCTCAAATGTCTAGCAACTTTCCTACCAGTGTTGTTTCTCCCTCATATATCTCTTGTCTTGGTGTCACAAATTTCTGTATACTTGAACAAACCTGTAATGAGGCAACAATTTTTTAACTTGTTTTTCCTTTCCCCTTACCTAATTATTTGCCAAGTCTCATCAATTTTGTCCTTAATGTCTCTCAGAATTTCAGCTAACTCCACCTCCCTTGGCCAATTCCTTAGTTGAAGCCTCCATATATCTCCTTGCCCCGGCCATCCCTACTCACCACACATCTTCCTGAGTGATGAATCTAAATGTATATCTGGATATGTCAATCCAATGTTCGAAATCTTGTAATAACTCTCTGCTGGGAATGGCCAGCAATCCCTGTACCCACGGCTGAAAGATGACTCCAGACTTTTCTGTGAAAGAGAGGAGAAGGCAAGGGAGTCAGCGCTCAGAGACAATGACCCTTCACCTTTTTTTTTTTTGCTCCCACCTTTATTGGTTCTTCGGGATAATCACAAATCCTTATCACTGTTTCTCAAGCACATGATGTGTGACAAGGGGTCTTATGGGAACTGGGAAAGATATGATATGTGATATGCTAACCCGTGCAGTCTACTAAACATAGCCTAAGGGACAAAGCATAAGTATCTTAAAGCACAGGGCAGCTCTTTGGTCTAAGAAAGCTGTCCCGAGAAGGCAACTCCTGGGGCATTCCTAGGGCAGAGTGGTTACGCGGGACTCGGCATTCCAAAGGCCTATCTGTGCCCTTCTCTGAAACCATCCATGACCTCCAGCGGCCTCCATGTTACATTTTAGCAAGCCAGGTATTATGGATGATTTCATGCTCCATAAGAGCCCCCAACAACTCTCATTTAAGATAAAGCCAAAAATTTGTATCATTGGCATACAAAGACCTTTACCATTTGATCCCTGATGATTTCAGCATCTGTCTTTAACATCTCTACTTCAAAATTTACATTCATATTATACTGAACTGCTTACAATCTGCCCCACTATCTTTATGCCCCCGTTTTCCTACCACACTATTGTTTTCAATCCCTGCATTCCACTGAATGTCTTTTACTGATGCACAGAATGTGTTCACTAACATCTGTATGTCCCCATCCACTTGGGGAGCTCATTCTTATTATTCTACCTACTTTTAGGCATAACTCCCATTCAAAACCTTCTGTCACCACAAAAAATCCTACAAGACCATTTCCTCCTCCACCCCCAAATCTGAATCTTCTATATATTTTCGTTATTATACCTAATGTATATATTATATTAATGTTTATATTAAATTAATGTTTGTAGGAGTGTGTGTGTATGTCAGACAGAAACAAAGAGAGATAATAAGATAACAAAAGGTAACACAGAACAAGAGAAATGGGGGCAGGAAGAGAGAATGCACAAATATATATTCAGGGATTCGATAAATATAGTATTTGGCCACAAGAATAAAATAGTCATTAAAATAGTTGCAGTTTGGGTTATTGTTTCTCCTTGAAACAATACTCTCTGAGGATTCGCTAAAAGAAAATCCATAAATATTTATAATCAGCAATGGTATAAAGATATTTGTTCATATACTGATAGCTTAAGTGTAGTTTATGTTTTGCTATGTAGATTTTTTTTTGCTAAGTAGATTTTTAAAATGAATATTCCCTTCAAGCAAATGCTACAATATGTTTAACTGTATGATTTTTTTAAAAAGATTTTTGTTTATTTATTTGATAGAGAGAGATCACAAGTAGACAGAGAGGCAGGCGGTGGAGGGGGGAGCAGGCTCCCCGCTGAGCAGAGAGCCCCATGCGGGGCTCCATCCCAGGACCCCGGGATCATGACCTGAGCCGAAGGCAGAGGCTTTAACCCACTGAGCCACCCAGGTGCCCCAACTGTATGATTTTTTTTTAAAAAGGTTTATTTATTCATTGGAGAGAGTGAATGGGGGGCGGGGGAGGGGCAGAAAGAATACCAGGCAGAAATCCCCTGAGCACAGGGCCTGATGAGGGGCTTGATCTCACGACCCTGAGATCATGACCTGAGCTGAAACCAAGATTCAGACACTTAACCAACTGTGCCACCCAGGTACCCCATGGCATGCATTTTTGACAAATGACAACTAATAGATGGTGATGTAAAGGTATGTTTATTCTTCAATCAAACTAGATATATCAGAGATAAAATAAAGAATGTGTGTGTTTGGGGTGCCTGGGTGGCTCAGTGGGTTAAGCCTCTGCCTTCAGCTCAGGTCATGATCTCAGAGTCCTGGAATTAAGCCTTGCATCAGGCTTTCTGGGAGACTTCTTCCCCCTCTCTCTCTGCCTGCTGCTCTGCATACTTGTGATCTCTCTCTGTGTCAAATAAATAAATAAAATTCTTTCAAAAAAAAAAAAGAATGTGTGTGCTTGTGTGCAGATAGGTACATTTACATATAGCTATAAATACATATATGTGTGTGTATAAATATGTGTGTATGTACACACACACACACATTAATTGTCTGAGACTAGTAGCCACTTGGCACATTTCCAAGGTTGTTTTGTGTTTGAGTTAGGGTTAAAGGATTTAGCATAAAGAGTTCAGATATAGTCTACTTCTGGCAAAATGCATGCCTCCCTATGCAAAGCTGTTGTTCTGTTTCTAAAACTAACCTTGCTTCAGCTGAATGGATGACCTTATTCTGACGTGATTGGCTCATTTGAAAGGCCATATATCCTTTTTTGTTTTTTCCACGAGCAAGGGAAAACCAGACTAAATCAGTGTGTAGTTTCTACAGACATGAAAAAAAACAAAAACAAAACAAAACAAAACAAAACAAAAAAACCCTGGGCTCAGAAAACCCATGGCAGAAAAACATGTTATATTAAACAAGGCATCATTGAATTTGAGCATTAATCTGCATAAAGCACTTGTAATCTTATAGGAAGCACTAGACGACTTTGGTATTGGGATTAGGTATTTTTATTTATTTATTTTTCATTATCACTAAGCTTTGTGGTACTGCAAACCTGACAGCAGCTTGTGCTAATTTCCAAAGCCAGTGCAATAGCCTTGAGAGTTTCTTCCTTACTGGGTGATGTCATCAGTTAGCCAATTTCCATCACACCAAACACTACCAAAGAAGTTCCTCTCTGTATTAGTTCTACCTTCACCTGCCAAGAAAAGAAAACACACAGCTTCCTTTATCCCACAGTGAAACAAAGTGGTTTGGACACAATTTGGAGGACAACTGCCAGAAAAAACAAAAAAAGGCTTTAACTTAATAATGTTTCCATACATTTAGACGCTCTTCCAGAATATATAACTTTAATTGATTTTTACCTTTTTATATGGACTACAACTGGTGTAGGAGAAATTGAACTTTGGAACTGACCCAGAATTTTAGAGAAAAGATATAAAACTTTATAAAATCCAAAACTATTCAATAATTGCTAGGGGGAATTTTCTTTGGGGGGGCAGTCTTTCATAAAATAGCATAATGCTTGCTGTTAACAACAACAACAACAAAAAATCCTAATTTTATCTGAGGTAATGTTTTGTCTATTTTATCTAAGACAAAATTCCAAAGAGGGTGGTTTATTAAAACCATATTGTGTACCAAAGAAACTGAAATAATTGCTATTGTTTCTACATGGAAATTATTAGAGTCACAAAATTATTTGTACAACCAAATATAGGCATCCTAAAGATCATTGTGTGTTTCATCCTCAGAAGACTCTCCCTTGCCAAAGGCAAAACAAAACAAAACAAAACAAAACAGTTTTCAGATATTAAGTTCTGGAGACGGTTAAAACTTATCTTACCATCAGAATGCTTAGGGCAGAGTACTTCAGAAATTTTGAATGATTCCAATCCTTTTAGAAATACACTGTGGCACTTAAAATTATCTCATCCCTCATTAAATATGATTTTACCCCCTGTGCTTTAAAAAAAAAACACTTCTCTTTATGTAATAAATTTTCATTTGGAAATACCAAAAGAATTAAGTTACACTAAGTATAATGGAATCATTGATATTAGAGATGAGAAAAATGTATTAGGTCTACCCTTTGAAGTCTCATGAAGGACAGTTTTCAATATAGTGTGTGACTTATCAAGTTCTCTAGTCTAGCGTTTAATGGGAATTTTCAGTATGCTAATAAAATGCTTTTAAAAATCTATCTATTGGGGCCATGTGTACCCAAGTGAAGCAGATGTTACTAAAAAGTGGAAGAAGTTCTCGTTTTCTGTAGTTCATTAATATTGACCGTAAGTGGAAAAGCATCCTTAGGGGCTCCACCACCCAAAGAACCATTAAATGAACCACAGCAATAGAAGCAACCACCGCTCCCTTTTCTGCCTGTTTGGACCACAGCCACAGGGATAAAACCTCAGTGTTCTGCACAAATTGGGGTAGTTATTTCCCCCCAAATTCTCCTTTTACATACCAAATTAGGCTGAAATAACATAAGGCAGAAAAATTAACTGGAGCTAGAGAAAGGCAATTAAAAGACGGAGAACATGATAAAGATGAAGGAAAAGTATAAATAAAAAGGATGAATTCATGGAATTAGACCTGGACTTCCAAAACGAAAGTTTTCATTAAAATTATTAAGTATGTCTACTATTCTCACTTCTAAACATTTGCTTGTTTTGAATATAAAGGGAGAGAAGACTTGTAAAGCCCCACAGTGCAAGATATGTATTCCATCATTATTCACTTCTGTTCTTTATAAATGACGTGTTCTATCATATACAAGAAGTAACCTGAAATACAGTGTAAAGGTACAGACTTAAATCTGTGTCAGCTTCTACTGCAATTCTTTATTAGGAAATAGAGAGGCTATTTTTCAGAAAGTATGCCATGATTTTTGAACAAGAAAAATCATGTACTTCATCATCCAAACATTCACTCACATATTCAATAAATACTTATGGAACAAATCATCTCTCAAGCATGGAATTAATTACCGGGCACAGAAATGAACAGAAAACCCAGTATGTTCTAACTGCAGTGGAGGTGGCAGATACAGCAACAGATAAACAAAGAACAAAGGAACAAGTGCTGATGTGGGGGGTCTGTTGTAGGTACAGCTGTAGGGCAGTCACGTGAGCAGAGTCAGCACAGGAGCTCTAGAACACTGTGGTCTCTATCTCCCCCAGTAGTGAGCTGTGGCATAAAGATCTTAAATACCAATTACCAGCATGAAACAAACAACTGACCACTGTACATGTGAAAAGGGAGGTCATTCTTGAATCGGCCATGTTAGTTAAGACTTCATACGTTGTGTGTCAATCTATTGAAAAAGAAACCTAGAGGGGTGCCTGGGTGGCTCAGTTGGTTAAGCATCTGCTTCCAGCTCAGGTCATGATCCTGAAGTCCTGGGATCAAGTCCCACATCAGGCTCCCTGCTCAAGAGAGAGCTTGCTTCTCCCTCTCTCTGCCCCTCCCCATGCTTGTGCTGTCTCTCTCTGTCAAATAAACAAAATCTTAAAAAAAAAAAAAACCTAGAAACTATTATAGCAATTTTTCAATTAGTGACACATCTGAGAATAAAGATTCAAACTCTGTTCAGAAATATAAGGTCAACAAAAGTCTTTGTAAATTATTCAGAGAATATGAGGGCATCATAAAGCGCAGGAACCATGTCCCTCTAAGATCGAATGGTGTTGGGCAAGGCTAAACAGTCTCACCTTATGTAAAGAGGGCAAGGAATACTAGTGCAGTCAAGTTTGCTTTTCTTGCTTTACCCTACTTGCCTCCATTTGCTAGCTCCTATACAACCTGAAGAGCTTACCAGTAGCTGGACTGACTGATCATAAGTTAGTTTGAGTACATTTCAGGATGTTGCCTCATCAGATTCTGGCTTCCTATAGTTATGACTCTCTAATTAACTAGTTGATAAGTTTGTTACCCCCTCTCATTCCAAAAACTTTTTTGAGGTAACTAATTTTCTGGTGGTTTAATATAGATTTTACCCCGTGTTAAAATAGTGTACACCAACAAGCAGGTAGAGAGATGTTTTCTTCCCATAAGGAAACCCTTGAAACCAAAGTATAACTGCCCACCTATATATGTGACTGAAACCCACAGATTTATGATGCGCAACCATATCATTTTGGTTAGTGACTCCTCTATCCTCCAGAAGCAAGTTGACAACAACAGCAATATAACACTCTATTTCACTACACGTGTCTTATTCCAGGAGTTCTAAAGTTTGATGTCTATCACCGTAATTCTACAAGGCGACAAACTTTATTAAAACATAGCTTCAAGAGTTTCTGTAGTTTCAACACATATCTACCAATTTCTGTATGATGCTGATGCTCCTAATTTAGGGATCACAGTTGAAGAACTGTTGTCCTATCCAATACCTGGTAACTACCTAAGTGGTCATAACCAAGTCTTACTTCTGTACAGAACCTTTGAGAAAGAGCTCAATCAATGTTGAAACATTAAATAAATTAATGAATAATTGTACCTGGGTTCGTTCTCTAAGGTGGAAAGATCTCATTCAAAATGTTGGCCTTTGAAAAACCCTAAGTGGGATGAGTTTGAGGACAAGACCAGAATGAAAGCTGAAGACCTATGACTGGAAATGTTGAGCAACATTTCCATCTTCAGTTTCCTCACTGATAGACAAAGGAGCTCCGCATAAATCCTTGGAAGATTCACAACATGTTACTAAAAGGATGGGTTGTGAAAACGCAGAAAAGGGAAGCAGCAATCAAAAGAATCCTATCAGCTCATCATAACAGACGCTGACCGGCAGCATTTCCTTAGCAATGTGACTTATGGAGTACATCAAGGACAGGACATGAAAGAGCTATAAGGTACCTGGGGCCACAAAGAGGCCTTGCTTCTCAGGTATGACATGGAAAAGTAAGTTAGACATCCAAAAAATTACATAGATGAATTAATAAAGACGTAGGTGTATATATCCATGTCAGCCCAGAAGATGACTTTTGGTGGTATGGCACAGATATGGCGCCTTGTTCTTTGGACAATGACGTGGTGAGTAAGCCACCAAAATTGCAGAGGATTCAAAGTTGGGGGGGACATCAGCAATTTAGGAGACAGAATGTGAATCTGGCAGTATCCAGACAGTCTGAGGTAATAAACTGAGGCGAAGATTACACTTCATAACTCTGATGGTTGGAAAATGTAGTGGGTCCAAAGATTAATTACATAAACCTTAGATTCAGTATACCCTGTATGAGGAAGGCTGATCATCAGTAATATGTTCAACAGGAGCCAACAATATGTTATTTAAATATATATGAATATAAATATACATATAAAATATATAGTCACACCTATAAGTAGATATCTGTAATATATTACATACACACATACATATATATGTATATATGCATAAACATATATATAGAGATAGAGTAGAATAAGAATGAGTAGGATAATAGGTGCCTTCTTTAAGGTACTGAGATAATCAGACTAATCAAAGTACTTAATCACATCCTTTTATCCAGGTATTGATTCAAGCCCATGTATTAAAACACACGGCAAAGCCCCAACATGACAGAGTGAAGGCGATGAAATGTTGAACTCCAGCATGGATAGAGCTAGAGATTATAATGTTAAGTGAAATAAGTTGATGAGAGAAAGAAAAATATGATGTCACTCATATGTGGAATTCAAGAAACAAAACAAACAAGCAAAAAGGAAAAAAAAAAAAAAAAGAATCAAGAAACAGACTCTTAACTCTAGGGAGCAAACTGATGGTTACCAGAGGGGTGGTGGGTGGGCGATGCATGAAATAGATGGTGAGGATTAAGGAAGGCACTTCTCGTGATGAGAACTGAGTAATGTATGGAAGGGTTGAGTTACAGTATCCGACACCTGAAACCAATACAACACTGTAAGTTAACTAACTGGAATTTAAAAATTTTTTATAATGTTGGAGTCCACAAAATGCAAAAATGCCTTGTTGGGAGACCAATGGAATGAGTAGGGCAAACGTGCCAGCGAATCCTCTGGCCATTCCGGGGATCCTGACATGTAGTTCAAACGGTGCAGGGCCCAGCCATGGTGGCAACTGCCCACTCTAGCTTACACGTACCCACTGTGTTGTCCCCACTGGTTCCCATATCCACTTAGGATTCCAGTCTTTATTGAGAATTTCAGCAGAGTCACAGCTAGTTCAGACATTTTCTGATTATTTGGCACCCCTTTCACTGGTCCCCATGCAGGTAGGTAGGATGAGAGAGTACCGGAGACATGGAGGTCCATTCATTGCCTTCCACTTCCTGAATAGAAAATACCCCTTTTCTGTCAGCCCTCACTGAAGATCAGGGATGGGTGGAAGACCGTGCCCAGCACCAATCATATTCCATCTGCCTCAGGACTCCCACAGCGGCCAGTTATCGTGGAGTTTTGTTCCAGACCACACGCTGGCAACCAAGCCCACAAAGATAAGATATTGTCTCGATCTCCCGGAGGCTTATAGTCAAATGAGATATGAGTACCCGGGGGTGCCTGGGTGGCTCAATGGGTTAAAGCCTCTGCCTTCGGCACGGGTCATGGTCTCAGGGTCCTGGGATCGAGCCCCACATCGGGCTCTCTGCTCTGCAGGGAGCCTGCTCTCTGCCTGCCTCTCTACCTACTTGTGATCTCTGTCTGTCAAATAAATAAATTAATTAATTAAAAAAAAAAGAGATATGAGTACCCGTGAGCAGGTTTCACTTGATACTTGTTTCTACAAGTACACTTTTACAAAGCATAATGGCAACAAGACTGACCACTTAAGTCTGGCTCAGGGAACTAAGGAAGTTTTCATATGGGGCTATCATTAAACCTCCAAATGAAGAGATGAGTAGGTGTTTGCTGAAGACAAGTGATCAGATTTCACCATCGAAAAGGCAGAAGATACAGCTGGACAGTTAAGTAGGACAAGATGATGAATGACCTTCAAATGTATTCAAATGTACCTAAGAAAACAAACAGCAACAAGAACTGGTAACTCTCATAATCTACGGAGATGAGCAAAAAGAGCAATTTGACTGAGAAGCTTTGAATGAACTAACTCTAGCAACAAGTATCAGTTGAACATTGTGTTGTCAGAAACATTCGTGCAAATGGAAAGAACATGGTACTACTTAAAGCACATGACCATCTTTAGGTACTTCTGACATTCTACTACTGGTTCAGATTAGGGAATGTTAAAGTGGAATGTTGCAAGGATACAATGCGGGGAACGATTTGACATTATTTACTCAGCATTCTGTCTTGGATGACTCCTCAACTATGGTTAACAGTAGTTTCTTAGTAAATGGGGTTCCTGGACCCCCTTCTAGGGAGACATGTACTAGATTCATGCTATAATGGAGTGATGGCCTGAGGGAGAAATTCAGCTCTGCTTCATCACTTGGACTTAATGATTTTTTTTTCAAAATGCTATCCTTGATGCTATTTTTAAAACCAAGAATACCCCTTTTGACATTCTGTTAATTAGAAAAAAAGAGACCTATATTGGACCTATGCTTATCATGTTCAATAAAATAAGTGAATTCATTTTTTAATACTATAATAACAGGATCATTGCCAAGATTGCAGTGAATACTAGCTTCTGCTCTCTGGTGGACTGGCCCCTGCCACTCCTGGCACTGGCTTTGTTCTCTCTTCCTTTTACTAGGCTGAGTAATATAGATAACTTCAGCCTTTCTTCACAAGTCATTTTACAGTGTTTTTTTTTTTTTTAAGTCTATTTTGGGGCGCCTGGGTGGCTCAGTGGGTTAAGCCTCTGCTTTCAGCTCAAGTCATGATCCCAGAGTCCTGGGATCGAGCCCCACATCGGGCTCTCTTCTCAGCAGGGAGCCTGCTTCCTCCTCTCTCTCTCTGCCTGCTTCTCTGCCTACTTGTGATCTCTGTCTGTCAAATAAATAAATAAAATCTTTAAAAAAATTATAAAAAAAAAGAAAGTAAATGCGTGACTTTTTCTATTTATCAGAAACAATCAAACTGGAGCAAAGAGATAAATAGGTTTTCAGGGAAAAAAATCAGTCATCTACAAATATGTGAAATAAATATACTCCTGCGAAGTTACTCTGTGAGCTGAAGACACAAGAAAAAAATACGAGAAAAGTATTCAGACCCTTGTCTGACATTTAAGTAATGCTTGGTGAATGGTGTTATCATCATCATTCTCACATTTCTCATGCTTTAGTATTGGTCAGCATTGAAATTAGTAAAATCTTTTTTTTTTTTTTTTTTTTTTTACTTTATTTGAAGAGAAAGAGAGAGCACAAACAGGGAGAGGGGCAAGCAGAGGGAGAGGGAGAAGCAGGCTTCCCACTGAGCCAGGAGCCCAAGGCAAGGCTCCACCCCAGGACCCTGCGATGATAACCTGAGCCGAAAGCAGATGCTTAACGGACTGAGTCACCCAGGCGCCCCTAAAATTGGGTAAAATCTTAAGGATTTGGTAAAATCATATTCAGATACTCACTGGATATTGCTTGGTATATAATCATTCTAAGATAGCCGGAGAGGTATTATCTCAGAAGCAATTTAGGTAGGAAAACCCTCAGATTCATTAAGGTTTTACACTACCTCTGAGCTTCCCGAGCGGACCACATTACACTCATTAAAAGCCCAAGTGCAGGTTGATTGGTAGGCTTCCTGTTAGGATGACACATTTGTAGTGCCATAATATGTGTGAATATTTTAAATTGCCTGACAGTTGTTCTTCATTTTAAATATATCTTAGTGTGGGGCGCCTGGGTGGCTCAGTGGGTTAAAGCCTCTGCCTTTGGCTCAGGTCATGATCCCAGGGTCCTAGGATCAAGCCCCGCATCGGGCTCTCTGCTCAGCAGGGAGCCTGCTTCCCCCTCTCTCTCTGCCTGCCTCTGCCTACTTGTGATCTCTTCTGTCAAATAAATAAAAATAAAATCTTTAAAAAAGAAATCTTAGTGTTAGTCTTAATCTTAAAAAACTTCAGAAAGAGAAAACTGATGTATTATCTATCCTGCTACCTTAATACCACATCTCTCAGCATTTTTGTGGGTTTCATTTCGGATCCGCGTGCATTTTTTAGTCATAATAATGTGTATATGCTATCCTAGCATGGTCTTTCCCATCACGTAGACTGCGGGGATTAAGAGTAGGTTTGGCCATCAAAATGTCCAGGTTCAAAATGCAAGCCTGTTGTCTACCATCAATGTGATCTCTACACGTCTCTTAACCTCCCCAAGACCCCATTTCTGCTTATGTAAAAACAAAGTAATAGTAACAACAATGACAACGCCTACCTGACTGTGAAAACTAAATCAGAGCATCTATGTGAAGTCCTCCTGCAGTGCCCAGAATACAGTACTTCAATGTTTGACAGTAGTCCCTAGTCTTTTAAGCTGGCCCTAACTGGTTGTTAGTGGCTACTAATGCAATATTATAAATGATATTATAGGTAGCAAAATTCCAGGTTCATACCACCCTTTCCTATCAATGGATATATATTTTTTTTAGTGTTTTGCTGATGTGACCAGGGAAAGAGAGTGTCATATTTCATAGTTGTTAATAAAACTCTTAGCTGTTTATTAAAATTCTTATTGCAACTCAACTAAAGGAAATAGTGTCACACTGCCCAATTTCTCTTTCATCCAAGCTTCCCTTTTCTATGCCTCCCCCACTGCCCAGCCACCTGGGCACAGGACACCTTCAGGGAGAGAGATGCAAGACACAGCACGTCCAGTGACATAGTTTTCTCCTGCTAGTTCGAGTCTCACCCAGTCTCCAACTGGGGAAAAAATCCTGGGACTCAAACTATTTCTTTTTTTTTTTTTTAAGATTTTATTTATTTATTTGACAGACAGAGATCACAAGTAGGCAGAGAAGCAGGCAGAGAGAGGAGGAAGCAGGCTCCCTGCAGAGCAGAGAGCCCGATGTGGGGCTCGATCCCAGGACCCTGGGATCATGACCTGAGCCGAAGGCAGAGGCTTTAACCCACTGAGCCACCCAGGCGCCCCCCTTTTTTTTTTTTAACTATTTTTTCAAACTGCTTTTTTTTTCCAAACTATTGCTACTTCCCTTCTCTTTGCAAAAGCCTAAGTTACAAAAACGAACTGTAACTTTTCATTTTTCCAATCTCAGTTGAATTAGCATTTCTTTGACTAGGAATGAGGTGAAGCTTTCCCATATGTTTGTTTACTGGTTGTATTTCCTCTGGTGAATTGTCTGTTCCGGGTACTTATGAATTTGTATGGGTTTGTTTGTTTTTTAATTGCAAAGTTATTAGCACTTTGTCAAATATAGAGTGAGGTATTCTTTACAAAATAAGGATTTTTTTAAAGACTTATAAAACTAAATTTATTGGCATTTTTCTTTATGCTTATTTTTTAATCCTTTATAAATTCAGTCTTCTATCCAAAAGTTTAATTGTTTGTTTTATTCGATTTTTTTTCTACCTTAACAATGGTTTGATTTTTTTCATTTTCACATTTTAATCCATCTGGAACTTATTTGGGAACAAAATGTGAGGTAAGGAAATACATGTTTTTTTCTGAGTTGCTATTTACCCTCGGCCACTTTTGATTAAGCCTTCTCCTCCCCCATTTTACTGATTTACAATGACTTTATAACACACTGCATTTCAAAAAATAACAACTATTTTTTAGCTATTTATTCTCTTCCATTCAGCTGTCTATTTTTATATCAAAACCACAAACTTACTTATTATAAGTTTATAATGTGTTTTGTAGTGTTAGTGGTGTTTGTTTCCAATTTACCTTGACAATAGTCTTGTCTGTTTATTCTTTCTAGATGAATGTTATGCTAGAAAAAAAAAAGCTTTAAATTTCCCTAATAGCTCCTATTTTATTTACATAAAACATAAATAAATGTGGGAATTATATTACATGTATAAATAAGTGAGGTTCAATCATCTCTTCCAGAATCATGTCTTTTATCCTTAAAGATCTCAATAAAGTTTTAGATTTTCATTATATATTTTACTTATAGAGATTATAGCTATATTTGTAATTTTCTTTACATATGATTTAGAGATTTCTTTTTAAGATTATCCTGTTACTGATATCTTTTATTGATGTTTTGATTGTGAATTCTTCTTTTAATCGTATTTCTAGCTTTATATTAAACACAATTATATTTTAAGTGATTTCATATAACTCTTTGGGGATTATAACTGTCCAATATTTATACTCCACATTTGGTTTCACATTACACTGGTTAATCAGAAAGCCCCAAATAGTAATAAAAATTAATGATCGTGAGGGGGATTGTTATCTTATTTCTAGGTTTAACCATTATATAAATACTGGCCGTTGGTTTAAAATACTGACTATCATGTTAAGGAAAAGTCTCTTATTCCTTTCAGTGTTTTCATGAAGTATATCTGTAGACGTTTTCAGCGTCCTTTTCAGCACCTTTTCCTATAAACATATCATTTCCTTTTAACGTATCAATTTGCTATTCTCTATGAATAGATCTTATAATACTGAATCATGCCTCCCCTCTTGAGGTTAAACTTCACATGGCTGTGGTAAATTATTTTTCACAACACTCCAATGGTGGACTTATAACCCAAGAATTTAAACAAATAATAATTGTTGTATCAAACATTTCCCTAAAGTCCTGCTCTTATAACCCCACTTGCCTTCCTTTATCCACCAATTTGGTAATCCTACATAAAAAGAAAAAAAAAAAAAACAATTAAGCTTGTCTGGCCTGATTTTTTGCTGAGGAAGGTCATGCCCTTCATTGGTCATGATTCTTTTGTCCAAGAGTGGTTTAGATTTTTCTCCCTGGATATTTGTTCCTCTGTTTCACTAATTTTTTGACAGAAAAGAATTTCAAAGATAGTCTTCCTAAGCACTGGCCTAATTGAGCCTTTCTGTGCTTTAAGGTTCTAAGTTAAGTCTCAGGATACCATGACATACATGACATAACCATCATTCCATAGTATTTTCCCAAGGGAGTTTCTCTGCTGTTCACCCTTCACTCTCAAACCAAATCTCATCAACATTCCTTGTTACAATAAGGGTTTTGTTCTCCTCTGCCTGATTAAAATTTAAAAATCACCCAGATTCAACATACGGGAATTTTTGTTATCCCATTATTATCGAGACTACTATCGCTATTTGAGTTTAAAAAATAACAATCTGAATGCCCATTAAGGACAAACACACAATAGGGGTAGCCATTGTGAAGTAACCACTTGTTAGTCGTATTGTGTACCTGGTGACCCAACATGCAGAAGATAAAAATGAACTATTTTCAATGACATGGCACTGGCTAAATTTTTTGCTTTTTAAAAAGCAACACCAACATTTATTTAAAAAAGTAAAAGTCCTTCAGACAAGAGTTTGTCAAAGAGGTCCAACTTCTGATAATAAAAGAAATGCAAAAGATAGAATTTTTAAAAACCTAAAGGCTTTTATATTACTCAGTCTTAATCGAGCCTTAGGAAAGCAGAGTGTGTGGACTGTTGTGGGAAAGCAATGTGGGCCCAACATTTTTAAAGGGAAATTTAACACCGCCTATTGAAACTAAAAATAAACTAAAAAATGTACAAACACTTTCAGTAATTGTACTTGTAGGATTTTTTTCCACATTAGAATTCTCATGTAAATGTGCAAAGATATAAGCGACAATGTACACTATGGCTTTGTTTACCACAGAAAACAACTAGAAACCATCTAAGTTCCCATCAGCTGGGAACTGGTTAGACAAATCAGGGTACATTCATATCAGCATGTTATGGAGTCTTTAAAAATGATAAAGATCTAGATATACTACATGTTGGGAAATAGGTTTGAAAAGCGATTAAAAATAGGTTATTAAAGCATAGTACAATCTCATTTGCACAGAAAAAGAAAGGGTGTATGTCTGTGTATGTATGTGCGTGTGAATGAGTAGAAGATCCCAGAAAAATATCTGGGAAGCTCTTAAAACGGTGACCTGGCTAGGGAGGGCGGGAAGTTCTGAGGAGGTGGAGAAGGGTTCTTTTACTTTGTGCCTCTGCCTATTGTTTGATTATTTTAACATTTAAAATTAATCTTTAAATAATGAATCACTCATTTCTCTTTTTGAGCTGTATAAAATGACAAGTTTATAACAGATGTGAAATCAGGAAGTACCGTCCGATTTCTGCCACTATCATTATAACTCTATACATTATGTGTTTTTGAAGTTTGACTGCTATGTGATCTGAAACATTTGAATGCCTTCTGTACTATTCTGCTGGGGCTGTCATAATGAAATACCACAGACTAGGTGACTTAAACAAGAGACATTTATTTTCTCACAGTTCTGGAAGATGGAAGTCCAAGGTCAAGGTACCAGTGGGGTTCGTTTCTGGTAAGACTTTTCTGACTTGCGGATGGTTGCCTTCTCAATGTGTCTTCTGTGTGGCAGGAAAAGAGAGAGCTCTGAGGTCTTCTTGTCTCTTTATAATGGCACTAGTCCTGTTGGAATAAGGTCCTACCCATATGACCTTATTTCAACTCAATTACCTCCTTAAAGGTCCTATTTCCAAATTCATTTACATTGAAGTTTCGGGCATCAACATATGAATTTGAGGGGGACATAATTCCACCCATATACCTTCTGAACTTTTAAAACATGGTAAGTGACAATGTATCAATGATGACTCATATATTTGAAAATGTGGCTTAAAAGGCTACTTTATGATATACGTGTAATAGGTGTGGTCAAAAGAAACAGCCACATTATCAATTTCATCGATTCACTTGCAGTACAGGAGGTTTTACAAATAGTTTTCAGATATATATTATTTTCTTTGCTGGTTGTTAATGCTTATGGGGAAAAAAAATGATTTTATCTTCCTCCTACTTATGTTAAACACCATAACCCAGTTGCTACTCTAAGCTCCACAGTTGTCTCACAAGATACCAAGTTGTGGTCAGTTCTATAAATGCTGCCTGCAGTCAGGTAGTGTTTGATAAATATATAAAAAGGGGACATAGTATTCCATTCCTTTGTTCTTCTGCCCTACCTGAAGAGAATACTTAAATTTTATCAATACTATTTCCACATATTCTTTTATTATATGGCCATATAAAAGTGATGGTCCCATAAATTTATTTAAAACCCACTATTTTCCTTTAGTGAGATACAGCTTTGGGGGCTTAGGTGAGTCCTGGAAAATCATAAAGCCATGCGAATAGAAGCCTGGCATGAAAATACAGTTTTTAAACTGGTTTTATTTCCCCAAGTTGAAATATGTTCCAAAACCTGCCTGAAATGAGAGCTAGAAAGATGTCAGATGACCACATTTGTGAAATGTGAAAATTTATGAAAATTTGATCTATTCACAATAACTGGTTGATGTCAAGTAAATTAAATCCAAGGGAAAAGGCAGATGAAGTGTCATATCAATGAGAAAGAATAAACACGAGTGATTTAGGCAAGACATATAGAAATATTCCCTGATACATAGGCTATTAAACACTGTTTTGGAGAGAGCAGCAAGGAAAAAGTCCCAAACTATTACTCAGTGAAACTGGAATGCCTGCCCTCGGATTACAGAAGGTTATGGTGTTCACTTAGGAGAATTGGAAAATAAGTTAACAGTGTGCTAATTATGAAATATGGGCTTCATGTAATTAATAACTACAATAAAAACTAAAAAGGACCTGCAATATTTATATCAAGATGGTTGCCTGAAGAGAACTAAGGAGATAATTCTACTTGTCTAATCTAGAATTGCCACAAAGTAAATAAAAAGATTTGCTCAGAAGCAAAAGAGAATGATCCCCAAAATGATTGCTAAAGAAAATGAAAGGTCTTCAGAAACCAGGAAAATAAGTGTTAACTTGAAGTTTAAGACCACATAGCTCAGTATGTTTCTATAATTGTCTAATGTCCTTTAGGAACTTGTGTCTAATTACAAAAAAAAAAAAAAAAAAAAAGGCTCCAGAGCAATCTTAATTTGTTTTCTGTTTAAATAGCACAATCTATTAGGTTTCTGTGTTTCTAACTTGAAAGAATTTTATTTCTTTTTCCTGAAAAAAGTCCTATTCTTTACCACAAAAAATGACAGGTACAAGGTCAAATTCAAAGGTAATTTAATGACATGTCTGACTATTCTTCTATCTAAATGAAATAAAGCAGACACAGGCTCTTTTATAAAGGACCTAATAGAATCAACCTAGTAAGCAGGAAACCATTTCATTTACTTTAGTTGATTTGGCCTTGGTTTTAAAGGTGACCAGCAGTCCTTCATGTGTGGTAAGGTGATAATTGAACTGGTTTTGTTTGCTGGTCTCCATGATGCCTTCTTCATGGGTTTTGGCTGTGTGTGTGTGTGTGTGTGTGTGTGTGTGTGTGTGTTTAACTGTGCACCAAAACATCTTCAAGATAATTCTTTCTCCTCTCCTATTTGGTAATCACACCATAGCAGATGCCCAGTCAAAATCAAATGAATGCACGATTACTCACCATTATTTTCTCTGCAACAGTCTAGAAGCACACATTGTCTTTGTGCTGGTACCCTGTGTTTCATTTACTAAGTTTAAAAGATCCTTGACCACTTTCGTACAAACAGTTGGTGCTAATTAATAGGCATTGAATCAGTGGTCATTACGGAATACAGCTTTGCCACCACTCTCATGAATAGAAGCACTTTCAAATTGCACCCTGTTAAATCTTCTCTCATCTCTAACTGTCCTTAATAATGTCTTTTTCTACTCTGTTGTCTATCAATTATCAGTCTATATTACAAGAGGACAGCTGAAACCAATGTTTCGCATTACCTTGAGGAGTTGTTAGGCAATATGTCACTATATTAGGCAGTCATGGCCTTTTTTGAACTGATCATAATATATCCTAACTTTAATAGCAGGTGACCTTTATTTTCAAAATTAATTTCAGGTCGTATCGTTTGTGATTTAATATTCCACAGGAAGTTACCCATTCTCCAGAAGATGATAATGTTAGCAAAGTGGGTCATTGAATGATGTATATTACTAATGCATTTTGAACTTACACAACAATATACCAATATTTATTGTTATCATTATTGTCCTTTTGAGTCTGTGCCAAAACTTGTAGAACATGTTGTTCACCAATATTTTTCTAAGATAATTCAAAATCACAGACAAGCTGATTATTCCAAAATGTGTGTACTGTAAAGCTTTAACGTTTAGAAAATTGGGAAACTAAATGAAGAAATTTTTCATACAAAAATGCTTCATCATACAAGTAGTCTTTTTATTTTTTTTATTATAACAACAAAGGTAGTTTACATTTATTATGTCGCTTTTCAAGTAGGGCACTATTTCACATGCTTTCAATATTTCTTTCTACCCTCATATGAAGCCAATACTATTATTATCCTCTTTGACTGAGAGAAGAGGAACCTAACCTTGGAGAAATGAAGTAACTTAGCCTATGTCATATGACTGAAGGGCGGTCCAACCTGAAAGCCCTCAGTCTTCAGGACAAATTGCTTCATTTCTCGAAAGTTACTTGTTCACCAAATGCTGCATTCTACATTCTAATGCAGTCTGAAGTTTCACAGTGATGTAGGTAGTATGCCTTTCTTTCTATTTAGCCTGCCTGGGAATTTTCTAGATCCTGTCTTTTTCAAGCCTGAGGATTACTATCATTCTTCAACTGAGAAAAATTCTCAGCCCCTTTCTCTCCAAATAAAGCCCATCTCATCCTCAGCTCCCCTCTGGGTGTCTAACGTATATTCAAATCTTTCAGCCCGTCCCATATGTTGTTATCTGTTTCCCATCTTTTTATTTCTTGAAGCTTTGGTCTGAAATATTTCTTCGTCTACATCTTTGGAGTTCTATGTCTTCTTACATTTGTCCATTGGATTTAGTGGTGGTTTCTGAAGTTTTGTTTTCTAGAAAAAAATTGAGGTGATAGTCTTTTCAGATCTTCTCTGCAGCTTTTTACAGTTCCTATTTCCTGCAGCTCTTTGCAGCCTTGCCTCTTACTTCCTCTATTGTGGTGACTGTTTGAATGTCTCTTGCTTATAATCCCAATGTCTGAAGTCTGTAGACATGTCCCTTCTGATCAATGTTGGTCCTGGCAGAGGGCCTTCTTCCTGCTGTACGAAGTCATGGGGATTCCTCGAGGTCTAGCACAGAGGTGCCTTCCTCCAGAAAAAAATTATGTTGATTTTTGCCAGACATCTCTTGGAACCATCTCAAATCAAAGTTTCATAGGAGATCCCCAGACCTCCAAAGCACTGCACAGGGGAGGCTGCAAATCTTTAAAAATATTCACAAGTTCTCTAGGACAGGTTATTTTTCCCTTTCCTTTTCTTGCTTGCTCAACAATGTGCCAAATCCATTCTCACTACAATCCTTTAGGAGAAGGAGATATAAAGGCAAAGACATTGTTACTGCTGGTTTCCTTGTCCTTTGAGGATTAGGACCCTTTGGGGCCCCAGCTCAACATAAGTAGTATGTCCTTTTCTACTCCCATACTTGGAGACCTCAAAGGATCTGCCAAAGCTATAGCTCTCATTTGACAAAATATAGAAATATCCTTGGGACACAGGCAACTTAAGAGCTCCATGCTCTACTTACCTTGCTATATCTCCACTTCTTCAATTTTGTCCTGTAGGCTTTACCATCTTGTCACCTCTTAGATGCTTTAGAGAAATCCTTTTTTTTTTTTTTTTTAAGATTTTATTTATTTGACACAGAGAGAGAGAGAGAGCATACAAGCAGGGGGAGCTGCAGAGGGAGAGGGAGAAGCAGGCTCCTGGCTGAGGAGGGAGACAGATGTGGTACTCAATCCCAGGACCCTGGGATCATGACCAGAGCTGAGGCAGATGCTTAAAGAACTGAGTCACCCAAGCACCCCCAGAAAACCTTTAAATACAGATTTTGTTTTCAGCGATATTTCCTGAATGATTTAACCTTTATGGAACCATTCAACATTCAATGATGCAGACATTATTGAAAAGAGAAGCCCTATAATAATGGGACAACGTCTTTTTCTTAAGAAGGATTGCATTCTAGTCAGAGAATTGTACTAAGAAGGATGTAAAAAGAAAAAGTGATTCTGAATTATAATACGAACCATGAAGAAAATGCACGAGTAGACATAGATATTAATGGAGGGATGCAGAGGAGTAGATATTGTATAAAAGCTTACTGTTTTTCCTAAATTTAAAGGAACTTGGAAAACCAACAATAATCTAGAAAGGAACTTAAGATTTTAAAGAAGTTAAAATCAAATTAAATGCCTTGTAACAGATGACTCAGGCACAGCATGATTTAGGGTATAACAGTAAGAGGACTAGATGGGGAATGGGGTTTCAGGGATGGACATGGGCTCCATGAATAGAATTTCTATTTCATTCTATTCAATGAAATAGAAATAATTCATTGTCATTTCCCTGGTGAGTATTGGTCTTGGAAAAGTCATCTAACCTAGTCAGTGTGATTCGGCCACTAATTCACTGCACGGTTTTTGCATTATCCGTAAACACAAGGCATTGGGCTTGGCACTAGATGGAGATGGGCAAAGAAAGTGAGTGTGAAGGTGAGCAAAGCAGGGTTTCTGCACTTCTGCTAATATATGGCCAAGGGTGGGGGGACTCTATGTATAAAACTTCACGTCTGCTAATCCGAATTCTAATCTCAACTCTGTAGTTTGACCTCGAGTCAACCAGATGACCTGGATAGTGTAGATTAAGATGTCAGTTTTCACACCGGGCTCCCTGGAAGAGTAAGTGTTTGTGGATTCCCTCTTCCTCACTCTCGCTTGATGATACCCATAGCAAGGGAGGAGGGGACTTCTGAAGCTTTGCTTGGAAATCAACACTAGCGTTCCCCATTGTCCTTCCTAGTATTGGGTTTTCCTGTAACATTTCCTGAGCATGCACAAAGAATGGGAAGCTCACAAACACTTGAAAACCTACTGGTTTTTTTTGGTTTATTGATTTTTTTGTTGTTGTTGAAAAAGGTAAAAGAGTTATAAGAATTGTGTAAGACTGGTTTTCATTCTGGCGATGAGAGCACTAAGAGGGAATTGCAAATTATCGCAAAGAATTTCCACTTGGAAGCATGGATGAAACATCAGCCACTGGCAGAACATATTGGTCTAAAGTGAAAGGGGAAAAAAATCTATATATCTAGATATAAAATGTATAAAGACTATAGCTATATAATATATAATTCTGTAATTATATTATAAAGTATATAGCTATGTAGATAAAATAGAGAAAGAGATAATACATACAGAGATACATTTCGAGTTTTAAGGTAGAAATAATTCATGCTCATGAGGCAAGACTTCAAACAGTCTAAGTTATAATTTAAATGTAAATGCTTCTTTCCTAATGCAGTCATTTCCACTTACTCTGTATTCTTCCAGAACCTCTCCATACTCCTCCCCGGCAGACTTGTGCAGTTTTTCAAACACAAAGGAAGTTATACTGTCCATATAATTTGATGTTCTCTCTTAATATACCTTGGATATTTTTCTGTATCAGTACATCTTCCTTTTCAGTACTGTGAAGTATTTTATGACGTGAGTGTAGCATAATTGACTTAACCCGTCCACTATGGGCGGACACTTAACTACGTTTTTGTAACCTGTCTCCAGTTGTTTCGCTATTACCCAGATGCTGCCACAAACACGTTTGCTACCAGCTCCGAACAGAAGTGGGAGCTGCTTTCGATGCTGTGTCATGTACTTTCTCTATCAAGAGATTATTCAAGTGCAAACACTCATGACAATTTTTGACGCTTACAGGAAATCCTCATGTAACTCGGTAACTACTGGGTCAGAAATTCGTTCTGAGCTTAGTTTAGCATATGCTGTTTTGAAGTATAACAGGCAATCAAGCTTGTTAACAAATGAGATAAATGAATGCCCTTATCTGGGACAGACCGGAATTGATTCGTTGATGCAGCAAACTCGTTTTTTGAGCACTTATTCTGTGCTCGGCATGGGTGATACACGAATAAGATATGGTCCTGTGCTTGTAGCACTTGTGGGAGAGACAGTCATGTTCGCATAAATTGCAGTACAATGTAGCGAGTGTTGTCATAGAAGAGGTGCCCTGTGATTCCACTAGTTTAATGTGAACACTGAAAATGATGGACTAGAGCTGCTGAGCTCTCTGCCCACGTCTGCAGTCGCTCTTCAGGCATTTTCCGTAGCTGTTCGATGTTCTCTGTGGAAGAAAACAACAAAAACAACAGAGAATTTGGCAAACAAGATTCGGTGTCCATGTACTTCACAATCATTTCCTATCTGTAGCTCACGTATTTTTTTCCTCCAAAATGGAGGGATCTATCTCCCTCCTCTTACCTCTCTAGCAAGTCCTCTGCTCCTTTCTGTATCTTTATGTGCCCTTCGAATGCAGCAGAGATTTCTCCTCGCAGAAGTCTGTCTATGCTAAATTCAGATTAATAATTGACAATTTAACCACTTACACTTCACCCTCTATGCAAATCTGTGCCACCATGAATGCTGTGTAGTCTTTTCTCTGATCAGAAGGTGCCTATTTGGATCCCTTGTCTAGAGCAAGTATTTTACTGCGGTCAAGAAGCTTTGGAATATATCTAAAATAGGGTGCCTGAGTGGCTCCTTGGGTTAAGATCTCCCTTCAGCTCATGTCATGATCCCAGAGTCCTGGGATCGAGTCCTGTGTCAGGGTCCCTGCTCCGTCAGGGGTGGGGTAGGGGGCTGCCTTTCCCTCTGCCCCTCCCAACTGCTCATTCTCACTCACATGTGCTCACATTCTCTCTCTCTCTCTCCCCCTCACAAAAAAATAAAATCTGTAAAAAAAAAAAAGGAATACATCTAAAATAACAATAATAATAATATAAATAATAATAGCAACCATTTATTAAATCCTTACCACCTTGATAGTGCTTCTTTACATACTGCACTAAGCACTTTATCATCTTATTTGATTTCCATAGCGATCAATTTCTCTGATTTACTCATGAGAAGCATAAGGCAAGGAAAAGGTAACTCATGAAGTCATAGAAGATGCAAACTGCAGAGCCAAGATTTAAATCTAGTCCTGTCTATTTCTTTGTGCATACTTTCAGCCACTACACAATACCTCCACAATTAAGGATTGTTTTCAAATCTGGCAGGTATTGATATTTCTAAACCACGTGCAAAAGCACCAAATGCATACTCCTCGCCCTTCACCCCAACCCACCCCCATACCAAAACAGCAACGTTTTCCTGGACGTAAGAAGACACTTCCTGCCTGGATGCAATGAATAAAAATAAAGTTTATTTTAGGAGGCAAGTTTTGAATATATTTGAGATATTTAAGTTTTATACCTATCTTCCCGTGTTACTTTGTTCCTTAAGGGTCTTTATGGATACTAAAGTCTCACTGTTTTTACCAATTTCTACTAAATTATGCTGGAAGAGAAAGCTAATAACAAAGGAGCTAGCTTGACAGATAAAGCCCCAAGGAAGAAAAAAAAAAAATTATCTATATTAAAGTAGTATTAGCTTAATCCCATAACCCAAAATACCATACTTGGATTAACCAATCTCTCTTAGATAAGGAGGATATAAATTAGCAATGGAAGGCTTGGCCCAACCTCTCTGCTGGAAACATATTATTAAGAGACCATGCCCAATAGTATTAGGGAGAAATGTGTTTGACTACAATCTTGAAATCCAGTGGGAAAGGTTGCCAACTGGCACAGTTTCTTTTTATTAGTTCAGCCTCTCCTGCTTATACAATGTGGTGAGGGTAAAACTTTTATGTTTCATAGTCAGTAGTCTCGTATAGACCATACCTATCATTGAGTTAGAAACTCTTTTGCCAAACCTCACTCTAATATAATCTATCTCATTTTATTGATCCAAAAGGTTTTTCTGAAAACAGACAAGTGTAACTTTTTGTGCCCCATCCAACCAAATCACGCTTTGATAAAATTGTTTTCCTCTTCCATTGTTTGTACACATTTTTTTGATTGTCTGATAACATCTGCACATGGGAGTGTAAATTTCAATATTGTTGATGTTTCCAAATAGTTATAAGTTCCAGCTGTTAGTCCTTTTCTCTCCAACTGAGATCTAACATTACAAAGGAAAAGAGGAAGAAAAAAACATATATAACTAGTTCCCTAGCCTCTCATTACGGAAGAGATAAATTGTGTGGTAAAAATTTTATTAGCAATTACATTTTTAACAAATCAGAAATTCTCAGGAAGCCGTGTATAAATATTCCCAGTTGTCTCTATCATTTTGAGATGGGGAGATCAGTGATTACAACCTGGGTATGCAGAAAGTTCATATAAAACACAAAATTCCATGCCCCAGAAAAATCGTTGTACGTATGTAGAATTTCATAGATATGCATCAATCAACCAATTACAACTGAACACCTTTTATGCTATTTTGAGAGTGTTTATAAAAACTTGACTTTCTAGAAAAAAAAATTTTTAATCAACCTCAGGAAATGTCTTCGTCATCCATGAAGTAATTAAGCAGCATCATTTTCAACTATCTGCTTGAACCCACTGTGCATTCGTGGATTGCCTATTTAGGGAAATAAAACCTACATAATTATGCCCCATCTTTAACTTTTAAATTTAATGTAAAGTAAGTACAAATATACATTATGCTTAAATCCCTAGCAGCATTCTTTCCTTGAAGATAATCACTCTTTCAACCATACAGAGGAAATAATATGATAACCAGGCTTTCTCTCTAAAGGATTAAAAGCAGATTTAATTTTTTTTTTCAATTCCAAGGTAGTAAACTGAATGGATATGAATTGGCAACAAAGGACTTAATAGATGGATAGATGGCATGGTTTCTTTGTAACGGAATTAGTCTCTCTTTCTTCATTCTCACAGACCAGTGAAATCTGGCCTCTTGTCTTAACTAAATGAGAAGATAACTACCTCCCTATACCATAAGGTTATGATAGGATTCTCACTGTTTTCTTAGGCTGGTGCTTTTCCCATTGAGTGTGTCATCCACAAACAGACTACACAGTGTCTTTGGGAAATTGAGGTCAGGAGGGAATATGCCACTCTGCCTGCCAGGCTCCCCGATCTGTTATTTCACCTGCTGGGTACAGAAACTTCTCTCCAGAGTTCAACAAAGAAAGTGCTTCCTTGATTAATCACATACGAGTTCCTGCACCCAGAGGTCAGTGGGTCATGATTCCTTGATACATAGCAAGAGAATCCACCATATAAAGATGAATCTTGCCAGCTTGTTTTAATAAGATTACAGAAAGAGACTCAACTCGAGACTGCAAAAAACACTGGAAAAAAATCTTTAAATTCCCCTTTAAACTTCCTATCCTCCTCAGAAACAAAATTAACTCATGTTTTTCCTTTTAAGCAGATCTTGTTTTCTCCATTCTTCTGACTCTTATATTTCCACATTTACTATTTAAAACAACCATGAAATGGTTTTTTGACAGATCACTCTTTTTTTTTTTTTTTTTGACAGAACAAAGATCACAAGTAGGCAGAGCGGGGGAGGGGGGGGAGCAGGCTCCACGCTGAGCGAAGAGCCCGAAGCAGGGCTCGATTCCAGGACCCTGAGATCATGACCTGAGCCAAAGGCAGAAGCTTAACCAACTGAGCCACGCAGGCACCCCTGCACAGAGCACTCTTACTCACACAGCTTCCACCCTGTCTCTGAGAGGCAACCAAGCTTGACCCGAACTACTACCACCACCCCCAAACAGCCTTGGCAGGGACCAGTGACTTTTGCTTATTCATTTGGCAAACGTTTTACCAAGCTGTTTTCCTACTCCATGCTGGATATCATTCTAGATACCAGAAGTAAAAGAATGAGCAAACCAGAAATAGTTTTTACATTCATAGAGCTTTCCATAAAATGGGGAAGACATTCATATTTTCATTTTTTTTAATCCATGCTAAAAGTGGTGACTTGTATAAAATAGAAAAGTTCACATGGCTGAGAGATGATCTAACCAACAGGTGTAATCTACTCAGAGGAATCAGGGAACATGTTCTTGATGAGATGACCTTGGTAACAAGCAATTAATTCCAGAATATTAACAATAAAAAAATATCTACTGGAATTTGCATGACACTTTTCTTTAATGAAAATACCTCCAGGGGCACCTGGGTGGCTCAGTGGGTTAAGCCTCTGCCTTAGGCTCAGGTCATGATCTCAGGGTCCTGGGATCGAGCCCCGCATCGGGCTCTCTGCTCAGCAGGGAGCCTGCTTCCCCCTCTCTCTCTGCCTGCCTCTCTGCCTACTTCTGATCTCTGTCTGTCAAAATAATAAATAAAATCTTAAAAAATATATACCTCCAGTTCCCATACCAAAATTAGTGGTATTGTCAAAGAATTCAATAAGCGTGTACTGTTAGAAAGGAAAAATGGGTTTAAAAATAGTTACCAGGAAAAGAAAACACACATTTAGGAAAGGAAAATACAACGCATATTTGCAGTTTATGTGTTTCTGTATTTTGGTCTTTATCTACCACTCTTCCCTAAAATGTCAGAGATTGTAGATAAAGTCAGTGTCCTTGTTTTTTTAATCGAAGATCTGATTATAGTATCTTATTTGGCAGTTAAAAGTTCATGGCCAGACCTCATGCCCCATTAGCTCACCATACAGCACAGTGAAGCTTCTGGGCCCTGGAATTAACCTTACAAAATACCAACCGCTTCTCCACCACCTACTAGTTTTCAGGGAAATTACATCAATTTGGGGGACCTCAGCTCTCTTGGCTTTAAAATGAAAACAATGTGGTGTTTTTTAATCAAAGAGAGTTTTGTGAGAATTAAATGAGCATGTGTTTTAATAAACATTTATATAGTGGTTATTATGTCTCAAACACAGTTTCAAGAACTTTCCCAATGTGTATTCAATCAATCCTCATAATATACCAATAAGGATGGCTCTATTAGGAGACTTTATCACATTTTACCTGTGACCTGGCCAAGGTGATACAACTAGTAAAAGGCAAGTCTCACCATCAAACCCAGAACTTGCTCTCTCCACCATTTCACATGAATGTGCTTTATGAAAGTGCTTTATACATATCCAGCGGGGAAAAAAAAATGTGAATTACTATTCACTTCGGTTATGTATGTCTTCATGTTCTGATGAGTAGCGATTACAACTTTCCCCAAACTACTACTATGTTCTAGATGCAGAATTAGACCTCCTCTTCCTTTTCCTCCACGTCTCCCCCCTTACTCTTCCGACAAAATTGTCATTCTCTCTCTTCTCTCTCGTATGTGTCCTCTCATTAATTCCTTTTAGTGGATAGATATGTGACCTCTCCTTATTTTAATTAAGCCAGGAGTATTATAAAATGCTTATGGAAGTGTATAATATCTGAATTGAGTATAAACATGGCTTAGGTAGCAAAGATTCTAAAATCCCATGTTTATTTTCTAAGACAATTTTTCAGGCATTCCTCAATAGTGTTGAGATTTCAATACCCACTCTAATCATCCATTGTCTTCTCATAGAAATTACCAGGTTAATTTATGCCACAGAACATAAAAGAGTTACAAGTACTTTCTGAGGAATGCCCAGTCGGGGGTGGGGAAGGGTGGCTGAGAGCATGCTCAAAATTAAATTTCATTGAGATATTATCACTTACTCAACACCACAAGAAAAATCAGAAGAATTGGGTCTTCCTTTGGCATCTGCCAATGATTCTGTGTGAACTTAGAATTGGATCATCTGCTCCAGATAGGACAAAACCTGGACTTAAGTCTACTTCCACACATTCAGGGAACTATTTGGAATATTGAAGTATACTATTTCATACCTTAAACAAAATATATCACAGCCTCAAAATAATAATAGAGACTATTTTCATAAGTTTTTTCCTACTTTCTAATATGTTAAAAAAAATCAGCTGGGCCATCTCCTCCCCTCTGGAAAAAAAAAGGAAAAAGTCATTGTGGAATCATGATTATGGCATGTAAGGGAATTGTTCTTATGTATAATACTTTTATTTCATTTCCTTTTAAAATCCAATAAAATGTTATCTCCTCATGAAAAGTTATAAAATTTTAGTCCTCTTGAAAAAGATTATAATTAATCTGAGGTTTCAGACACATATTTAATCTATTAGTAGAAAAATGTTCCATCTCTACTGTAATTATGTTGAAAAAGTTTGAGATGAGACTTTAAAAAATCTTTACCCATGCATTAAACAATTTTGAGTATTGCTCTCTTTTTACCAAGAACAGACCAAGGGGAAATACACTCTTAGCAGCAGTACAAAAGATTTAGGCTAGTGAGAGAAATGGCCTCTGGTAGTTCTCACATCATGGAATTTTTTTATCAGTGGAAACCACAGACCCTCTGTGTTAAGGGCTTCACAATAGAATTTTCACCTTTCAAATACAATTTAGATTTAACACTGTTTTGAGATAAGGCGTGAACTGAGGGGCATCTCAGCATCGTTTGAGCTCTTACCTTGAAGGGCTGAACCGGATCATAATAGCACCAATCTTGAGTAAAGAAATGGAACCGATTTTGCTAAAACATCTGTAATATACTCTTCCTATATAGTAACACCTGGTCATGCAGAAAGTCCCAAGGAGTCTTTGTTCCCAGGAGATTCCCCAACCCAGTTTTCTGCTGTGCGAGAGGCTTCAGGAACATGGCTTAGGTCAACGAGGTGCCACCATGGGTCTAGTCTCTGGGCTGTTCTTTAAATAGAATTGTTTCTCTGACTCTCCTCACTCTCAAGTTTTGACTACAATGCAGTTTCAACGAGTCCTATCGATATTTTTCTGTTAATTAAAAATAACAAACACCGTTGTTATCTGAGAGGAGTTATGCTTCTCCCTGGTAGATGCACCACAGCCCGAAAATAACTGACTTTGGGGAACGCAGAACCCTGCACCCCAATCAGCAACATCTGCAGTATGAAAGGGGACTCCAGAGGTTAAAACCAATTTAAGCTTCTCAGTTCCTAGGCAAATGCCGCAGAATCTTCAGAAACAGCTTGGGACGAGGGCGTGTTGAATGGAAATAAGCTCAATCAACCTTCCAGTTTGGATCATTGAGAAGGCTGGGATTTTTAAAAATTGTATTTATTTATTATTGTTTTGTCGTGTTTTGGTTTGGGTTCCATTTGGTTTAAGCTCCTTATTCCTCCTCTGGTGTTACTGGAAGAAATGTGTGTTCCTGCAAGATAGATTTCCTCCCGTGTCCAGAAATCTTCATGGAAGAGAAGTTCATTGCTACCATCTGTATTTGGTTTAGGAGAGCTTTGATTAATAAGGACCACCCTATTGTTCATTTGTCTGACATGTGGAAATATTTGTAATCTGTTCCTGGTGAGAGAGATTTCAGCAAGACCTGGTTTGACTTTCAAACCCACGTTGCCAATGAAAACCAGCCTCCTGAATCCAGAGGTCAGTGGGGAACAAGCAAAGGTGTTTTATCCTCCCGTCACCCCCTCCTGCAAACACCAACACCTGTTAGAAGTGAGGTTGAAACGATCCTGTTGGAACTCCGGGACAGAGACCCAATTCCAACCTGAAAGAGGCTCTGATGTGTGGTGTATAATGAGAGCTGGAGACTGCCCACTGCTACACATCATTATCATTCAGATCATGAAAGAAAATGAAATGGTTCAAGCAGATAACAGCTGTTTTTATTCTGCTTTTCAAAGATTCTCTTAAACAACCTGATCTCATTGCTTTTATTTAAGGGTGAACACCCAATTGTAAACATAGGAGAGATGCATTCTCATGATGTCAGTAATAAAAGCATGTATAAAGCAGCATGTGTATTCTGGAAAGCTAACTAACCATTAAAGCCAAGAAACATAGTCTGGCACAAATCTTATTATGTGTCCAAGAGGACTTGATGGTATGCACATAAGAAAATGTAATGAAACAGCGGGAAGGGGAAAAGAAGGGAGGGGAAGGAGCCAGAGGGTTGGGGGTGCGTACTTTTATAACTGCGAGATGTTAGCAAAATTAGAGGAAAGCAAAGCTGCCAAGATCATCTGAGAAAAGGGTTAGCATAGCAAGTAGAAATGCAAGCAACTGGGTTTCTATTTCATTGTATGTTGGTTTACAGAAACACCTCTTTGTTTTTTTATCTATTAGTTATAGACAATGGGGCGGTTAACCAAGACATGGACAGGAAAAAGGAAGAGGTCCAGTTTTCCTTTTATCAGGAGCTCCTATCTCACTTGGGCAACATGCATCTTTTGTGTTTATAATTGTTCTGATGGTTATGATAAGTATTCGGTGTAACTTGCTTCGGGGATTCAGCATCGCACATTGGTCATCAGAAAACTTAAAAATTGATATTCATCATGATTCTTCATTTTTTGCAAAAATAGAGCAAGAAAATAGGCAATCTCTCCTAGGTGCACTATATGATGACGGTGTTCACTTATTAATTTTTTTACTTTGCACAATAGGTAGCATCCTTTATGAAATGGATCCTATGTGTTAATAAAAGCAGAAATAGATCATCCCTTTACTATACTTGATAATAAAAAGGGAAGCCTATGTATACGTGTGTGTGTATATATATATATATATGCATATATACATATATATATATATACATTCAAAGTTTACACCTAACCTTGGTTTATGACCTGCATAAATTATGACATTCGACCAAAAAAAATGAGTTCAACAAGCAATTTAAAATGGGAATCGTGGGCGTCTGGGTGGTTCAGTGGGTTAAGCCGCTGCCTTCAGCTCAGGTCATGGTCTCAGGGTCCTGGGATCAGGCCCGCACCGGGCTCTCTGCTCAGCGGGGAGCCTGCTTCCACCTCTCTCTCTGCCTGCCACTCTGCCTACTTCTGATCTCTTTCTCTCTCTGTCAAATTAAAAAAAAAAAAATCTTTAAAATGGGAATCGGAGGCACCTGGGTGGCTCAGTGGGTTAAGCCTCTGCCTTTGACTCAGGTCATGATCTCAGGGTCCTGGGATTGAGCCCCACATCTGGCTCTCTGCTCAGTGGGGAGCCTGGTTCCCCTTCTCTCTCTGCCTACTTGTGATCTCTCTCTCTCTCTCTCTGTCAAATAAATTATTTATTTATTTATTTATTTATTATTATATAATCATTTAAAAAATAATAAAATAAAATAAAATGGGAATCTGCTGTTCATAGGCTTAGACCTGTGCTTTAAAAAAGAAAGAAAAAAAAAGTAAAAAGCATTAAAACTGTCAGCTCTGTAGACTTGCTGCTAAAAACATTCTTGTTCACCTGTGCATAAAATACAACCACCCCCAAGGGTGTGCAATTTTACAAAGCCAAATTAATCTTTTATCTGCCCAACATTCAAACTACAATGTATTTCAAAGTTGGAGGACATAAACCACTAAATACGAGATTGTTTTAGATAGCTCTGCCAAAGAAAAACTATATTGCATGGCTTGGGGTCC
Source organism: Mellivora capensis (assembly GCA_004024625.1). NCBI lineage: Eukaryota > Metazoa > Chordata > Mammalia > Carnivora > Mustelidae > Mellivora > Mellivora capensis. The sequence goes on along the minus strand of PISX010001095.1, from coordinate 113,949 downwards.
TGAATTATAGCTGAATTTTCTGCTCTCAGATGTTCATTAGTTTATGTTGGAAGGGGCCAAGGAAAAGTAGCAATACCTTGCACCACCCTATGACATTCTATTCTTTGAATCCAATAGGAAATAATGTGGCAAACAGTGTTTTGAAATGGCATTTCCAGCTCAGTTAGGAACAGTGTTCAGATTTAACTGCAAAAATTTTTCATCAGTGTGAAAAATGCGGATTCCATGGGCTTACGTTAAAATATAACAGTAATGCGCGCGCGCACACACACACACACACACACACACACACAAGTGATCATTCCTAATGGCTTAAACTGATACTCAAATAGTCTATTCATTATCAACTACGGCTATGTTAGTTTTCCAGGTTGTGAGTTATCTGCACCCCAAACTCCTTTTCTTCTTCTTTCCTCCTAAGCACCTGGGTAGGGTCATTCTGCTCACTGCTGTACCCGCCACTAAGATACAATTGCAAATAAAAGGAGACTGTAAAGAAGACACCCATCACCCCGGAGAGGAACACAAGTGTATACAGATTTATGCTGATGAGCGGCACTAAATCTCTGATGAATACATGGTTTTAAACAATACACCCAAACAGGAACTTGAATCTGCAAATACATCCGGAAACAAGAAGCCGCGTAGGCTAGACAGCCAGGGGAGCCAGGGGAGGCCAAGGATATTAGCCCTGAAATTCAGAGTCTTGTTTCTGTTTATGGCACATTAGATAGTCACGTGGCTATGAGACATGAATTTGGAGACCAAATGAATAGGAAGTTTGAAGGCTGAGTGCCAAATGGCTTAAAACATCTGAGAAGTGAAAATATCCCTGAACCAAGGCACGCTACTGTATTGAAAACAATTACTGTTCCTGATCATTTTTCTGCTTTAGATCAAGTTATGTCTCTTTTGGTGGGAGCAGGTGTACTCATGGCTTTGAGAACGGTAACTAATCAAATCACATATGTACACAACACTCCCCCCACACACGTTTTCGGTAAACCCATGCAAACAAAATCACAACTTCTTAGCATCTCAAAGAAAAAAACAAAACAAAACTGTGATTTGTTACCAAGGAAGCATAAATTTCACCTTCCCACTTCTCCGAGATTCGTAGTAATCCAAAATCAAGGGAGCAGAGACACACTGAAAATCCGCTCCTTTACCCCCTGCTTTTGGGATATTAATGACTACAAGATGTCTACCGCTTATTCGGGCAGGAAGAACGGCTTCCCAGAGGGAAGGAGAAACTGGGAACAGACCCAGAGGAGCAATAAGTTCGGGGACAGGTCTAAAGAGCTCTCAATATCAGCACGTTCCAGAGCTTAGTAACAAAGCTTAGACTATTGCATAATCTCTCCATCAAAGTCAGCACACACGATTTCTTTCACTCTGACTTCTGGAAGATGACTTCTTTTTCATAAACGGGCATTTTCCTTACATCAGAATTTATTGTTCGATGCTAACAATTACATTTGCCACTGCCTGTTTTGTCCTGGTCATAACAGGGTTTAAAGAATCAGAAAGAAGGGGGAAATGTATATTTGAGGCCATGCAGTAAATGTAGTTTCCTCTTTAAAGGATGGGGTAGAACAGGAATGTCCTGCTTTCAAAATGCTTATTTTGATTTTGAAGAGTCCTCCTGCCCAGGTGCCATTCCTTTTTCGCTTACTTTTCTCTCAATTGTCTCGCTTTTCTCCACGCATCCCTGATGCAGATTAGCGCAGGCCTCCAAGCCCCAGGCATCAAAGGAATTAGGTCAGACCCAGAAGAAATCAGGTTGCAGGCAAGAAAAAAAAATTAATAAAATAGAAGCTATGCCTGCCTGGTACTTCTGTATTCCTTCAGGCAGACTAAGGAGCCCTGGCCTTAGATGTGACAGTATTAAGTAATAAGGATGCGGGGAAAAAAGAAGAAAAGATGTTGGAGAGACCAAAGATTTTAATAGCATTAGCAACATGATGATAGGCTGAATTTATTTAAAACTAGACTGTATATACTGCTTGGGTAGGGTGGGTTCTCAGCCTTAAAACAACATTGCCAACTAAAAAATAATTCCAGGAAAGATCTAGTGCAGCATCTGTTTTCCTGTGGTTTAGGTTTTGGGGAAAAAAGCTATTTTGTATTTGTATTCCTCCTGAGGTCAGTGGTCTTTTAAGGTATATATTATGTACCTCCAGGAAAGTCATGTTATATTAGCATGTTTAATGCTTACTTATTCAAGTAGTGCTATATTATGTGTTTTGGGGTTATTCTAAGGACAAAAGAGAAAGAGAAAGAGAGAGAGAGATTTTATTAGAAGATGTCCACACTCAGTTCATTCTCCAGATGACCATTTCAGTTGCCATTATCACTCCTGCCGAAATGATTGGAGGAGTAATTCGAATTCAACCTATCACATCATCCGAGGGCCTTCTATGACTAGCAGCCACCAGAGCAAGTTCCGGCAGAGCTGCAAAGGCGGCCTATCAAAGTCAGCAGTAATATTCAAGAGTGTTTTCCAGAGTTAGCGAATGCAGAAGAGAATATTTATATGTGATCTCTCAAACTATAGCAAGTATTTTGGGAGAGATATTTTTCACAGCCCTTAGATTAGCCATTATGCATTCTTTAAGCATTCTCAAGGGGCTTGGGGAGGATGGAATAAACTGTTGGTGAAGCTAGCCACACTTACGCCTGTTATCCCGTTGAGCACTCCCTGAGGGAGATCTTGGCATCTTCAGCGTCTCCTTGTGTGATAAGAAAATGAGGCACAGGCATTAAGCAACTTGTCCAAGACCCTAGAAGGCAGCAGAGATGAAATTTGAACTCAGGGCATTGAAACGAAGCTCCGGTGTCTTCTCCATCGTGCTGCAAGCAGTTTCAAGTTTTAGAAAAGGCAAAATCTCTTTGGGCTTCTGAACGTAGTAAATCTCAGCTCCTGAGAGCTCTCAGATGTACCTTCAAAAGGTTAAAAACAGAACAAAAACCATTGTCATTTTCAGCACTACTCTTATCAATATGATAATTTTAGCCAAGGAAAAATATCATTCTAACTAACATACACTGAAAGATTATTTCATGACAGATACGGGTGTATTTCTTGCATAAGTTAATTTAATAGTCACTACAGGACAGGACATAATATTATTATTCCAACTTGAAGAAAGAGCAATTGAGTTTAAGAGATGTGGAGTAATTTCCCCCCGGTTATCAGCTAGAAAGGGGAAGAGCCAGGATTTAGACTAAGTTGTCTGGTTCCAGAGACAGTATAAATAACCACCAGCTCTATTGCTTCCCCAGGTCATTGTTAATCGAATCATTATATCACATTGTACGTAAAGGAGTGGCATTTCATTACATGATTATGTTCCAAATATAAATGAATACCAATTATTAAGAACATGTTTTACATATGCATAGCTTTTGTCTAGAATTACCTTTGCTCTTTTAAAATCTGGCTTTACCATTTGCCTTCCCGGAGTCATCAGTGTGATTTACAAGGCGCTCTGTCCTCCCAGAGTCGTGCCATAATGGGATCTGTCACACCGGGCTGTATTGATACACTTAAATTTTTCTCCAACTGGACTCGAAGCATCTTGAGGGAAGACACTCCGTCTTTCACATCATTTGGTCACTGGTAGTAGCGCTCGTCATGTAGAAGGTGCCCAAAGGCAACTCTGGCAAGGTTGCATTGACGAATGAAGGAACGAAAAAAGAAAACAGTCTGTAAATACTTGGTTGAAAGAGAGAGATGATTGGATGAAAGATGGATGAGAGATGCATGGGTGGAAATAGAAAAGGACACCTAACACATACATACAGGAAATTCATGGATTTGTCCAATGGATGGGCCAAACTTCAAATGAACAGAGCTTCTTGGGTGTATGTCTTCAAAAAAAATCCATTTTACTCTCTTACCTTTGAGTGCTGTTCTTTCTCCTAGTGTTTCCTTTCAGTAGTCATTAACTATGATTCAGCAAGTTAGTGGTAAATTTGCTCTTGGAAATTGTGGGTTTGGGGGCTAGATTTCACTCCTCTGAAGTCAGACACCCTAGATACCTTTGGATAGAAGAGATGCATCACACTCTTGGCTTCCTAGCTTCAGCTACTCCCTACTTTTCTCCACCATTTGCCTGGCAGGTGCTCCTTGAAGATTTGGCCTCTGTTACCCCTACAAGATTTTAGCAATGAAAACAGCATGAAATCCTAAACTACTGCCAATTGTGAATCTTCTACTTCACAACAGATATTTCATCCTGGTCCTAACAAGGAATAACCCACATAATATCTCAATATTTTGATATTATGCCATTCCAAATGGCAGATTATATTTACCTACCTGTCAGAGCAAGGAAAAAACAATGTTTTCCTCATTAATAATCACAGCTTTGTAAGAAAACATTAATTTCGCCCCCCCCCCAAAAAAACCCACAGAAATCGCAAGCTATCTTCAGATACCTTTCTGATACCATTTATGAATATAATTCTCTGTTTAGAGTACAATTACCAGAGAAAAACTTCTCCACAAAGCATTTGGGGCTGTTTATAACTAGAGATACAGCCACTGCTTTGAGAGTTGCACTGGACAATTACTAGTCGAAGCTTAAAAATATAAAGGCAAGTAAAGATTGGTCTTTTACTTGAAGTCAACAGTTTCCTGATTTTAATCAAGAAAAAGAGTTTACTGGATTTCCTTTTACACTATTAAACAGCTTTTCATTTTTGATCTGATAGACTAATTATTTTTCCAGGGTGGTATAATTCATCCCTTCAATTATTTCTTCCGATGTCGATAGAGAGCCTACTCTTTGTCAGGCACCACAGTGTAATGTGTTTTCTGACTAGTGGTTAAATATCTTGTTTCCCTCTCACTATGTTTTTGCCCTCAATGACCTAGTGTTTATGACTACACAAACTAGCCGGTCAAAGTCTCCAAATAAAATAACACTGGGGGCAAAATAATACATGTGTGGGAGTTTATTTTAATTAAGAGCAATAGCAGTCTGCAGCTTACATAATTTTAAACTATTAGAGATCTAAGTCAGCTTTAGAACACATAAATTCAAATTGTTGTTGGTTGCTACTGAATGGCAAGAGAGGTAACTGGAGTGTTGCCATCTTTTGGTTATGTAAATGAGAAAATATGCAAAATCTCCACTCTTGTTTGGGCCAAATATTTATGTATAAAATTTAGGCACTGCCACAGAATGGGAGTGTGTGTGTGTGTGTAAATATGTGTTTGTATAAATAAATACAAATATATAAAATATATACTTGTAAAATACGAATATATAAAATATATATTAATATATATGCATATGTGTTTTATATATTTATATATTTTTTAAACTATGACACTATATATTCACAGTCGATGTGTTCCTAAACCTCTACAGGATGCAAACAGCAAGAAAACAGAGCCACTGAGTCTAAGAAGTTTGTCTCAGTGGCCTAAAGACAGATGGACTCACGCACAAAAGTCCTCACAATTTTTGAAGGGTACCAACGTAAACTTTTAAACCAAATTAAAAATTACAAGTTGGAAAATGTTTGTGGGTTATCACAACATTCTTTATGCCTGGCCTGCTCTGCACTGACTCATATTCTTGCAAGTCTCATGGGACACCTCTTAAACACACTTCACCTTTCTTTCTTCGGTTTCAGGGTAGAAAGAGTCCCTTTAACTCCTGAAGACAGTAAATCACAGTTTGTGTGGTGGTTCTCAGAAGACACTTAAAGGGCTGATTGGATGCTCTACATAGCACCCTTGCCAAAAGAGTTCGGAAATGACTTCCAGCTTCCCACAGTAATAAAATGGCACTGTTTGGCATCTTTAAGGTAATAAAAGTGAAATTTTTTCCATTCTAGTAAATGAGAAGAGAGGCCTGGTTGTTTTAAAAACTGATTAAAATTCATGTGTTTTCCTCAAATTATAGAGCATGATATGAGCACGCTTACACGCGAACTTCGGACCACCTCAGAGCTCTGTCAGAGCCAGCTCTCTGAGGGAGACACGATGTGCTAGTGGGTCAGTTGCAAGGGAGCCTGGGAAGGAGCCGGCAGGTGCTGAGAATACTGAGGCCATGGTTCAACAGGGGGCACTGTTCCCTCTGAGTCCGTGGTGAATGCATTCAAAGTGCGCTCTTCGGAGGGTTGGGGGTTTTTTTGTTGTTTTTTTCTTTTGGCTTGAAGGAAGCGTTGTGGAAGTTCGTAAGTGCTTCTGGCACTGTTAAACAGCTGCTGAGTCTCATCACAGACTCTGGCTGCATTTTGGTCTTGGGAAAAGCTCTAGCAGACAGGTTTCGTGTCTTTAAGAAAGAGGCTTGTGCAAGGAATTATCGTCATTTGTATACAAGACATTTTAGATTCAGTCGCTCTCCACGTTTCAAAGGAAAATCTTTTGTCATTCCTTTGACTCATAGGGTCTAAGAGGAAGTCTGATCACCTTCCATTTCCCATCTGGGTATTCATTCATAAGGCACCTGCATCTCTGGGATTTCCCCTAGACTACACAATGTTACCAACTGACAACAAACATTGTGCGAAGGAAGACCACCCTTCAGGAAAGGCACCTGTACGTTAGAAGCCTGTCAGCCAAAGGCACGGACGTAGCTTTCTCTCCTTAGTCCTTATTTCAGCTGTACCAGAAGTAAAAATTATAATTGTGGCTGGAAAATTGTGGCTGGCTGGAAAACACAAGACAGATACTTTTTACATGTAGGCCAGCCCACATTCGTCTTTGTTTAATATGCTGCAATTACAAGGCTATTACAAACAAATTAGTAGAATCACGGAAGAATTTTTAATGACTTACTGATTTCAATTATTGCCAAATACCTTCATCTAACCGTCACATCCTTAATTAAGAGACACCGGTGTGTGTGTTTATATAATCTCTTTGTTAAAATTATGCAATGGTGGCCTCAGCAGTTAGGGGCTGGTCCATTCATTAAGTAGACACAACCATCAAAGAGGTTAAGTCCATATTACAATAAAAGCAGGATGTGGACACACCCAGTTTAGCAATAGTGGGGAAGGAGGTGAACTTAACAAAGATATGTTAAGAGGAAGGGGAAATATTGTTACAATGCTTAATGATGGTCTGTAAACACTCGAGTTCATGTTTATTAAGCCTCTGACAGCTCACTTCAACAAAGACAGAATTAGATGTACATGCTAATGCCTTTTGCTCACAAATACTCCCAATGAGTATGACCCAAATCAGAGCATCTGACTTCAGTGGGTAACCATCTGTGATAGAGAGGGGAATGTTTCCTTCTGGGCTAGCCCAGAAATACCAACGGAGACAGGGTTCCTGCAACTAGTCCTTGATTTTCACCTTCAATAAGTATTTACCTATCAAATTATGTGGTCTCCAAGCAGACTCATGCAGAGGTTTTAGAAAGAAACTTATAGCCCCTGATACACTGCTAATCATCCACAAAATACGACATGACATATTTAAAGACCTCTCTTTGCCCTTATCTCTCTGTCATGTGATTTAGCCATTCCTCTCAATACTTTGAGCTAAGAGCTTTTAATGACCAGGGAACATATTTAACTATGAGCAGAATAGTCAGTAGTCAATCAGTAAGTATTTGCTGAATGAATAAGTAAATGAAGAAACATGTTAAAGTTAGTTTCTCATTTTTCTCATTGCTAAAAGGAAGTAATCTTACTTGCAGCAACTATGTAAGGGTAAGAACATTCATGTTCTTGATTTTTTTAAGTGTAATTAGTTTATCCCTAAAAATATAAACTACACTGTGCTACCCTAAATAACCTTCCTGATTAAGAGTAGTAAGAGTTAAGAAAATTAATAGCTAGCAAATTCAACATCTCTAACTCTTATATTAGCAGGAACTTTCCAAAGAGTTTCTAGTTGCATTTCGGTCTGTCCCCTAATCCCTCACTTATTATCTCCTCGTAATTTATTTATCTTCTATATTCCAAATATTCCTATACACTTGTAAATAAAATAATCAGTTTCCTTTAAACATTTCTAATTGTGATCTTTTATTCTAACATATCTATTTTGTACTCAATGGATAAAATTCCATTTATCCATTCACTTCACATACGTTGGTGAGTGTCTACCATGTGCAAGATAACCTACCAAAATTTAAGGATGCAACAGAAAACATTCAGTTTCTCTTTATTCCACATGTTTCAGAGTTCACATAATCCCACTGGCTTGCTTTGATTTGGCCAGTGGTCCTAAGTGATCATACAGCCTGAAGACGTGCCATCACGAGAGTGATTCTGAAGGTTGTCCACGTCATCCGTACCTAGGAACCTGTGACCATGTATGTAGTAAAACAGGTTCTGAATTTCATTCCCTTAGAATCAGGCTCAGTAGATCTGGCACAGAGCCCAGAAATCTGTGGCATTTCTCACAAGTATCCCAGGTAATTCTCAGGCAAGTGGTCTTTAGAACATGCATTAAGAATCATTGTTTTAAGAATTAAAGAGATTTTCGTGCCACGCTTTTTTCCAGGTACAACATGTATCTTCTTTTACTTCCTCATTACATTTTCTCTATAAAACTTAATTTAAATATCCCTGAATTGTGTTCTACAATTACAGAAGAATCCGTTGTGATCCATGAGGACTACGCTAGTATTTTTTTGTCCCTCTAAAAGGGATGGGGATTAATGGGGATTATTAAATGTATTTTTTTAAACTCACATTTTGATAAGAAAAATACTTCAATTGCCATCTTCAATTCTAAATTGATAATTCATTATGAGGGAAATGATGGATTTTTGGTCATTAACTTTAACTATCATTTTACAGAATGATTTTCAGAAGTTTCCACTAGGTACTTTTTTTTAACAATTTCTTTTGTAATTTTCCCTCAAAATATTCCATTGGGTCCTAATATAAATCTTACCTCGGCCTTTAGAAAAGAGTAAGAGAAGATCTATTTTCCTTCTTATGTCAATAATGCCTTACTTCAGGGGCACCTGAGTGGCTCAGTGGTTAAAGCCTCTGCCTTCAGCTCAGGTCATGATCCCAGGGTCCTGGGATCGAGCCCCGCATCGGGCTCTCTGCTCAGCGGCGAGCCTGCTTCCCCCCTCTCACTCTTCCTGCCTTTCTGCCTACTTGTGATCTCTCTCTCTCTGTGTCAGATAAATGAATAAAATCTTAAAAAAAAAAAAAATAATGCCTTACTTCAAACTCTTTGAATGAATTATTTTTCTCTATAAGTCCCTCAGTAATATAGCATCATGTTACAGGTTGTGGACAGAATGACATTATTTAAGGTCAGAGTAGATAGAAAATCTGTGACCAGCCTCTCCTTCTTCTATTAGGGTCTATCATCCTCCCTTAGAAATGTTGGCTTATTATTTCATAATAAGAGTTCCAGACATGATTTTCTTGCTACTAAGGTTGATAGATCATTTCATTAAGAAAATCTGATATATTCCTAACCTTTTCTAATTTAAATGTTGTCATTGTGGGATCTGGTGACTTTTTATTTTTCTTAATTCCAGGTTTTTTTGTGTTTTTTTTTTTAATTCAAGTTTAATTAACATATAGTGTTATATTAATTTCAGGTGCACAATATAGTGATTCAACAATCCTATCCATTACTCAGTGCTCATCACAATAAATGTATGCTTAATCCACTTTACCTCTTTCACTCATTTCCCCCCCCCACCCCCAGAGTCCTCCTCTCTGGTAACTATCAGTTTGTTCTCAGTAGTTAAGAGTCTGGTTCTTTGTTTGTCTTTCTTGCAAGTTTTGTTGTTGTTGTTGTTGTTGTTGTTGTTGTTTAAAATAAATCAGTAATCCCCAAGCTGCTTTAGGAGATTTCAGTTGATATTAGCCTAAGGGTAACCTTCAGTCAAAGGTGGCACCATTTAGACACTTTCTTTGCATAACAATACACATTTACCTTTTTTTCCCCCTTTTTAAAAAGAACTTGTTTTAAGAGGCTCACTTGGAAACAGCTCATAGTAACAAACAATTTTGAAATGTTCAGTTTCTTTAAGTGCTCTAAACACATTCACCTGAATAATCCAGCTCACTAAAGACTGAAAGCCATTCTAGTTATTTGTGAAAACATTGTGTCCAAGACCTGGTTATCCAACAAATATGTTAGGACTAATCAAAATAAAATGAACCATAACATCTCCCCCTCTAAAAACAATCAAAAAATGGATTTTTATTTTGAAAATTTTAAAGACTAAATAAATTTGAAATGCCATTTTAAAATATATATTTCCACATGATAATATGCCCTTGGGCCTGGAAACAATTACAATAAAATTTTGTGGAGAAAACCCCCCACTGGTTTTGTGGTGGCATTTCTGCCATGATTCCAATTAGAACTCCTATAAATCTTGGAATTGAGCAAATAGGGAAATAAAATCCTCATAAAATACTTGTCTGTATTCAAGCCAAAAAAATGAATTTGGATAGGATTCCAAGTCAAACTTTCTAACTTGTTGAAGTTGATCCATTATACCTGTTTTCCAAACTGTGGCAATTTACCTAAACAGTTCCAAGTTAGAATATATACTTCGGTCTTTCCTTTTTAAATGAAATCATAATAATTTTGACCCAATTCCCTACACTAATGTAGCCATTTCCCCACACTGGGTTCTGTTAGGAGCCACAAATAAATAAACAATTGAAATGTTTTCTCCACAAATAATGCTGAGGCGGAGAATGCAGGGATCCTGGGCACTGGGGGCCAGGGCCAGACCAGGCAGTGGAAGTCAGCTTCAAAACTGGACAAAGAAACGTTTGATCAACCCCTTTACAGTGGTAAAATGTCAGATAGAGCACATTTACACTTTTTGGGACTGTTGAGCAGCAACCTCATAAAGAAAATCTTCTTTATCTTTTTAAATGTCATAATTGCATAATTATGAATGCTATGCAAATTATCTATTACTTGCTGAATGATGAATCCAATATACTAAGCATCCTTAAACTTTGGAAAATGCATGAATACCTCTAGGAGAGTGTTTTCAAATGATACATAAAGGTAAATACAAATGCTTTCTGGAATCATGGGCAAAGCCTTTGAAGAAACTTTTTTTTTTTTTTAAAGATTTTATTTATTTATTTGACAGAGAGAGAGAGAAATCACAAATAGGCAGAGAGGCAGGCAGAGAGAGGGGGAAGCAGGCTCCCTGCTGAGAGAGCCCGATGCAGGGCTGGATCCCAGGACCCTGAGATCATGGCCTGAGCCGAATGCAGTGGCTTAACCCACTGAGCCACCCAGGCGCCCCTGAAGAAACATCTTTAAACAGGAAAATCCCTTGAGGAGAGACCTGAGTCACTTTATAAGCGAAAAATGCTGTCAAAAGGTAGAGAGAGTCCATCCTAGAGTTTCAGTTCATCTAATCCCATCAGAGTTGACAGCACTAAAGTATGTGTCTCACAGTGAAAGCATCTCAATGGTGAAGGTCTACCTGCCTTCACTGTCTTCTAGAAATATGTTACTGGAAAAGGAAAGTATTCTTCGTCTACCCTAAGCAGTCGAGAAAGTAAATACACTCATAACTAGGCAATGTTTGTTGTCAGTAGGCCTGTGATTGTAATGAAAGTTCATAATCCTTTTCCTTTTCTTATAAATACTTACAGATATTAAAATTATATACAGACAAGGAAAGAAAAACACAAAGAAAAAAGAGAAAGAGAGAAGAAACCCCTGGCCCATAGTCTGCTTTTTGATCACTTACCAATAATGCCAAAGTGAAAACAGATAATTAAATTAGATAATGCTTTGGATAGGAAAAACACATTTAAAGCACTCTGCTTGAAAACGTTAATACCATAATTCTCATCAGTATATTAGATATCATCCTTCCTCCAAAAGACTTCAATCTCATTGGATGTCTATCTCCTATGCTTCAGTTTTTGTGAAAGGCTTTTTGTTGTTGTTGTTTTAAGTTGTCTATCTGTCCTCTATCAACAATCCATCCACCTATGTAAATGTCTATATCTCTATGTTTATCTAGATAACTTCTAAAATTGGAGGAAAGAAGCCTTTTCAAATACCTTACCAAAAATCTCCCACACTAATAAAATCAAGTCAAAATTAAAAGAAAATGAGATCATCTTCTAGGTTTGCGGCAGGAGACACCTCTACCCTTTTCCCTGACTTCAACTCAGCATGATTTTCCATGTTTTCCCAGTGTTCTTTTGCTTATGAGACAAAGTGTGTTGTTTCATCCTCCAACGCTGCAGTGATGTTCTCACAAGGAGTTTTGATTTGAGAATCTTTATGTGGCATAATTATACATTCTGTCCAGGATGCTATTGACGGGAAGCAAACTATTTCTCTCCTTCCATTGTCATGCTTGGTGGAAAGGCCAGATGGGTCCAGTAGCTAAAACTACAAAAGAAGCTCTCCCAGGTCATTGGTGGGAAGTTCAGTATTACTGCGGCCCTAATAGCGGCTGCTTCTGTTTGAACTCTGGGTTATGAAAGATGAACTACATTAAATGCTAAATCATTAAATATCAACTGAGTAAAAGCACTGTGGTGTGTTCCCTGCTTAAATCACCAGCATCTGTCTTCTCACATGCAAAGAGTTGCTCTTTACAATCATGCAGCGAAAACACTGACAGAAGGGCCAAGGCTGAACCCGCACAAAAAACCTCAAACAGCATCTTCTGGGTTTTCAGTTGGTGAGTAAACGACCATCAGCAAATATTCAGCAGTGGAAGTAAAGCACAACATTGCATTTAACACAGCTATAAAATATTTAGGAATGCATAATCCCTTTAGAGCCTCTTTTTTTTTCCTTCTATTATGTGTTTATTCTTTAGGAAAAGAAAAACAACTGTTTAAATTATGTCCACCTAATACCTCAGATTTACTGCAAAGCCTACAATTTGCTGGTTTCCTTTTACTATTGATCCTCTTGTTACTTATGGGGATGTGAACATGGTAACCCAAGATATAGCTCAGACTTATTCAAAACTAAAACTGTACAGTAATAGATGCCATAAAGTAAGGTTGCAGGACCGTTAGAAAAATCAGACCCTTCTCATCTACTTGAATTAGGTGGCAGAATCATCTCAAATGGCAATTATAGCTGTACTATCCACTCCCCGCACGGCTCAGCTTTAGAGTAGTAAGTACACTCACGAGTGCAAGCCGTGTCGTAAGACAACGGTCTTTATCTTTATGCCGCACGTGCTTTCATGGTGCCTTGGCCCACCGTGGGTTTGTATTATCCACCCAAGCGTTGGACCTGTCATGACGGGGTCGTACTAGCTGCCAGTGTCGTCGCAAGATACTGGAGGTAACCAAAGAGCATCTCAACTGCGTATTCTTTTCCCCTCCCCTGAATATACAGTCTACCGATCATTTTTATGATATGCTTATTTTGAAAATGTATCCTGTCATGTCATTCCGACACTTGTCTCTGCTGGAAACATATTACTTTCTATAGACAGTAGAAAGAGGGTCTCTAAAGTGTTCTGAGTAGTTATACTTACAGACTCATTTCACTCAACAGATGAAAGGAAGAATTTTCTTTTCATTTCTATTAAAAGATGTCATAAAATTATTTTTGCATCAGTCATAGAACAAATGAAATTTGGAGGAAAAAATTTTTCATGAGTGCTCTACTTATTTTAAAAAGACCTGAAAGTTTAAAAGAACACACTTTTTTAAAAAAAATTTATGTTCTTCTTTTAAAAAAAAAAAGATTTTATTTATTTACTTGACAGAGAGAGAGATCAGAAGTAGGCAGAGAGGCAGGCAGAGAGAGAGGGGGAAGCAGTCTCCCTGCTGAGCAGGCAGCCTGATGCGGGGCTCCATCCCAGGACCCTGAGATCATAACCTCAGCCGAAGGCAGACGCTTAACCATCCGAGCCAACCCACGTGCCCCAAGAACACACAGTTTTTTAAAATAATGATAAAAAGATGAAAGACACACATTTTTATATCTGTCAAACTTCTTTTTTATTGGAATTGTGTTATTTTAAAAAGTTATAAAGATGTATTTTATCATAGGAACAAATCTACCTTTTCATTGTTCTATTAAATGGCATGTACATCCAGTAAGAATACCATGGAATATCTTATACGCATGATGCACTATTTTCTTTAGTGAAGAAGCAATTATACTCTTGTAATGAACCCTGAAGACTTGGAAGATCATCTTATTGTGTGACCTTAGGAACATATTTATCAGCTATTGGCCACCATTTGCTCATTACTGCTGTGGCAGTAATAGTGACAATCTCATATATGTGTGAGAATAAAATAATAAAATAAAATAAGTAGATATCATAATACCTGGCACATATTAACCTCTTAGAATAAGTGAAATGTTGGTTTTGTTCCAAAATACATATAATGTGTTTCAAAACTTTACTATGCAGTTTACCATGTTTCCTACAGCCTCTTCTCCTTCCCTGTTTTGCTAGGCATTTCCTAAAAAGACTTCTTTTTATAGCTTCTCATGCCACATGTTTTATCCACTGGAAATCTTTCTGAGACCAACCAGCGAGACCAACTTGCAAATATATTAACAGAAAACGTATATGGCATGCGGTTACCTCTTTGGGGACATACATAGACAAATAGAAAATGTCACTAATGTCACAGTGTCATGTTTTAGAAGAAATACAAATCTCCGTGAACTGCTGGACATGATTTTGCTAACATGAAAAAGAAAAGACAATTTTCACAAAATTAAACTTCACCCTCTGGGATATGGTTATCCTCATGTTTGCTGCTTTTAAGATTTTATTGGCTTACACTCACATTCGGGTCAAACTGAAGATAGTCAAGTATTATTTAGTAGCAATAGAGGGGGATTGAGGGTAAGGCAGGCATGCTCAGGACGTTGTCTAGAGCACAGAAGCACGATATATACCTATTATTCAATACTGTCTTATCATTGTGTTAAAAAATATACATCCAGACAACCCAGAAATGTTCCCTGGACAGAAATGAGGCTTTAGAACTATAAGAGTTTGTGTCCTTAAGAGGAAGAAACATGAGTCAGTCATAATTTATAATGGATTCCGTAACACGGATTCTAAATACTGATAATCTAGCACAACTACAAGAATCGTTCAGTACAGTGTTTCGAATCTTTGTCAATCAACTTCCTCTTATTTTCCCGTCGCCATACTAATGTTCTACACATCCACTGTATAAATAACAAAGATAGAAGCATAAGTATTTCACTGCAAAATGCTACCTGAAATGTAAAAAGAAACCACTTAATTAATTCTTAAACCACTCAGACTAATTTCATCAGAGATTAAGTCATTCAACAAGTCGTGTCATTACTGAAGCCAAGGTTAAATTGCTCCTTCTAAAAAACATAAAGCCAATCTTTAAAGAGCTTTACAAAAATGAAAGAACTGATTGATCTTGCCTCACTCTCCTGCTGAAAGAAAAGCGATCTATCCATCTACCCAATGCATCAGGCTCTCTATCTGGTTACTTGCTTTTTCCGTACTGGTTACAAAGTTTCCAAGGACAATACATTTGGGTATGATAGTGCACATTCATTTCATAAAGACACCTCAGTTTCTTCTCATTTTTTGGAGGAGGATGAATTTTGTCACTGAACATTCCAAACGCATGTTGCTCGAAAGGAGTCCATTGTTCACCAGCACTTACGGAAATCCTGAACTTAGGTGTCCAAGAGCCTGCAAAAAAGGATGAAGCATCATCCCGCAACGGCCATCTGTTGAGTGTTTTCCCGACAGCTGTATCTCTTGGCCATCACAAATATAGAGCATCACAAGAGGCACGAAGGAAGTGCACAGCCGTCAGACACAGAGGAAAATTCCATGTTCATCTGTGGAACAACATTGCTTTTAATTGCCCCATAATGATTTTCTAACAGACACAATGGTATGTAGTGCAGTCTTAGAGTTGATTTAAAGCACACAATAAACCACAGTGCAGCTGAAAAACCAATTGAGACTTCTTAGTGCCAGGAAGGTTTTTGTCCTACGTGAATACTTAAGAGCAATTTTCACCAGCTACTCTGTCCACAGTCCACTTTTACCAAAAATAACTGCCTCTATCCTTGTGCCGGGGCAGTTTTGAAAAGTAAATGCACATTTTTATTTCAAATATCAGTGAAGTTAAGCTTCGGTTTCATTTTTAATCTTTGGGATACACAATTCTAAAATAAGTTCATTGGTGAGGTGATGGCCCCAAATCTCACTTTCCTGATTTTTTTTTTTTTTTGAAACATTAAATGTTTTTATTCTTAGCCTTCAGTGTAAAAGTCCAACCATCATCAGACTTTGCTCCCTCCGGAACATTCTCTGACACAATAATTGAGGTAGTATTGAGGTGGAGGAATTGCCTCCTCAGACACTGAAATCCTTGCCTTTTTAGTGCGGGTAATTAATAACAACACTAGAAACTACTATTATTTGAGGCCCCACTATGGGGCAATCTTCCTCTGAAGACTTCAGAGCCTGGAACTTGAAAAATTCCGGTCAAAACGACACTTTATGCGAAAGTGTGATACGCTGTTTCTGGGAATTCAGTTGTCAGAATATGATGGATTAATCAGCAGAGGCTTTCTAAATCCCCCCCACCCCCCGCACCATTCCATTCTGTAGCATAAAAGAAAAGAGAGACACGGAACGACAGACAGAGAGAGAGAAAGGAACTTCAAAAGAGCAACACTTTTACACTTTCCTTTAATCCCATCATCATTATTATAAAAACCGACATGTGTTAACCCTATCACATACATACACAACACAAGCATACACACGCGTGTGCACACACACTCACGCATGTACTCTAAACTCTCATTTTCTTCACCAGTTGCCAAATCTCACTTATTTGTACACTGCCATGTTATGACCTGTAACTCAGTGGTGTGGCACCAAGAGGTATTTGGTGCCACACCAAATATTGTACTCAAATTAAAAACAAAAACAAACAAAAAAATCTGTGTAAAGTGCATTAGGTACATTTTGGACTCATTATTTTTCAGGGGAAGAAAATCTATGCCAAAATGAGCCCCACATGCCATTAAGTGATATTTTTTGAGGGAAAAAAAAAAATCAGAGTCACCTACCCAGGATCCCAGATGGCACAAAATCTTGGAAAATACACTTTTGACTCCTACTACCTACGTTTGTGAACTCTCCATAACGCATTCCAAAAGCAGCTTTTTCTCCAATGCCCCGCTGTTCTTGGTAGTAAGGCCTGTCTATGGACCTAACTTCCTGGTTCCACTACTTCACTGTGAGTGACCGTGAGAGACAATAGCTAAATGTGCTGTCACATGGATGCTACTGTTACTTCTTTTTTTAATCCAATAGATCTTTGCACTCTTGTAGTCTCTTATTGTTGGGAAACATTCTCTTGTTTAAAAAAAAAATGTGGGGCGCCTGGGTGGCTCAGTGGATTAAGCCTCTGCCTTCCGCTCAGGTCATTGTCTCAGGGTCCTGGGATGGAGCCCCCAATCGCATCGGGGCTCTCTGCTCAGCGGGGAGCCTGCTTCCACCCCCGCTCCTGCCTGCCTCTCTGCCTACTTATGCTCTCTGTCAGATAAAAAAAAGGAATATCTTTAAAAAAATAAAAATATTTTTTTTTAAATTGCATATACAATCCAAGAAGCGCCAAGGAGCCAAACCTAGACTATTCAGTAATTTGGGAAGGAAAGAAAAAGGTATAAATACAGCCTAAATCTGCTCAAAGAGTACTCCTTGTCCCTAAATCAGTAGTGGGACAGGATTTCAGCCTACCCTCAGTGCCTTGCCCATCAGAAGCACAACCCTCACTCCTACTGGGCAAAATCAGTTGCCTAATGAACACATGCATCAAATGTCTACTTCCTTCAGGGGTGCCCTCATCTATGACTAAAGCATTCTTCAATCTCTCTCTCTCTCTCTCTCTCTTTTAAGATTTTATTTCTTTATTTGACAGACAGAGATCACAAGTAGGCAGAGAGGCAGGCAGGGAGAGAGGGGGGAAGCAGGCTCCTCGCTGAGCAGAGAGCCCGATGCGGGGCTTGATCCCAAGACCCTGAGACCATGACCTGAGCCGAATACAGAGGCTCAACCCACTGAGCCAGCCAGGTGCCCCCAATCTCTCTCTTAAAACAACAGTTTCCGTACACCAAGCAATGCAGGCACTGTGGACCTCTTTTCTAACAATAAGGACCATGAAATTATATGCATCTATAAATGGAACGAATAAGTACAGAGTGCCGCACAGGTGCCAGCAATGTTTTGGGTAGTGGAGAAAAAGGGGCATACACATGATATAAAGCCCCCGACCTTGTGTATTTTATGTTGTTAACGGGAGAGACAGATGCGCAAACACTAGCCAGGTAGTCACAAATACTGGGCAAAGATTAAAACCGAGTAAGGAAACGGAGAGAAATGGAAGTGGGGAGGAGAGTTTGCCGGCACGGGGTCTGGGGGCTGGGGCTTTAAACAGTGTGGTTAGAGAAGCCCTGCCTCTTGCGGTTGGATTTGAGTGGAGACCTCTGCCAGTGTCCCAGGGAATAGATTTCCAGTCAGTGGAACGGCTGGTGCAAAGGCAATAAGGTGGGAAGGGGCATGGTGTGTTTCAGGAACTGGCTGTTTCTGAAGGCCTTTGTGGCATGTTGGTGTACAAGTTGCCAAGGCTTCGTGCTTGTAAAGGTTGTCTCGTATTCTAAGATTATGGCTTTGCTCCTTCCTCCCACCCCCCCACTGATGTTAACATGTCTTTTTTTTTAAAGAAATGATGTAAGATTTCAATGTTAGTTTTGTGTGTGTGTGTGTGTGTGTGTGTGTGTGTGTGTGTTTTAAATAGCCTGACTTGGCAATATAAAATGTTGGCAACCTTATGTTGTTCTCTTTTTCTTTCCTTCCCCAAAGTAATTCATGAAATACAAAACTCCGTTAAGCTCTGGCTTAAGACGACATGTATTTAAAGTGCCAAATCCCTCCCTGCCCCCACACCGGGCCCATGGAAAAGTCCATCTTAATGGGCTCCTTCGTGTTTGTTTTATTTTACTAATGTTCGTACTTACTTCTTATTTCCCAGGTTTATTCTGAAAGAGAAAGGAAACACTGGGCTTCAAAAATGCACATTTTGTGTGTTTGGTTTATTTTAGTTTGTTTTTAACATGAAAAGGCGGTAGTAAAATCTATCCCTGATTCTTTAATAAAACAGCATGTCAGCAGAACAGGTACGGGAAATGGAGCCCTCCCAAGATCTTTTATAGTCTGACATCAAAATTAAATTGGGATGTTGAGAACATCTGGGCCTCTCCTCCTTCTCTATCTAGCCCCAGGATTTCCAAGGGATATCCATGTTTGTTTTGTGTTTGTGTTTGGGGGGTAAGGTGGAGAGTCTGGAACTGTTTTTTTGCTTTTTTGTGTTTTTTTTTTCTTTTTTTCTTCAAGGGGAAAAGAGAAAACCAGATATTTTCAAGGGAATTGACTAGTAGTGGCCAGTATAACAAAGAAACCCCGCTAAGCCTAACCACAACCTGACAGAATGAAAAGTGACTCCAGAGCTGCCACTCACCACAAATCCCCACGAAACATGCCAGGAAATCAGCTGAAAGCAGTAGAGAGGCTGCTTCTCAAGGGCCACAAACACGACCCCCAGAGAATCTTCTGGTCCCATTCAAATTCAAAGCTTCGAAAGGAGGGGGCTGCTGCTGGTGGTGGAAACAGGAGACGGAGAATTAGCAGCCCTGTGATCACTTTCAGGGTTATGATGAAACTGATTTAAAATGCAAAACCGCGTTCCATTGTAAACACCCAGGCAAACTGGAAGCTGAGGGGAAGTAGGATTTCATTTAGTGATTTTCAATTTTAGGATTGCAACCCCAGGAAGGGTGGAAAGATCCACGCTATTTATTTTTCCAGAACTGAGATTGCCTGTTCTTTTTTTGTAGGATAAGTGAACATGGACTGATACATTACTTCTTTGGGCTTCCATGCTAATAAGGCATACTTCCCACAGAATCTGACAGAAAGGATGAATACCTTGCCCTTCTAATGGTTAATTTGTAGTGGCATGTGTATTTCTTGAATGTTCATGAAGTTTTCTAATTCATCAGCACACAATTGGGCTTTTTTTCTTCCCTTTACACAGAATGAAATGCCAAGAGGGCAAGAGGTTCAGGGTGTTGTATTATCCCTCAGCCAATGTATTTACTACCCAAAAGTTATTGCTAATTTTTTTTTTTCTACCTCAGGAACAAAATTGTTTTTCGGCAAATAATTTAGTACTGACCACACTTTCAAATGTTTATTACTGTCGAATCTGTCGCAGATTGCATCAAGCCACAGAGATGCTAATCTATCTCATGTATTTGAAACTCCTCTGGGAAACATATATTCGGGCTTACTGCTGAGTGAACATGACTGTTAGGATTATAGAGACCATACAGGGTGAAGAAAAGCAGCATCGCTTTTCTGACTGGAAAGTAAACAATAGGGTGATTGTTGGCTTACACGTTGGGGCCAATAGCCCTACTGCTGAGGAGCTCTATGTAAAAACCAAGATCAGCAAGCAGTCTTGATGTTTTCTTCTTGGAGTTGGATGTTGTCAAGGATTCAGATGAGCCACCCTAGTGAGTATGCAGGAAACAAAACAGGATATTCTTGTTTAAGGACTGCTTTCTGTAATTATGTTGATTTTTTATGCGACACTTGAACTTTTAAAAACTCAAGGATGCATAAGAAGTACTCCAGAGGAGAATAAATGATTGGGATTTTGTCTTAAGTGAAATGTTATCTTGCGTTCTTAACAAAATTAACTTGTTTGTATTTGTGAGTGGGTCTATGAATTAAGTATACTTAGACTATGCCTGTTTTGTCTCCCCACCTCACCCCCTCCACCAGCACCACCTTTTTCAAATGGGAGGTCAAGCTGTCTTTGGAACATCTTATTTCCTGCTTGGAAAAGGCACTGGATTGTATAATTGTCTTGACAGGAAAGTTTCAAGAGTACCAGGAGTTTCCCCTGGAAGGCTTGAGGGGGTAAATGTGCAGCATCTATAAAGTTCTTTCCTTAGAGCTATCATGAGCTGTTCCATTGTTGTGTATACAAAGTCTTCAGAATGGAAACAGCTAAACTAAACTGTAAATACTCTAAGGAAAAACATCTTTGGAAATATGTGCTGTGGGCTTGCTTGGAAACATTGTACTTTTATCTGTCCTTCCTTGCTGAGGAAGGAACATCTGGCTCAGCCACTTTCTGGTGAATGCTATCATGCTACTGACATCCGGCTACTCCTTTCCCACCCAAATATCAGTTCTGTGTATTAGACAAGGGATGTAACATATTTGTATGCCAAGAAATCTGATTTGGTGACAATTATTTTGCCCTTTATTTTAACAAAATTACTTCATGCTCCTTTTCTTTAATCAAAATGCCATGCAATTTCCTATTTCACTTGAATAATTCTAATAATTTTACAACACAATGAAAGGATTATAGATTAGCACAGGTCAATCTCCTCCATATTCTCCTTATTTTTCTTAAGATTCCAATCCACAAAAGGTCTTGGACCACATAATACTTCCGGGTCAAGGACACCACAAGGTCCCTTTGCAAAAGCACCCCAGCTGAGCAATCATATTCCAATGGCAGTGTGCCCTGAGTTTTAACCATTGTGATTCAATGGAGAAAATGAAATGTAAACTAGATGTTAACTGCCGACTTTACTCAGGGACACGCTGAGAATGCTGATTTCACTCTAGGGGTGAGGCTTATAGGATAGAATGTAAAATGGAGCTTGGGGGTCACCCTGACTGGGTTTGAATGCAGATTCTACCATTCCACAAGCAGATTACTCAGCATTTCTTTCCCTTGGTTTTCTCCTTTATAAAAGGAAGATCATAATCTTTTAATTATGCATTGCTGCATAACAAAATATCCCAAAACTTGGTTAGACCATGTAGGTTTATACCAGTGATTATCCTTCGCTTTTCTATGAATGACTACACTCCATTGGGTGGTTCTCACTTGGGGTTGGTTATTTTGTGGGGTCAGATACTCACTGGATAGTAGGCTTGAGGGGGCTGGCCATCCAATATACTTCATTCCCACTGTGGGCTGACAGCCGACTTGAGGCTCACTTTCCATCTCCCCTCTTTCTGTGGCTTGAGCTTTCTCACAGCACAGAAGCCTTAGTCTGACTTCTCACATGGCAGCTCAAGGTTCCAAAGGAAAAAGGCAGACGTCCAGACCTACCCTATTGTCTCTTCTGCTCTATTTATTCATCAAGCAAAGCACTAAGGCCAGCTCAGACTCATAGGGAGAGAAGGTAAACTCTACCTCTCAATTTCAGGAGTAGCTAATGATTTCCCGCCATCTTCAATCTACCACAGATACCATATCTACCACATAGAATCTTGTGCGAATTCAGTAATTCATCTACGGAAAGTACCTAGACCAGTGTCTGACACTAGTAATATATTTTCAATAAAAGTCAGTTATTTTTTATGTTCTAGTCCTGACACCACTGTATTCTTCTTTTTCACATTCACTGCTATTTGAATTTACTTGTAATTATGTTTGTATATATGTATATATGTGTTTATTTTCTCTCACCTATCCAAATATAAACTTCACAACCACAGTGACCTCAATTCTTTTCCCCTCAGGGTCTAGAAAAATGCCTGGTATATAATGAGAGTACCGTGAGTGTTTGTTGAATGAATAAGTGAGCAAAACCCTGACAAATATAGAACTTGGATGTTTGGTTGTGGAAAATGGGAGTATGATTGGGGTTGGGGGAATATTATGATCAGAGAGAAGAGTCAGAGAGAATTGACATTCTGATTTATTTAAATGGTTTAGAAATTAAGATATCCTCTGTTATCTGGCACAGCTTTTAACTGAAACTGTCTTAAGAAACACAAATATATGAACAAGTCCCACTTTGTCTCCAGAACAGCCGACAACTGGCACAATTTGAAAACCGCCCTGTGCCACCCATGGGCCTTAGAATCTGACAGGCCTGGGTTTAAGTCCCTGCTTTGTTACCTGCTTGCCAACCTGACAAGTTTTTGTAACTTTTCTGGGTTGTAAATCTGCAAAATCAGGCAACAAGGCATACCTCATGGGGTTCTTATGAGAATTAAATACAACTGACAAAGGGTTTCAACACAAGTACAGGATACAACTGATAAACATGTACTAATTTCCAAAAATATTGATGATAAAGAAACTATTGATATGACTTTGAATATACTTGTACTTTATATTAGAGGGGATGGCTTTTCAGTTTTTATTTTTCAGAAAGTCCTCTTATGTTCCATACCCATTTTAAAATAATATGAAGTTCACTTTTTATGAATTCACATTCAATCTATGAGCGTATCAATCCGTAAATTAACCCCTCTGCTCCACCCAGTATTTGACACAGGAACTGTAACAGAATACTGCAGAAGTCTTAACAACCGTGTTAAAAATAAATATTTACATTTATCAAGAAAAATTGTGACATCAAAGGAAGTAACTATCATGTCCAAGGAACACTTCCTAGAATTCAAGGGGAATGGCCCTGCCCTAACCCCTTCATGAGGATGTCCAAAAGTCAGTTACTTAATCAACAGATGGTACTGGTCAAGAGCT
Organism: Mellivora capensis; assembly: GCA_004024625.1. Classification (NCBI taxonomy): domain Eukaryota; kingdom Metazoa; phylum Chordata; class Mammalia; order Carnivora; family Mustelidae; genus Mellivora; species Mellivora capensis. The sequence continues at coordinate 90,405 of PISX010001095.1, read as the reverse complement.
CAAAAAATTCAAAGCACTCAGAACTTTGGGGAATTTTTTTTAAAGGAAACCACTTCTCCTTGGTTTTTAGTGTACTTATTATTTAAAAATAAATTTACCAACCAAGATAAACTGATAAGTATAACAATTTTCTTTCCTCAACATACACACACACAAAATCAATTCAAGATGGGCAATTTATGGATACACACACATACTTCTATAAATTCATAGTAAGGAAATTGGCCAATTTTTTTTCTGTTTTATTGTTTTGGAAAAGCTCTCAACTATTTCCTACACTGAAAAACTGCTCTAGAATATGTGGAAGATAGAAGCTAGAAAAAAAGGACTTAATAGAGAATCAGTCACATGTCTTTGAAAGGACAATATGCAGCACTGATGTTGCATACGGCCGGCAGCTAGAGAGTACGGCATATGTTCCATTCTCCAAGGAACAGAACTCCAGAGCGTGCACAAAGCAAGCCCAGTTCAGTCCTCCAACATGAAGGGGAAGGTTCTTGCGAAAGTCACAGTATAGCATAGTAAAATGTATTTGATTTGTTTTCCTTTGGGCAGGGGAGGATGTACAATTACAGGTTTGATACCAGATAGTGGCAACATTAAAATTACATGTGCCTGAGAAATAATAGGTGGTTAGTAAATATCAGTTTTCTTTCCCTCTTTCTTTTGAACTATATTTTCTTTTTCATCTATTACCTCAATGCTGGAGCTCTTAGCCACATGGGCTGGTATCATCCTATGGTTCTTTGTTCTCAAGTAAACAAACCTAATCTCCGTTAAGCATTAACAACGGCAGGTCAAGGACCAATGGTTCAGTCAAGAACCAATATGCGGAACGCAGAAACTCAGATGAAATAAATACAAATTAAATTCATCTGAGCATTTCCATCGTTCCATGTTTAGTTTTTTCATGATCCATACATCACAAAGAAAAGCATACCATAGCTTAACATGAAAGGGGAATTCCCTATCAAGATCTGATTGGATCAGATTTATATAAGACTTCGTATGGGCAGAGATTGAAGTTCATGCCACCACTATTTTACTATACAGATGTGCTGACGAAAAGGAATTTTTTTGTTTTTTTTCCTCCTTCCATGTTACCCCTTCCAAAGATTGTCTCTAATTCTACTCTAAAACAGTAAATCCAAATGGCAAGAATTCTCCATAAAAGGCATACCTAAACATTTACCTCTTGCTTCCATATTTATGGTAATGATCACTAATACCTATAGTTTGGATTGTCATTTGCTCAATTTATCCAACCAAGACAAAAGCCCTTTAGGGGAATTTAACTGTCTAGTCTACTATTTAACCTCATGAACAAAAACACTGTGTTGCCTCACTGAAAAAGATTCATTGCAAGGGTTAAGGGCAGATGAGAAGAGCGTCTATAGTCTCCTGGAATCACAAATGTACAAACAAGAAACTAATTTTTCTCTACTGTTTTTATATAAAAAAAAGGGGGGGGGTGGCTTTTTTTCACACTAGGCAAACAGCAATTGGTTTAGTCTCTTAAATTTACATCTCCTAAGTAGTGTCAGTATTCAGGCAGATTAGTTTAACAGGCCTTGTGTTATCATCCAAGGGGGGAAAAAAAAGGAAAATATATCCAAAGTCATCTGGTTAATTGGAGGAGGTGGGGAGACAAAGTTGTTCCCATTAAGTTCTTTTGGAACTGTTGCAAGATCCACAAAATCTGTTTTTAGCTCATTCATCCTCTTGAATGTGTGATGTGTTTTCAATTTAATGATAATTGCCCTTTCCATTTCTTTGATAATTGCCCTCTCTATTATCATTTATGGAGATTCAAATTATAAATCAAGACAAGACAGCCAGAAAAATATTATGATTGTCCCTTCTGAGGCCACAGCAACTCAAGTAACACTGCCGAAGTCTGAGAGTTTGAGCCATTTTCATTTGCATGTATCTGAACATTTTATTTTAGGGTCCAGTGGTTTTCCTAAAGAGGAGGTTGCATGACAATCATAGGACTGAATGATAATGGATACAGAGAATATAAGTTTAGCTTCAGTGCAACAGTTATAAATGTGTATTCGAAACCAGAAGCTTGCTCTCCTATTTGAAAGCGAAGGTGAAAAGTGGACCAGAAATGTTTGCTATCAGTCACCTGGTGTCTCCACGGATGATACTGCACAGCCCCGCTTCCCTCAAGTTTCTCTCTCCTACTGCTTTTTGGGGGAAAAAAAATGCCTTCTTCTCATTGAATATGCTCGATGATCCACACAATAAGTACAAACACGTGAGTGAGATTTTATCTACAAATCCAGGAATCGATAATAAAAATCTGCACCCAAGAATGGTTCTTTGAGGCGGTGCCAGCTTGTACCTGCTCAGGAGACCCTATTATTAAGTTTTCAGGAATTTGGCAGGTTGTCTGTTCCCCCAGAGTCACTATTAAAAATTAGTTGTATACATTTTTATTTAAATACATTATATTAAAAACAAAGTCAGTAAATACACAGAACTCATCACTTATTGCAGGACTTTGCACTGTTTTCTATATTCCTGTGGGTGTTTTTGCTTATCTCATTTGAATGTTAAAAATGCCATATCATGGTGTGATTGGGAGCATCTCTTCCCAGTTCTGCATCGGTAACTTGGGACACATGAGTAGCTTAAAATCCATGATGGCGATTATACTGCTAATATAAAAAAGTGCTGCAAATCATTACTTTTCCCCCCAGAGAGCTAGTAGTTAAAAATTTTGCCGCCCAGCTCTGAACAGTAATAGAATTTTGTGAAAGGGAGGACCTTGGAGCTGGGAAGATCTTGGTTTCCTTGGGGCTCAATTAGGAGCTGTATGATCTCGGGCAGTTTCCTTAAACTCTCTGTGCCTTAATTTGTCACTCTCCTGCTTAATCTCCTTCAATACCTTTCCACTACTCTTAGGATAAAGTCCAGAATCCTTAGGGCCTCCTCTCCCTTATCTTTGCCCCAGTTTTCTTTACTCCTTGAATCCTGTAAGTTCCTCCTGCCAAAGGATCCTCACATCTGGAATGCCCTTCTTGCAGATGTAAAATGCCACTTTCTCAAGGTAGACTTCCCTAATAGCAGCCCCCTGTACCTCCCACATAATGGGTTAGGACACTCACGTATAGACTTTCACAGAGTCCTGAACTTGTCCTTACAGCACTTGTCAAAAGTATTAACAAAACTGTTTCATAGGTCATCGTTTGCTTGATATGAAAGCCCCCACTCTTGCCCATGTTTCTTATGCATGTTTCTTTACTTCTCAAGTTCAGGCCTATGCTTTGCTAACCTGCCCACTTAAATTTAATCTGTAAAATAATCTGTTTTAATAAAGAGCAACCCTCTCTCCATAATCCCTTGTTCTACCCACGAGGCACTCCAGCACAGTGTTAAAGATACGGTCTCTGAGACTCTCTCTCTTATGAGCTGTGTGGCCTCAGCAACCTCTCTGTAGCTCCATTTCCCAATTTATGAAGTATGGTTAATTACAAAATCTGCTCATTTGGGGTCATTGTGAAAATGAATTGAACTGACTTCCCGTAGAGTGCTCTGAGCAGTGTCAATGATGTAGGAATCAGTATTTAACTGTCTGGTATTATTTCTACTTGCCTTCCCTCTCTCCCTTTCCCTTAATGACATCATTTCCCAGAACCCCCACATCTATGGAGGCCCCATTCTTCCATTACCTTTGAGGATTATAGACGATCCCACAGCTTTAACTGTCTATCAGAATAACACCCAACTCTCTTACACTAGTTTCTCTCTTAATTTGTACTATTACAGTCCTAGCTACTTATTGTCACCTCCATAAGTTTTTGACACAGAAAACACAAGGTACCACACCCAAATCCATCATTACCCCATTAAACGAGTGGGGTCTGACATCTGTATTTCTGTTAACAGCATCCTGATTTCTCCAGTGAGGCTCCAAGTTTCTAATTTATCTATGTCTCTTCTCTCTCCCGTACTGCACATCTCAGCAGTTGCCAATTTCTATTGATTGTCTCTGAAATACCTCTTGCATCTTTTTCTTCCTTTTAATTCCCACTGCTCCCACCTAGTCTAGGTTCTCATTAATCTCTTTCTTGTCTGGACTATAACAATAGCCTACCAACCAATCTTCACAGCTCTAGACTCAGCTTAACATACAAGTGCATTCTTCCAGAATTAGACACTCTTAAAACACATGTATCTCTCCTCCCTCCTCCTTCTCTCTCAATTGTGTGTTTTATGTCTGTCTTCCGTCTGTGAAAGCAGAGACCTTGACCAACAGGTTCACCTCTGTATCCTCAATATCTAATAGTATCAAAAAGAACTGTTTATTAAATTTAGTACTACTACAATTAAATATTACTATAGTATTAACATACTATATTATTAATGTAGAATATCACTATTAAAATATACGATCAAATGTGAAACACTGCTCAAAGTATTTGTTGAGTTAATTATTGAATAAATCTGTTTTCTGTCCTTGCTCTGATCTATAGTACACACACTTCATCTACTTAAATTGGATTTCTGGTTAATTCACTCCCTTGCTCAAACATCCTCAACCTTTCCCAATTGATTTCCTACTGCCTTATGTCCCCTTCCTGGAATATGAGGCTCCAGTTAGGAGGCCAGGCTTGCCTCTCTGAAAGCTCCATTCCACTCAGAATATTCAAAGTTGCTGCTGTTGTTTAAATTAGGGAACTGATAATATTAGTTGTGACCTCAAAAGCCTCCCCAGCCTACATCATGCAGCAGAACCAAGAAAGCGGCCCAGCTAATCATCCCCAATGACAACACTTGCTTCTGAAACCGAAGGTGCAGTTAGTTAAGGATTTTAAGAGTTGATCATCATAGTTCCAGCAGGAGCCACGGAAAAGGGACGTACTTATTTCAAGATAACAAACTATTAAGGCTGCGGAATTTTCGCAAATCCTACCAAAATAATTTTGCCTTATTTCGATGTAAAAGACAAAAAAGGTAAGACTAGAAATTTCCTCTAGTTTACTTAAATTCATTACACTTTGCCTTTTTTTGTCTAGATAAGATAGCATCGGTTGCACTTTTTCTCTAAACTGGCTTCTTTTCATTCTTGAGCTTTTTCTCATATTGAATTATGTACTCTCTGCTCGGTATATACTCAGAATTATAGTTTCTCCATTTGCATTTTTTTTTAAGATTTTATTTATTTGACAGGCAGAGATCACAAGTAGGCAGAGAGGCAGGCAGAGAGAGAGAGGAGGAAGCAGGCTCCTTGCCAAGCTGAGAGCCCGATTTGGGGCTTGATCCCAGGACCCTGGAATCATGACCTGAGCCAAAGGCAGAGGCTTTAACCCACTGAGCCACCCAGGTGCCCCTCTCCATTTGCATCTTGATGATCAAAATGTTGTTTTCATATTACTTGGAATTTATTTTTTCTTGAATCTCATAAATTTCTCCCTAAAGCATGGTTTAAAGAATACTCATTCTAAATTGATTGTTAAAGTTCTGGCCTTGCATTTTATTTTATTTTACTTTATTTTATTTTATTTTATTTTATTTTATTTTATTTTATTTCTTTTCAGTGTTCTTTTAATATTGATACCACTGCTATTAGCATGGGTAAGAGTTACTCAGATAATGGGGCACCTGGGTGGCTCAGTGGAATAAGTCTCATGTCAGGTCATGATCCTAGGGTCCTGGGGTTGAGTCCTGCTCAGCAGGGGGCCTGCTTCTCCCTCTCTCTCTGCCTGCCTCTCTGCCAACTTGTGATCTCTCTCTCTGTGTCAAATAAATAAATAAAATCTTCTTTAAAAAAAGACATATATAAACTTAATTCTATTTCTGTAACATTCTAAATTATCTGATATAGTGTGCCTCAAAATTTTAAACCACATGTCTAAACTGTCAATAAAACATTGAAAAATTTTTGAACCCTCCATTTTCAAATATAAATGCCTATTCAAAAAATAGAAGCCTGGCTTTCTGTTCAAAAGCTGTACTCATTATTATAGTTCTCAACAATTACTAAGTTACCTTTGATCCCTTAAATATAGCATAGTCTGATAGCCAATATTACTTCATCCTACAAGATAAGCTTCTTTAAAAAAAAAAAAAAAGATATTTTATTTTTAAGTAATCTCTACACCGGAAGTGGAGCTTGAACTTACAACCCTGAGATCAAGAGTCTCATGCTCCACTGACTGACCCAGCCAGGCACCTCTAAAATGAGCTGCTTTATTACAGATGAAAATATCCCTCTTTTCCAAAATTACATAATCAGGTGTCCATTATTTCTATGTTAATTTCATTTCTATTAGTTAATGGTGAAATGAAATTGGCAAGAAAAAAAGCCTTTAGTGCTACTTTATTTCTTCAGCTATTTCGACTGTGGTCTAAGATATGCTCATCTGTAAGTGAACTTACCAAGGACATTATGAAGCCTGAAGATGAGTCTACCTAGCAAACTTTCCTTTGTTACTCATTGTAGAACCCTTATAGCTATGTTGGACCCTCATCATAAAACATGGTGCTAGGGAGAAAAATTCAGTGTTAGACTTGGTTGAACTGCATCCAAGGAGCGTCATTTTGATGCAAGATCACATGGAAGAAGGACGTATGTCCATTTTCCATCAACCATCTTAAGATAAAGCTTTGTAGCCTCCCTCAGCCATCTGGTCAAAGCCTCATGTAGTCATAAAACACTTTAAAAAATCCTGCTCTGTTTTCCATCAAACTTAAAATTTGTTGAAAATCCAAAAATTGGGGCGCCTGGATGGCTCAGTGGGTTAAAGCCTCTGCCTTCGTTCGGCTCAGGTCATGATCCCAGGGTCCTGGGATCGAGCCCTGCATCGGGCTCTCTGCTCAGCGGTGAGCCTGCTTCCCGGCCCCTCTCTCTGCCTGCCTCTCTGCCTACTTGTGATCTCTTCTGTCAAATAAATAAATAAAATCATTTAAAAAAGAAAAAAAAGAAAAACTAAAAATTACTGGTCTCCAAAACTTACTCTCTTGTTCTCTCACTAGTAATTTATACATATAAAAGCATAAGAAAGCCATATTCAGGACACCTGGGTGGCTCAGTTGGTTGGGTGTCTGCCTTTGGCCTGGATCATGATCCCTGGGTCCTGGGAGCAAGTCCCTCATCGGGCTCCTTGCTCGATGGGGAACCTGCTTCTCCCTCTGCCTGCTACTCCTCCTGCTTGTGCACACACACTCTCTCTCTGACAAATAAATAAATAAAATCTTTGAAAAGAGAGAGAGAGCCCTGTTCTTTGCCACATATTTCCATCAAGGATATGAGTGACGTTTATAAGTCCCTTTACATTCAGGAAACAACTATTACCTCATCTAGCCTCCAAAATGCATAACAGTTAGCCCATCTTGGAATTCTATTGTTTAAAAATTCACTAAATAGTATGTTTTTAATAGGCAGTCATTTCTTGGTCCATTCCCTTATTAAATAAACTCTGTCCCTTTTAGGCTAGAGACAGTGCTTAATTTTCTCTTGCAGGTATGAATCACTGGATGGAAAATCTATCCATCTACACACTGCTGCATTAAGAATTAATTTTAACTCTGTGAAAAAATAAATAAAATATTTTTTAAAAAAAGAATTAATTTTAAGTCTTCAGAACCTACAAATAGTACCTTGACTTTTAGAGCCTAAAGTGAGCATAGGAGAGAACAGTACTTAACAGGCCACGAGTTGGATTTACCATCTCAGTGCTCTGAGACACTGTAGCTAACTACCACATCATACCATTTCTCTAAGTTAGCATTTCACTCCTTGCAAAATGTTTTTGACTGGAATCAACATGTGCAACAGAGAGAGAGAGAGAGAGAGAGAGAAAGCTATTACTGGTAGTAAAATAAATGTTCACTGCTTGAATGGTAATAATCAATAAATAATAAATATGCCTTCCATCAAATATGCACAAGGTAAATTAAACATATTCATTTTATTAAGAGAGAAATGAATACTTATCTTCTACAGAGATGGAATGAATGGTCTGGAGTCTTCCCATCACGTGTGCGATGTGGGTTAAACATTGTGTCAGGGGTGAGAAAACAGTCAGGAGGCCCATTTATGGTTGCCGTTTGCAGAGAAGTACCACTGGCTTCTGAGGAGAAAAGTCCCATTACCAATATAAAAAATATAAAGTTTCTCCCCTGTTCACCAATGGTGAGCAGGCGCTTTCTTTGTTTTAGGACATGTGTTATGTTTCTTTTGAAACTTTAATCGCTGTCGACTGATCCTAAAACGAGCTGGGTTAACCTTTCCTTACACTTTTGGAAAAGAAGAATGGACAACTGAAAAACACACGTGGCTCCCAAAGACCATGAAAGCGAACACAAGAGTTTGTGTAATCTGTGTGTTTTTAATACATGGCTGTGGCAGATCTGAGGGATATGGTTACCTAAAGAAAGAAGAAAAATCCTCTGAGCCATTTTATTATGTACATTTTAAATGTTTCTTGCATTCACATTAATATTAACTTTATGACCTACTCACATCGTGGTATAGTAATTGAAGAGGAAACCACGCACCCTCCCTTCCCTGGGTAAAGACTTGCTTTCTGATTTGCCCTCACTCACATCTGTGCTTACTGAAGGACCAGATGCTCGGCTTCCAAGGGTCTGACTTTGGCCTTTTCCCTCCTATCACTAGAGCAGAAAGAAAGGGGGTTCCCAAGTGATGGTGGCAGCTTTCCAATGGCTGGCCCGGGCTTTCACATTTAAAGTAAGCAGGTGGCATCAATGGACAGTCTAAAGACTAACAAGATAAGAGTACAATTGATCTTTTTATTAACCGGTGCCCCCAGGTTGGGTAAGGGGTGGGGGGAGGGAAGCCTGCTCCTCCCTCCTGAGTTCAGTTGCTTGGCTCAGTTCCAGAAACATTTTACACGCGTTCATGTTTTTGTCTGAGCTGATTCTCAAAGCACAGGGACACCGACATAGATACCCCATGTCATCTAAATTTTTTCTTCTCTGAGACTCCAAACCAGTAAATGCCTTTATAATTTGCATCTGACTCAAAGCAATATTTTATGTGCATTGAGAATGTATCTTTAATCCCACTGATATCCTTTTCATGCTGAATTTGAACGGTGGGTTGTTTGTCTTCCTTCTAGGTCTCCGACAACTCAACTCTAAACCACACAACTAGTTCTGAAGAGTATGGAGCCTACGTAGATTCATAAGGTAAATGATTAACTTCAAACTATGACACAATGGATTTAATTATAGTATGAAATCCAGCACTGTGTAAATGTGTTGTTTCTCATTCATCTGTTGGAGATTGGGTTGTGCTTTAGGTTGGCTCTCTGCAGAGTCGGGCTCTGTACTGTGTGTCACTTAAAGCTAGCTACCTACCTTGATTTTTTATAAAAGTGTTTTTATGATCTATTTTCTTAGTGACAAAGTGGGGGAAACCATAATACTTGTTTCCAAGAGCTGTGGCATGGTATAAACAAATGAGTAGACACAAAACATTTGAAATATTGCCTAGCACCTAGTAAACACTAAATTTACTGATTAACGAAAGGGCTTTCATTCTACCTCCTCATTTCGTTTCAGCTTCTTAATTTTCCTGTCCAGAAACTTGGTGGTTGTGGGAATTACTAAGGGAAGCAAACTCCCAATTCCCTCTTAGCTGCCTTTCTCCTAAAGGAGATATATTATACCTTTCATGTAAATGCCAGGAAGGGAAATAATTGGCATCCCATTGCCCTTTGAATGGGTCCCTGGCTACCCTAGGTGGTGTGACGGGTAAAGTGACCTGTAAGCAGGGTGCCTGTCAGCTCGCCAGCGCCAGCACGGTGGAGTGGGAGAATCAATTAGAAGACTCATAGCCATTTCAGAAACATGCAAACATCAACTGGCATAGAGTTTCAGGAAGCAGAATAAAAAGGGATCTACAAAACAAAAAGCCTTTCAAAGGGATGGAGGCACCGTTCTTTCAAATCACAAACGGATGATTATGATCACCATTAGAGCTTAATGAGCCTATATATGGCTAATGACTTCATCTCTCCAGTAGATTTGCCAGTAGTCTGTGTTTCCACTAGTATCCATCCTTCTCTTCTAATAAACGTAACCATCCTGCTAGTTGGTCAGAACAAGTCGTTGGATTTCTTCCTCCTCCATGAGCAAAAGCATGTTTCTAAAACCTACCATCCCCCTGTTTCAAAACTGAAAGGAACAGAACACAGAAAAGAATATAAATAACATCAGTGTATGGTTTATGGAACCCTGGAGCACCTAGCTTCAGTTCTGGGTCAGTACCTCTCTCTGACCTAGTTTTCTCAGCTCCAAAATGCAATTGATCACTATCCTATTTCTTTTTTCTTTTTTTAAAAGATTTTATTTATTTATTTGACAGACGGAGGTCACAAGTAGGCAGAGAAGCAGGCAGAGAGAGAGGAGGAAGCAGGCTCTCTGCAGAGCAGAGAGCCCAATGCAGGGCTCTATCCCAGAACCCTGGGATCATGACCTGAGCCGAAGGCAGAGGCTTAACCCACTGAGCCACCCAGGCGCCCCGATCACTATCCTATTTCTGAAGATAACTTGGAAAATGCAAATATATGCAATTGATCTTTTAACACATAGGGGAGATGGTTTATTTAACATAATTTATATATTTCTTACAAATGCTATCATTGATTATGGCTATATTTTTATTTTAATAACCAAATGTAAAAAATGGTAATTATAAGTTTTAAACAAGTTATCTGCTGAGCCATTTAGACTATTAATTTGAAAAAGAAGGAAGACCGAAACTGAAGTTAGAATCTTTTTTTAATTAACCATACTATTATAATAGTTCACAGTGATACTTAGTGTTAAGATCATTTAAATGAGCAATATTTGGCAAAGTAGAAATAACAAGGTATCTTTTAAAGAATAGATATTAATAATAGGTAGTCTATTGGAAGAGAAAATTTCTTGTAAAAATAATAGAGACCATTCCACATCATGATTTTTACTCATATGTTGGTATGAATAGTTTTTTCATTTTCCTATTTTCAAAATATATCCAGTAAATATAGTAGATCTCAATCTAGTCTTGAATAATGACCACACACATATTATTGTCTTAACATAGTCTTGAAAAAGATCACATCACTATAATATTGAAAGTAAGGCAACTAACAGTTATGGTAGAAGCAATAATATTGTTGGGCCCGATTCCACGTTAAAACCTGTTAAACCCCTAGGGCCCGCCTGGGCCTACTTAGCCATAGTGACTCCATGTTGCCTAGGTAGACATTTTGTTGTTTAATAAATGCCTCAGCAATTACTGATATCAGTTCCAGGTAACTGTTGCTAAAACACACACCTAAAACAAGGCCAGACAGGTGGAAACATCCAATCAGCCAAAGCCACATATGTGAAGGTCTGCGGTTGTGCCCTATAAAACTAGCCTGTAAGACCAAGGGGAGGGGGGGTCGCTCTCTTCGGAGGCGGCCCTGGCCGGTCAGTCTAACTTCCAATGCTTGGCATAGAATATGGCTTTGCATAACTTTCACTTCGTCTCAGTCTCATTCCTTTGATAACGGACCCAACAATATTAACTATTAAGACAATGCTTTAGTGTAATACTTCAGAAATTTTAAATTGTTTTATCTTAAAATATTCCAGCATAATTTTGGGGGGTCTTTATGCTACAAATAAACATTGATTGCTATGGTAATCATAGCAATCAATGAGTGGATAATGCAATGAGTAGATAATGTCTATTCCCTGTAACCAGCATTTCAGGTAAGTGTCATTATGAAAAATACATGGCTGGGATAGCATTTTTGAGTTCTAGCCCCAAACCTTCTACTGAATTTCCCGAGTGATCTTGAACAATTAAAAATGATCTTGAACAATTAACAAAATTCCCGAGTGATCTTGAACAATTAACAAAATTTTTTATATAAAATTTGAAAAAATAAATAAAGGAGTTTCAAAAGTGAAGGCTGACTTTTTTTTCCCAAGGATTTTATTTATTTATTTGACAGAGAGAGACAGCAAGAGAGGGAACACAAGCAGAGAGAGTGGGAGAGAGAGAAGCAGGCTTCTGGGTGAGCAGGGAGCCCGATGTGGGGCTCGATCCCAGGACCTTGTAATCATGACCTGAGCTGAAGGCAGCCGCTTAACAACTGAGCCACCCAGGCACCCCTGAAGCTGATTTTTAAGAAAAACTTTCAAGCAACAAAAATGTTTAGTGAATTCTAACAGGCACCAAATCCACATTCTGTTCTCAGGCTTTCCTTCAACCTCTCTGCCATTTCCTCTTGTGCCCAGATCCCATCATTTCAAGAATGAAAGGGTTAGTTTAAAATGAACCCTGTTCACATTCATTAGAAACCTTAAAATCAAAAAGTATAAGCTAAATATATTATTGTAGTCTCACTGGCTAGATGTTTAGAAACTGCTTTTTTAAAGTAATTTAACTAATTTTATTGAGGGTCTCTAACATCTCCTCAACTGTTCCACAAGGGAGTACAAAAAGAGTATAAAGTGTGATCGTTGCTTTCTCAGTTTATTTAAAAAAGTAAAATCAACATATACAAAATAAATATATCATCACAAAAAATATATGTATGTGTTCATCCCAGTATTATAAATGACAAATTCTGTAGGAGTTATGATGGAAGAGGTGGGATCCAAGATGGGGATTTTAATAATGAATAGAGCTTGGAGATGTAGTTCTTCTCAGGGCCAAATAACCAGTGGTCCTATATTTACATTATCCAGGGTCTATATAATGAGCTACTTGACCCCTAAAAACAAAGCAAAGGAGTAGTCAGATGAAGGGGCTGATTAATTCATCATGAAAGCCAGGTAAATCCCACCAAACAGGTCTTTCCTTCACTCATCCATGCCCAGTGAAATCGAGAGTAGACATCCTAACAAAATCCCAAGCTTACCTGGACTATGAGACACGCCCATCACATTGTAACTGCGAAGATCCATCTTGGGTAGAAAGAATTCCTTCCCCTCAGGAAGAACTACAGCTATTGTAGCTGAGTTCAAGTCTTTAAGCCCCAAATGTTGGGCTTGGGCGTAAAGCTTACTGAGTAACCCCATCTATTCAAAATAAAAACCCGGAGTCTCAGAGGCTCATCAAGCATAAACATTCTCTCCCTGAGGACTCATTCTCCTCAGCTGTCCCTGCTGGCCTGTCAGCTGCTCTCTTTGGGTTTCTGACCAGCCCCAAAAGGAACCGATTGAGAAAGAGAAAGCTAATACCATTATTGACATTCATAGAGAAAGACTGGCGAATACAGAAGATGAGTCCCTGAATTAGTTCTATGAATTAACCATTTGTCATCTAAGGAAAAAATGAGAACATTTATATTAATAATCCAAAACTTGGCTCACACAAAAGAAATTAAAATTCGATACTGTTCTTGAAACTAAGTTGCATTGCGTTGTGAAAGTAAACTGTTTGTATGTTGATGGTAGTGATATTTATAGCTCCTGGGGATAGAGTGTTTATTGCATATGTGGCATTCTGTCATGTGCTTTATGTATATCTCATTTAGTCCTCACAAAATTTATATACAGGAAGAAGGTATTGTCCCTGTTTTAAAGATAAAGAAATGAGGCTCAAAAATTTAATTTGATAAGATTTAACAAGGAGCAAGTAGCAGAGCCAGGACTCAAACCCGTGTCTATCTGAGGTCAAAGGGCATGCTCTTTCCATTATGTGTACTACCTCTCAGACAGTGCTGCCTTACTGTCTAATGATGCTTTTCTTATATACTCAGGTATACCAGGAAGATGACTAAGTTGACAGTTTTATTGCATGTATGTACATTAACATCAACCAATACTTATTATTTAGTCCCATGAAGTCAATGAATGTTTCACAAGCAGATAGGCTACAGATTCAGAAAAATCAATGAGTATTTGACTAAGCAAGTGAATTATGAAGAGTAAAAGCATCATATGTGCTTTTTCTTGGAAGTAAAGGGAAAGCTACGATGTTAATAAACCGGACCCAATGCTAATAACTTCAAGTCCTCCTACCCCAGTAGAAATCAATCTAACTCTAAGGTTGATTTTGCTCATTCCATAGGCTTATTTCCCAATGGAGTTCCTTAATTTTGACATTAAAAATACAGAGTCCTGTCGTGGCTCTTTACTTTCAGATTCAAGGCCAGTTTACTTCCTAATCTCTTCTCATTTATTATTCACTTTCAGATAAAGCTCACTTTGTCTTGTTTTCACATTCTTCATGTTCTTACCCACTCTCTAACCAACTGTTCTCACTGTCTGGAAGATCTTCCATTGATCTTACCTTTTCTTCTCGTGTCTCTTAAGTCTTCACTGTATTCAGCTTCCAGGATAGGTAGTTCTGAATTTGCCTAAAGCTTTCCCAACTAATTAGATATAAAACACTGTAATCCTTCTATGGAAATCATCTTTCCTCTATAGCCAAAGGCATTACCAGTGGTAAAATGCATTCATTTTGTATATAACAGTAATTTCAACCACTAGATTGTGCTTTCCATTGATCTATTTTTTTTCTGGGTAGAGTAGAAGTGCTATTGTTGAAGACTCATAAATTTCAAAACGTACAAGGAAGAAAATAAAAGTCATCGTTTGTGCCAATACCTCAAGAAAAACATGGTTAACATTTTGCTATATTTCCTTCCAGTTTTTTTTCAACACATTTGTTTATACTTTATCTTATTTTTAAGATTTTATTTATTTATTTGACAGACAGAGATCACAAGTAGTCAGAGAGGCAGGCAGGGAGAGAGGAGGAAGCAGGCTCCCCGCTGAGTAGAGAGCCCGATGCGGGGCTCCATCCCAGGACCCAGAGACCATGACCTGAGCAGAAGGCAGAAGCTTTAACCCACTGAGCCACCCAGGTGCCCCTCATTTGGTTATATTTTAACTTCAATTCTCCCTGCCTTAATATATTTTTATCCTGCTTTGTTTCTCCTAAAATTAGAGCCTCTAAGATTTGGATTCTTAAAAACCAAGTGACCAGTTGGAGGGTTGACCCTTAATGCCTAGTGAAGCATTGATTCATAGAGGTCAAGAAGTAGTCCTAATTCT